>CM023358.1:17464313-17609860 GCA_013282895.1 Eriosoma lanigerum
AACGCAAACAAACGCGGCGTTTTCGAGTGTTAAGTAACGGCCGCGATCGGTACAGCCGCACAGGGTGGAAAATTATGAGTGCTACCCATTAACAAATTGCTATATTATATATCGGACTCTGTAGATATATATATATATATGGACTACCGAGCGAGAGAGTCGAATAAATAAAATACAGTTATACAACCCTTTGTAAAATTCACAAGGGGTCGGACGTACGGAGATAGTCTCTCTCGTCCACAGAACGCTCCGGTTATGAATTTGTCTCGGTTGACATATTATTATAGTACATATATATATACAGGGCCGACGGAAATACGCGTTACAGAAATGTCGTGGATGACGTACCACGCGATTAAAACCGTTTAAGTAACGTGAGCATTCGATCGCCCTGTATACAGTGTGCATTATTATTTAATTAATCGCAGATTGATAGTGCAAACGCGGATACGCACACCCTGCAGATACATCGCACAGAAAGAATGAACAAAAATTAGTATAAGGAAACCAAACTTCCATCGGCTACGCGCATTATATTATACTGCATTTAAGCTGCGAATCGAAACCCCGCAGGAGTGTATCCGACCGGAATCGATTAGACGTTTCATAAATCATACACACGAACCCTTCGAAGACACACGCACGCGAGTCCCCAATACACGTATACAATATATATCATACGCGGTATTCATACACTGTACAAAACATTATTTTTTTATGAACACGTTTGATAGCGGACAGTGATCTATACTGCGAGGGGTTTGAATAAAGTTTTATATATATATACAAATTAGGCTTTTCCGGTCATTTTATTGTATAAAAAGCCTCAGAACAATCCGCCTATAATTATCAAAATATTTTTTCTTCGTTTGTAAAAAAAAAAAAATAAGGGGTTAACAATAGATATATAGAATCGTAATTCCATCTATTCCGTCTAAAAACTAGAAGGGTTAATTGCAGAATAATAATAATATAATACAATATTTATTATTTGGATAATGCATACTTAGAACTACCATTATTTTGCACTACCAGGATGTGAAAAATAAAATAAAATGTGGATGGACGAAATGAAGGGAAAGTGTTATGCATGACATGATGATGCCAATAAGATTGAAAGTTAGGTGTTGAAAGATAAGAAAGTGGTGAGGTCAGAAATGTTGAGTGTTGGGAAAAGAACAAAAAATGTCTACCAAAGATGAGTGTAGCAGAGATGGAAACGCTTAGATGGATATATAGAGTGACTAGAGAGTATAGAATAAGAAATATAATACAATAAAAATATAATACGTAAGGATCCCCTTTGTAGAAGTTGCATCAATTATAGCGAAAATAAGAGAGAATAGTATGAGATGATTTGGACATGTTATAAGGAGAGATGATTCAGAGGCTATGGGAGTTGTTATGAATGTAGAAGGTAATAGGGGGAGAGAAAGACTGAATAAGAGGCGGATAGATATAATAGAGAGTGATATAAAGAATGAATAGACGAGAGGTAGGAGATCAAAATCTATAGAGGTGTATGACTAGGGAGGTCGACCTTATATATTTGAGAGTATAAAATGAAGTAGAAGAAGAAAAAGATTATGCGTACTTGGTTTTTATATTTTTAATTACCGTGATTGTTATTTCATTATAATTATCATAAGAAATTTGATAATAATCATATATAACAAAATCAGCTATATAAATTAGTTAATTTTTCATAGTTTAAAATTTGTAGTATCAACAATTATTTGGTTAATTTTACTTATATTCTTTATTATATGCGCTATAGTAAAAATATGATAGATGTTTATTAATAAGACCACTCAAGTTTATTGATTAATAATACATAATAATTAGTAATATTAAAATTTTTTAATTATTTTAATAGGTATTAAAACAATTAACAAGGATAATTGCAATATGACTAAAATTAATTTGCACTATTAATTAATTATTTATCGACCGTTTATCATTATTTTGTTGTTTCAATCTGCCTAAAATTTCAACAATATAGTATTATTACCGTATGTTGTAGTTTATAATAATAATATGAAGTCTGTATACCAATAATTATTTGTATAACAAATTAATTGAAATCTTGGTGAAACAATAAGATGTTTTGTATTAATTAGTGACATATGGAATGTCCATCATTCAAATGGAAACACTATAATTGTGTTTTCGAAATGTTCGTATTATAAATTATAAACTAACAGAGATACCTACCATAAAATAGATAATATATATATATATATATATATATGTATTATGGCCGACTCTATAGTATTTAATATAATATTATTTTGTATTTAATTGCAATGTCTATTGCGGTGTATATAGTGAATTCATTATAAATTTCTGATGAATTTAAATTCAAGTATTAAATGAATTATATTCAACTATATTATTTTAATGTACTTATGATTTCTTCAAAAATGATTTTAATTATTTTATGTACTAGTTTTATTAATAATATATTATGCATTATTTTAGACCCCTCTTGGAATTCTTCGGAGAATTCTAGTTATTCTCGTTAAAATAATTTAATAAAAATTATAAAAATAGTTTTGCGTTATACGTGATCCCTATAATAAAATATAATTAAACGGACCATTCAACCGTAAATACGATGTATGGTATCTATTGAGCTCGGATTTGTATGAATTTGCATATTTTTTATGATCATTAATTTTGTAGGTAAGCAAAAAATGTAATTCATTTTCACAATGTGATTTAAAATACAACTGTTAAACATCAAATTTAAAATTATGTCAAGTTGGTTCAAAGATTTAAAAATTGTTGATATATATTTTGCAAATAAATATGCTGAAATATTAGTTTTTAAAACTAAGTACTAAAATTATATTAAATATTTTTTTATATTAATCATATTTTATGAATGAAAAATAAAATTTACTTTATTAAACAAATTAATCCTTATTAGATCAACACTCATTTGGTTTTTAGTGCGTAATTTTAAACTGATCAATATATTTATATAGCTAATATCAATATTGACAATATTATATTGTAATAGGTATTAATATTATCATAATCGGTCAGTGAAACGCCGATTTGGATTACAAATGAACACTGCAATAGTATAATAATATAATAACATTAGTTGGAACTATTGTAGTAAATCTACGCGTATCAGATAATACTAATATATGTCCGTACGGATATTAATGTGGACGAGATAGATTATCGTTACATGACCGTCAGTATAGTCAGGTATTAAATTTAACTAATTATAACGTCGAATTCCAACCAACGTTCAATATATTAATTGTAATATGACATATTAGTATGTATATTATTATTTCCTATAGAAATAGTTATACATTGATTATATATTGTAAATACTAATTGTATACTAATTGTTGTCGTAAAATGTTATACTATATTGGGTAAATTATTAGGCGAGTAAACCTATATTATTATTATAATACGAGTTGCGGAAAAGAATCCGTCGGATCCACTTTTTTAGACAGTCTGCGGGTAAAAATATAGCTATTATGAAGTTTGGGTCATTTCATTTAGTGTCGATAATAATTTTATTTTATGAAAATGTTTGTTTATTCAATTTACAGAAAAAAAAACCGTAATATGACTTAATATGTAATATTATTATTTTTGATGTGCATGTTTATTACACCAATTAGGTTGTCGATAATAAAAGTTGATGCTATTTCAACAATATAGTCAAGATTTAATAGGTAAAGTTAATTTTAAATTGAAAATATGCATAACATTAAAATACGACACTGATATAACGTGAAATGGATTCGATAGATTTATTTCCACGAAGAACAGTTGGTTCCCAATTGAGCACGGATGTACCTTGCTTTATAGGTTCTAGAGTGTAATGGCTGCTGGGCAAAGATAACGGCTGACAAAATAATAATAATAATAATACAGATCCGGGAAGTTACTACGGGCCAAGGGATGGTACACGAAAGAACACAAGCCACGATCCCTGCAGATGGGGTGTTTAAGTATCGTCGCTTTTGGTAGGAGAATTCGTCGCTTCCTAGTCCTGTAACAGTCTGTCGAGCGAATGGATAAACAAACAAGACGTATATATAGTGGCTTTTTGACAGGGTTTTCCGAAAACGGGGTCTGAATGTGCATCAGGGTCTGTGGCGTTAAAATAATAACGTCATACCCTCTGGCGGTCCACAACAATAATATTATTATATTGAACAAACAACAACGATGACACAATTTCGTTTTTCGCGCTGCATAATATTATTTACGCGCGTGGATATTTTTTATGATAATAATATAATATATTATTATTATTATTATTATTATAATCAGATGACGACCGGGATGTTATAACAACACGCGTGATGGTATTAAAAAAAACGTCCAGTAGCGACAGGAACGCAATTCTGGTGTTTTTGCCGTGTCAATTATACAGGGCGATCGAAAATATAACGTGAATTTCTAATTTAATTGTGTACATAAGTTTAGGATTTTTAAAATATTTTGTTTATGTAAGAAATTCTAATTAAATATATTTTTATATAAGGATACGAAAATTTAATATAAATTTATATTAATATTACTATAGTCTGTAAAATATTTTTCAAAAATAACACGATTCTATATTGTCGTTTCAAACAGCGGTTTATAATATATTAATTATTATTACAATATAGTGCACTGGGGCGAATATTATAATAAAATGAGCGCTCGTAACGGTTTTAAATGCACATAAATAGCTCTATTCCCGACCCATCGGACCGAACATTGCGATGCCACAGAATCCGCGTGTCAGTCTCACGGATTATGCGCGCAATGTATATATGCGTGAAATCGGCCAGGGTTGAGAAGTCGCATCGGAGGGAGGAGGGAGGGGAAGGGCTTTTTGATAAATCGGACGGCCGAGCTTTGCGAACGTGTATAGTATTATAGATACCTTAATACCTATACCAATTAAATGACAATCTGAACGCGTTTCACGTTAACGTCCGAATCGTAGTCATAATAATAACGATAATATTATGCGCCTATTTGGATTAAGGTAACGATTTAATTTTTTTTCGTAATTTAACAATCGTATATTTGTTTTAATTTTGAGCCGATCGATACGGCAGTCCATACATTATTATTACGCGCATTATAATATCGCGTAACATTGCGATCGTCTAATCCGCACGGTTCGGCGGCGCAGCGATCGTTTGTTATACGAATCGTTAGATTTAATCATTTAAGTATTTTCGGAACAAAAAACGGACTGGATAATATTATAACGTGCAACGCGTAACATAAATTCAAATTATATATTTTTTTTATACACTCCCATATGGGACTCGCATAAATACAATAATATAAACGTGTAGGTATCGAATTGTTTACACAACGCGAGATCTCGAAAAATTTATACAAGCATAATAGTACTTATATATTTTTTAAATCGCTGTAACAGTCTCATTTCGAAGTTCGATCGTTTGTAATCAAAAAATACTAGCCATAACAAAAACCAAAACAATAATATTCAATAACGATAATTAATATTTTGGATTATGTTATTATTACTGTACACAAAATAATAATTCTTCAAGTACGTATACGAATGACCGATGTACGAGTGATTTATATTTTAGCATTATAAAAATATTCCATGATTTTAACTTATGAGATGAATAGAAACTCCACACGCGTGCGGTAATATTTCAACAATAACACTCATATTTCGTTGTAATTAATAATTTAATATTAAATTTATTTCTTTAGGCGCTGACATTTTTTTTTTTTCATCAACATTATTTTTGTGTAATGAATAATAATATTTTATAGTAATAATATTTTTTTTATTTTTTATTTTTATATATAATTATAAGCCTGCCCATAAAGTGTCTATAATTAGTGCAACAGTAGTCAGTACTATACTTAAATAATTTATCATCTTATAAATTGTTCTCAGTGTACTTACCTGTCTCTATCACCATTTCAACGCCCTCTGCTATTAAAAGGCCAATAAGCTTTAGTGACCGGATTAATGAGCCACCGCGTTTAATTAGGGTCCATACGGTTTTACGATCTCAGAGTCTAAATATAAACGCACATATTGTACACCGTGAGTTATCGTTTTCTAACGTAAGAACTCAAGTGAAAAACTTTGTATGATGGCAACTAGAGGAAATAAAATAAAAAAGTAAGCGTTTCATCCGTGTCAAACCATGTACAAGTAAAAAACCATCTGCCGTAAACTTTTTAATTTTCCTACGTGTAACTTAAAAGTCCTGAACATTTACAATTCTTTAACATTTTAAAAAAAAATAGCGAGCATTAAATAATATAGCAAACAAATTGCTATAATAAAATAAAATAAAATAAAAAACGGTACGAGACGAGACGAAGAAGTAGGTTAAATTTAAATGAAAAATGTAAAATATGTATTATATACGCGCGAATCCCACAACGACTTTATAATTATTATCACGCTACTTAAATTCTAATTTTACGCGATTTTATAATTTATGTTATATGATATAAAAAAAAAACAAAACAAATAGGTACTTATATAATATTATTTTTATGTATTTTAATATTAAGACAACCAACAAGAATTATTGCAATATGATTAAAACTAATTTATTATATCAATAAATTATTTATTTCTGTTTATCATCATTTTGTTGTTTCAATCTGCCTAAAATTTCAATAATATAGTATAATAATAACCGTATGTTGTAGTTTATAGTAATAATATGTTTTGAATAATATTATTTATCGTATTAAATTTTTATTCAAAAACAGGTAAAAATGAATACTTTTATGTTGATAAATATTTGTTTTATTTACTCGTCGTAATATTATACGATTATCGTACATTATCACAAAATGTACGCAGCATAAAATAAAATATGAGAATAGTATATATAGTAGTATAGTGAGTATTTTAAACATAAAATGTAATGTAATACCATAAAGTTTTACTATTTACGATATGCGTCAAAACACATATACACAAAAGCTAAATTTAGTTACCATCTTCCATCCGTGTCTACAAAATAAATCACTAATTGAGTAACTGTTTTTATTTTTGTTTTCACCATATAATATTATATTATTTGAATTTATATTTAAGTATCTTTTGAATACGTGAAATAGTTACCATGAAAGTTTGCACAGATGCAATATAAAGGCTTAAAGTACGATATAATATATTGACAATATCGTATATGCCCCGGTATTGCAGGTTTTTGGTTTATTGCAGTTCCCGGTTATGCTTATTTTTATGAATTATTTGGTACGTTGAATCGCTGCAGTGATATAGTTATGGCGAAACCCCCTCTGGTCCAAAACGACAGGTCACTCACTCGTGTGATATAAATCCAAAAATGAATAAAAAAAAAAAAATAAATACATGTATTATAATATCGGCCCCTTTCAGACGGAGGGAAATTTAACATAACTGATGATTTAAAAAAAAAAAACCTAAAAGTCAATACATCTTATCTTGGACGTGGGGTGTAGTGTATAAAATAAACTATAATATTTATAATCAGTTGTGAATTACCTCGTCAACATAAATAAACAACGGAAATATCGATTTATGAAGTTATTAAAACGCGCAAACCTTTAATTAACCGTGTATAATAATAATATTATATATATATAAAAAATAAAAACCTCAGCTCTCCGAATGTTATGCATAGAAGACCTGCGGATAACGCTCGATATATAAAAAATAACCCGGACCCCTCTGCCGGCCGGCCAACTACCTGGTAATTAAATGTCCAAGACCCTTATTAGTGACCGACCGAACCAAGGTATGTTTACTCCGTCCGGTGTGGTGGCCTCAGTCGTGACTTATAAGAATTATTATTATGATGTTTATTAACGCGCGCGGCACGCGAGCTCGTCAGTCACGCGACGTAAACAACCGCGTCACATAGGTATTATACCTAATAATAATTGCGAACCGGTAAAGTTCACGTGGAGAACTTTAGGTTGGTACGCGTTAAACCCAATGCTAACTTCAGATTTTTGTCCAACACGGTAAACACAATGTCAAAAAACGAATGTTGACTGCCAAACAATTACTGTACCTACGCTCATAAATATAATACACGTTTCGGATAGAATATTAGTCATCTTCATTATAGATCCGACCTCTTAAACGTGAAACTACGTGAACAAATTTACACGATTTAAGATATATTTTTCATAAAGTAACACATATATGTGCATTAGCACAAAATTTGAGAGTTTTTTTATAGGTTAGGTGTTATGAATTGAAACATTATCGATTTCGCTATATGTTTTTGATTTATATTGGTTACAGCATTTCATCGCACAAACGGGTCTTAAAATATAAAAACTAGATCCATTTTGGTGAAATATTAAAGCCGCGGAGTTGGCGTAGCAAATCCAATGAGGATTTCACATGGAATCGTCGTGTTATCGAATTCGAAGACGTATATTATTATGATCGTGCGGGCTTGTGTGAGACGAAATAAACTCTACGCATTGATCTCGGTGATAAAATCTTAGAGTAATGAATCTTTTTGAAAAAGGGATCGGGGCAAAGGGGTTGCTGCACATAATAATGGACGGTCTGCCGGTCCAATTAATAGGGGACGCGCCGTGAAATTGATAGGGCGAGAGAGTTCCGGAGCTTTGAACCCGGCGGATAAGCTCGTAGCTCAAAGTGACAGACGCCCACCGACGATCCCCAATCCAGTCTGTAACGCAATAATCTACGTAAAAGCCCATATACGTATGAAGGGAATAATATCGAAGCCGGGCTAATAAAATAAAAATATATTCACGGTTCAATGGCTCATTTGTCAGTGGCCGCCGCGTGCGATTCATTTTTAAAATTGGATTTATAATAATAAACTGTAGCGAAAAAAACGCTATGGTTTCTTCCTTCCTCCACTCCCCTCCACTAACAAACGTGTACCGTTGCCCATACATCGCCAATAATTCAGATCGGTTGACCTGGTTGGTATTATAATGCTTAACAAGAAAGCCTTTTTTATTAGAAAAATATCATATTATTATCATGGCGTTCAATGACACCGTAACTACTTCTCCATTGACTTTTAACGATATTTATACTGCGAAAATAATTTTTTTTTTTGTTTAGATCATATTATTCTATTTACTCAGGTATATTGTTATTAGTTTTATCGTCCATATTTTTTTTTTTTTATAGTACTTTTCTAAGTAAGATAGACACCACGTATTACAAGACAAAAATCAATATCAGCGGCTAAACGTCAGTCCCGTAAAGAATTCACACCCGGGATAGTGTATTCTTCCGTAGTATAACGTTTTACTGGATTTTACCAGGTACAAATATAGCTTTGGTGCGTGCATTGCTCCGTAAACAACGTCTCCATGAAAAATGGCATTGTGTACACCGCCGGTAAGAAAAACTTCTTTTTTTCGTTGTTGTTTACAGAAAATACAGACATTTATGCTCGCCGGCTAAAAACCGAGAAAGAGATTGATTACCATTTTTCACATGCGTCAGGCCTCCAGACCGAACATTTCCACGTGTAGAATTCATTTTTGGAATTTCAGGTCGCGTGTCTGCAGCCGAGCCATTACAATTTATTTGTGAAACACGAATGACTTTTCATATCGTAAAACAAACGTGTGTTCCTGTTAAATCCCCCATATATTGTCGTATTTTGGGCCGGTCGACAGAACCGGAAATGAACAAAATATTTATTGTTTTATTTTAGTTTAGCCCTATATGTGCTCCGGTATTAACCATAATATTTTATAATAATATCGTACCGTCTCGTTGTGTTATCGTGTTATCCAACGAAAGTTTATGCTTTTGACTAAATATTTATTATGATTTTAATCCAATACATTTAATATTAATTTATTAAATTTTGATAAATGTTATATATTTAACTCTCCAAAATGACCGATGATATTATTTTATAACTTATATATATATATATATATATATATTATTTTTTTAAATTGTATTTTTATTAAAATAATAAATATAAATTTAATTAGTTATATTTGCTATTTTACTATTTGACGCAGGTGTTATCACGTTATAATATTATAATATATTTTATATTAAGATCACTACGTTTTAAAAATTAATTTAAAATAAATGCGAAATCAATTTTCAATGCTTTCTTTGTATGCTTTTTGTTATAGTATTCGACATTGGTCATTGGTAATTGATTAAAAATACATATTTTATTTTACATTTTTTGGTTCACTGTCAGATAACATCAAATTACTATTTCAGAATAAAAACTTCTGAATGCAATATATTAACTAGAGACCAGAGGCCCAAGCATAACAATTTTATAATAATAATTCTAATGGTTTCAATTATTGTTTTCACAATTATTTACAATATTCAAAATGATGCGTACGCAATATTCCATTGAAGAATAATCATTTGTGTCATATTAAAAAATATTTTTAAAAAAACAATATATATAGTATATTCACATTACTGTTATTTTTTTAATATAAATACTATTCATTAAAAATTATTTGTTTAGAAATTCTATTTTTATTATATTAGGTTAGGATAAATGTTACCAAAATCGTTTTTTTTTCAATCACCAATAGACAATAGAAATTAATATTTGGAAAATAATTGATGTAATTTAATATTTAAATAGGTACCTATTGTGTTTTTTTGATATTTATAATAATTCAATTTAAATGTTGTAATTTGTATTAAGCCATTCTGATCCGAATAGTTTATAGTCAAAACTTTTATGCTATGTTATTAATTTTCCATTATTAAACGTGTAAATACTATAGTAAATTCATATAGGTATAATATAATTGTATTTTTAATACAGTTTTTGTTTTAATTATGAAGTCTTATGGTATTTTGTAGAATAAATTCCATGATAAACTATAAAAAAAAAACGTAGATATATAATATTTTAGTAAGGTCATAGTGTTATTACAATGGTTTATAATATGTAACACGGTTTTAATAAATGGCTTTTGTTTAAAAAATAATAATCATAAGAAAAAAAGGAAAGAACGACAAAATTAAATTGGGGCAGAGGTAAAAATAATTATTACATAAACATTGGTAGAACTTATACAGAACTTTTAACATAGACTGTGTATGCTCATAAAGTTTTCTTTAAGGCCCCATTTATTCTCGTATTGTTTATAGCCTAAATAATATTTTGTTCTCGACTTTGTCATTTTCGTGTTTGGTATAAAATATATAAATATACGACGAAGGAAAAGAAAAGAATATAAAAATTCGTCGGTAATAAAATTGTATAGCGATCCTCGTGCGATGAACGAGCTGATTCGGAAAATATCCTGTTATAACAATATTAATAACACAAACTCCACACGGGTAAAATGAGTAAAAGAATAAGGTTCATTTTTTCGTGTTGGAATTATCATGAAAAATGGCATAAAAACTTTACGAAAATAAATACAATCTACGAGGGATTAGGCAATAAAAGCGTTCGTACGAACACATCTATCTGCTGTTAATCATGAACTTTATAAGTATAATAGATCATTAATATCAATTTAAAAATAAGTGAAGTTTATCAAATTATATCGAAGAAACATCCATACAAAAATTATGTAATAAAATATTTTCTTAAGTGGCTTCTGTAGGTTTAATAAGTATTTATCTTTATTATAGACAAATTAATAACGTTTGTAAATTTAAAAATAAACTAAATGTATGTTTAATACAATTTAATTAAATAATGAATATAGTCAACAAAATTTTGTTTTATTAAATTAAATAATTTTTAGAGCTATTATAAACAGTATAGTATAAATATTACATACATTTATTTGAAACTGTATACCCAATAAATTCTATAAAAGTAGAGCTATTTATTTATAATATATATATATTATTTTTATATTATAAATCACTGTAAGCGATAAAAATGAATTATCATGAGTGTACATTAAATTCCTATTTGTCGCAAAAAATATTATATACTTGGTATTTGAATTCAGAAATGTCATATTTTATACCATTAAATCTTTTTAAATTATCGGAAACGTACATATTTTATAAATATCTATGGATTTGAGGTCTCCGTATAAAATAGTTCACTATTTTTAGACAATAGCGAACTGATAAAAAATAATATACTTTGTATTTTCAAGTTTTTTTTTAGCTTCAAGGGTATTTTTTGTCGTTTTAGGTCATACTTTTGAAAAAAAATTTAGAACATTTCTACGCTTTTAATTTGAGTAATTTTCCCTCGGTGGTTATAAATCTTATTCATTCAGTATTCCCTAGATAAAATTGTATTACGTGTTATTATTTTATATGCCCCTTAGAATTCGCCACTGATGTATACAATTCAATTAAAAATATTGTGTTTATTAATTTGGATATTAACACGTTTATATTAAATTATATCAATTTTGTCAATTTTAAATCAAGATAATATAATAATAATAATAATAATAATAATAGTAATATAAAGTACCTTTATTGTGATTGGTTATGTAATGGGAATTCGTTTTTCGCACATAGGTATTGTACCTATGCGAAAAGTCAATTATTATTTTTGCCGACGGTAATAATATAATTAGGATACCGATTGAAATGTTTCTGCTCGTTATTTAATTGGTCAGCTCAACGTATATTATTATTATTATTATTATATTCTCTTTCGTTCTGGTTATGATAATATATTATATTATTATTATTATGTATAACCAATTTATCGACCAAAATATGGGTATCGTAGGAACGGCGAAAGAACGCTGCTGGGACGGGCGGCCAATATCAATTTTCCCTAATTGACGGACCACCGGTCAAACACAATATTCGGCCGACGGTGTACATAATACATGAAGGGTATATATAATATTATTATTTTATATTAAACATTATATTATGCGTTTCCTTATGTTGTATATAACATCGCCGCCTGAGCGTTAATCACGTTAAAAGCGTATATTGGATATTTTCCATTCGATGCCCAGTGTGCCCCTTGTGCAAACGAATTCTATAAAAAGCTACGCGGAATAATTATAATTTGCCTAATGAACAGTGTACGCGGCGAATGCCTACTTATTGCGTTCGTTTGTGCGCCGCCGACGGCACAATAATCGAATAATCGAATGTAATAATAACGGAATAATCCGTTGAAAAATCCAATCGTAACGTTCATAATATAATAATTTTCACCGGTATTATATTTATACCGCGTTATAAATTACGTATATATACAGGCGTAAGGAAAAAAAAAAAAAAAACGAAACGAAACGAAACCGAAATAATAATAATGATAATAAATTAAAGGCAGACGAACGGTACCTATAATAGTATAACAAATAACCCACCCCCTCTGCCCGTCGCCTAACCAGTATAACCACTAGGGTCGAACAATTTGTTTTGATAACAAGTCCGTTTAGATATTCTCGAGGTCGGATATTTTTACGTTTCTTTTCGTCCCTCGGGCAAGTCCCACGGGTTCGTAACCCTCCGAACGCCCGCCGCGTATTCGTCACGACTCTTAAACGCACATAAATCTCGCCGCGCGACTAGCCCGTTTCAACAACGGAGACGTCGGTCGCTAATTTTGAAAAACTATCTTCATTCGTAAGTTTAAAAATATATTATATACATTGCGTATGGAGTATACACACGCGCACGCGATATTAATAATTCGTACGATCGTTCAACTATTGTGGATAGAGCTTTATGATAGTGCCAAAACTAATAATTATACACGATTATTAATATTGAATTTTAGTTCCAACGAAGAAGTATAATATTATAAATAATACTGTTTCACAACAATGAATAATATACAAATAACTTTTTATCGCATCATCAATTTCATTATTTTAATAACGGTACATACGAAATCCGTCTATATCTGGTATAGTAGTATCACGAATTCTTGTATCTGCCCTAATCTTGGGTCCCAATCTCATTTGAAATTTAATCATAATTTATAATATTTGAAAGTGCTAAAAAAATATTTAAAGGGTACTTTATACCCTCAGATAGCTACCACCGTGGATAATACTGCTATTAGCATATGCCCTTGATAATTGAAATATTATATGTAATTTTTGTACTTAAAATAATCAAAATATTATATTCATTCGTATACAATTCAAAATCGTGCACTCAAACACAAAAATAGGTTATTACGTGAGAGAAGAATATATTGAAAAGTACTAGTATTAGGTATTATAGTCTATAATCAAAATAATATACAAGACTTCATTGAATAATTTCATTCGATGTCCATCGAGCGATAAAGTTCTAGAAAGCAAATGTTTGTAAGAGAATAATTTTAATATAATACTTATAAAAAATTGTTTTAAATAAATAATTTCTAAAACTTTATATTATACCCGTTCAAAAAGTATGAATGTGAATGAATCGATTATTACTAACATTTTTATGAAATTTCAACTTTTTATACGCTTAAAAATAATAATATGTGCAATGAATTATTTTATTATTTATGATAGAAAAATTATAACTATACAGTAATTGAGAACGTAGTATTAGAAATCGTTATAATTATTATAATTATTACATTACTTTAGTTAAATAATAGGTAGATCTGAGAAAAAAATTATCATACATAATTGAACATTGTTCAAACCGTTGAACTGTGTGACAAAATGTTAGATTTTTCGCATCATTTACAGATATTATTTTATTTTTTTTTTTTTTTTTTTTTTAATCGATTTCGTTGTTTTTTGTTTACTTCAATACAATACTTTTTTATGTAGTGTTAACAGCGATAAAAACGAAACGTGTAAATTGACTTACCGTCGTGTAACTGCAATGTCGCGTCTCTGGTGAACGCTATTTCCGAGTCCGTAAGCGTTGCGTCCGAACAATTGCCAGATGTGCCGCTCGTATCTGTATTTAATAAAGCGCCGGGCTGCTGATACGTGTGATTCGGTCTTCGATGTCTATGATACTGATGTTGTAAACTGTGTTGATTGCGGTTCGGTTGGAACTCGGCTGTGTCTTCGTCACATTCCCCGTCGCTACTGTCACCGCGATGTTGGTACGGTTGGTACGCTCTGTTCGCCTTTCCTATGCAAATAATAAAAAAAAAAAATCACATTGTATTAATTTTTATAATCGATATTTTCAACGGGCAAATATTGTATTTATAATAACTTAATATTAAACGTGTTAACAATTGTTATTTAACTTCATAATGTCGTTCAAAAATTATAATGGTCAGAACGTATCGTTTCAAACAGGTTTTCTAACCCCCCCGTCAGAAACATGACGTCATCGATTGGTCGATATGAACAACGCGGGTCGTAGGCAATTAATGTAAGATAAATTTAAGGGGCGGAAAATGCAATGTTCGTACTAATTTCATAATAACATTATCATATTTTTTAATGAACATACACATAATTAATATAGTTATTTGTTTATATTTAAATTAGCATAGACAACAACAAACATGATTATATGTATTATGTTTTAGTGTGTACTCGTATTATAATAGTTTCAGTGAGCCGAAAGAGGGATTAAGTTTACTAGAAAATTCCATCAGATTATTGGCAAACGGATCCTAGGAAATAATCAATACGGTACAATATTATACCGATGGCATACATTTAATTACTATAATATGAAATAGACGTTTATATACAATACTCCACCCAGCTGTTTCATAATTTCCATCTCACGAATATTATAAATACGAATAATAATTTCCCTCGTTATTATTCGGTCCATTCGTATCGATTCTTTTAAGTTCTCTCTCTCTCTCTTTTAAAAAATATAAATATCAATGACTATATTCTACCGTTGCAAAAACAAAATAATATTAAATATTAATTAATTATTTTTATTAATAATTTTGGTTGATATTACTTAACTTTTTATAATTTGCGACTAAAATGTAAAAATACGAAATGTATACAATTTACAATTTTTTTTAAAACGGTTTTCATTACCAATGCGCATTTTCCCCTTGTACGGCATCGATTCACGAAAACACTAAGGGGAGTGTTCAGAGGACTAGTAGAGAACATATTATTATCTACGAGCCGTGAACAATGTTGTTTATGTTAGTCATACAGACCTACAGGAGCCTTTGCCCAGGTATGAGTGTTGTAAAAGTAGCGATGTAAGCTTATTATTACAACGCAAAGGCTAGGGTGTGAGAAAATGTTGTTATCTGGATGAAAACAGTATAATTTAAATGCATGGGAAATAATAAAAATAAAGAACCTCTTCTGCTGAATACGATGGAATTTCGTTTTGCACTTTACTGTTTCTAATAACGTGTACTGTTATTTATTTGTCAGCCATTCCAACCCTTTGTAACCACCACTGTTGCCAATGAAGAGATATTTTTTTGTTTTATGTTTGGAGGCAGGATGAGAGAATGAGTCGGTTATACAGGTCAGGGTATGAAGAGGGCATTGTTAGTAGCGCAGTTTTCGTCTATTACAAAATAAAAGGCTGGGAACAAAAATTAGTGGTCCGAGCAATATCTCATGTTTGTTGCCCCGAGAAAACGTTTTAAACGCTACAACGACTACGCGAGGCTTTTAACGGCGAGACCGAATATGTTGTTTGCCCTTAGTTACTTTGAAAAATAAACAAAATGATAGCGGCACAATCATCTACCCTCATTCCTAATTCAACCCTTCAATGACCCACTTGTCTCCCTCGTGTTCTCGTCTCATTTTAATAAAGTTTTCGTTTTCTATTAAATCAACGTATGCAAATTTTCAGTATTTCTTAATATTATACATAATATATAATATAGGTACTGAATTATGGATTACTCGTATTCATAAGTTTAAAAATTAGTATTTTTTTTATCAACTTCAAAAAGAATATCGATTTTAAACAATACAAAAACGAGAATTTTTTCCTGCAGTTAATATTCATTGGAACATATATTATTGCACATTTAACTCATATCATTATTTTTATTTTGTTCTAAACAAACTAAACTTATACTTTTAAAACATCGAAAATAAAAATGTATAAATGCGAAATGATGATGCGTAAATAATAAAATATTATATAACACGTTTAATGTTTAGTTATAATATTAATTATTTTAAAAATTGTAAAATTATGTTAACAATAACAAAATGTATAAATGTACAATGTAGTCTATTCTAGATAGTCCAAAGTAACCCTATAACATAACTGAGTATTTTCAATGTATACAAAAACAATACTACATACATTTAAATTTAGTACTCAAATGAGAGTCAGTTACAAAATCCATTAGTCTGTTACTGACTAAATGATATAGTGTTAAATATGTGTATGTAAGCTTACTAATCAAATATTATATGCATAAAATCTAGAATAACGAGAAATGGTAATGTTTTCCAATTGTAATAATCAATTATTAATTGTAAATATTTTAGTATTTGAATATGCATTCAGATTGTTAAAATCACATTAGGAAATCCGATACTTGGAAAATTGATTTGATTCTTCTCTAGCATAGATATCATGATGATGCACATATATGACATCAGTTTATTATATGGGTATTGTCAACGTAATTATTTGATTACCGTGCCAGACTATATGCAGACCATAAAAGCAAATTCATAAATCATACGTCAAATATGTCAGTGTGAAAATAACTTAAATTATGAACCGGCGGGAAACAACCGGAAAGTGCATGTAAGAGTGAAAGAGCATAGTAGAATGAGCATGTGCGTTAAAAAACAAATAAATAAATAATGAAAAACAAGAGAAAGAAAAGCCGAAATAATGTACAAGTCGCTCTGTCAGAACAAGCTTTAGACAATACCGAACAGTCCATATAGAAATAGAAGGTATTCGCATACGAATATGGCAAGCGAAAAAAGAAACTTTTATTGTGAAAGCCTCTTGAAATACTCAAATTCATATCGCATTCGCAATGACAGCTGTGGAAGAATATAATAATATGTGGTAATAATAAAGGGTACGCTCGTTTTTCAAACCGAAGTAGACGCTAACCCAGCCAGTTTTTCTTTTTCCTTTGTAATAAAACCCAAGATCGTATAGTTTGGTGGTTATCACATTCGTCTTTGTCAGACGATATTTCTGATTCTAAAACGTTAGCGCGCGACGGCTGTGGAATCGATTCTATTATATTACGAATGTTTTGAAAAAAAAAAAAAACGAATAATAATTACAAGACGCCATAATAGACTGCACTTAAATAAACAACAATAAACTACTGCTAAACGGAGTAAATGTCTCGCGAGCAAAAATATGTACACACATTAAAACTATATTTTGTACTTGTGTATGTATAAAATGTAGAATCGTAGGGTCTACGCTAAACAACTAATCTACGGAAAGTAGTCTCCCGGGGTTTGATAATTTTGAGTGGTTAAAGACGAGTGGGTGGCGGTACAATTGCGGATAGGGTGAAGGGCACTGCGTAAGTGCGATAAACCACCTCCTGGTCAGGAAGTACTAATCAAAAAAGGGTTGCTTTCGGACGGTAACCCGTGAATGGCCAGAGGTATGTATTTTGATTGCCTGTCAACCGTCCCAAGGGTGACATTTACAAAGTCACCATAACTTTAATACACCCTTCTGCCAGTCTATGTTACTATATAATGTTTTTTCCTGTAAATCTAAATATATTATATTATACAGTTGGTAGTTGAAATTATTTGTTAACTTCTTCTAGAAAGTCTCGTCTTGATTTAATGATAACATAATAGAGACACTGATTATTTATAATATTATAATCATTTTTAACATCATATTAATTGGATACTGATTGGTATTCTATTGAAATTGCAAAAACAAAAACAAAAAGCCGCAACATAGGACATTAAAACTATATAAATAGGTATATTGTTATTGAAATTAAAATATATAATATTATATCTAAGTAATACTATACAAGATAATGATAAATAAATAAAAAAAATGTTAGTATTTAATTAATTAAAAATAGTTTATAATAAATGTAAAATCACATTATATATTGAAATGTATATATATATATATATATTCATATATACAGATGAAAAATGTATTTTTGAAATGTCAAGTAATTTTGATATGTCGGACAATGCATACCAGTGTCTCTTAGAAGATTAATGCCCTGGCAACTTTTGTAATTCTCCAAAAACCACATAGTTCACTGGTATTTTCATCGCATACGTTTTTTTGACTATTTAGTTTGTATAAACGTTCATTTAAAAAATATAAGAGTTATATTAGTTAAATTCATAGAAATACCACTATAATAGTTCTATATTAAAAATATATATATAAAAAAATAAAAGTAATGTTTTTATTTTAATATTTTTCATTATTATTTTACTTGTGTTTTATTATTATTGCAATATAAAAGTTATTTTAAACAAATAACAAATTTAATTTTAAAAAACGTTTATAAAACTACAATATAATAAACTATAATATACTACTACATAGAATTGCATATTATTATAGATATTATAATATCTATATTTAATCAATATGACGTAAACCAATATTGATTTTCTCGCAGATATTTTTTCGTTGATACAAAATACTATTTATATATCATCGTATCTAACAAAAATAATAATAATATACAGTTACTAATCATAATAATATCTTAAGAAATGTTCCCTAACCACTGCATATTCTAATAACATGTAAATCGATCGGTTTACCCATGATCAAATAAACTAAAACTAGTACACTTTTGCATAACAATATCATTATGTAAATTTCAAATTTATAAAAATAATTATTTAGTTTTTGATTATATTACTATAGTCGAGTTTATTTATATCTATTCCTTACCAAAATGCGTAAAAAAAATAATTTCAATGGAATACCGCGCGACGACATGTTACCGTCGCACCTAGACGATTTGCGGTTTCGTATTTTTTCATTTTCGTCGTAGTGAAAAATCGAAAATTAAATTTCCATCGAGTCCTTGAGCACGATCAGTGTATATATTCATCCGGGCGAAAGAATCTCCGCCGTCGCCATGTAATTCAACTCCGTCAGATGAGACTGATTTAAACCGATTACGCTTAGTCGACAAGCGAAAAACGTATTAGAGTGTTGAGTTTCAACGTCGACCTTGCCAGTCTTTTGTTTCGGCCGGACCGAGCGGAATGGCGCGCTTCGCCCTTCCCCGTTTATTCCGGTCATTAATATTATTTTCCGTGGACGAGAAATAATAATAATAAAAAATAAAAATAAAATAATAAAAACACTTACAATATTCAAACCTCCCGTGACAGATTTTAATGGTGTAGGTACGACGATAATGATTTTATAATTAAACGACGGGGACGAGCGGATAACGACTCGGCCGATTCCTCTGCTGTTTTCCGTCTCTCGCCACCTTCGGATCGTGCACGTAATATTATTATTATTATTATTATTATTATTATTATTATTATACACCTAAATACAAATATACACTACCGCGCGGTTCTGCGTCCTATATATTTTAAGAACACGAAATAATCTCAAAAACCATTCCTGGCTCGTTTGTCAAACAAATCGTTAAGGTCTCGTGACACGTTTATAATAATAAAATATATTATATATATATAATTATTATACGTTTTTCCCCTTCCAATACGGATGTCGGAGACCTCCGCGGTCGATGTATACTATGGCTTTCCGAGATCGCACTATTCTCGAGTCCATTAGTCACGACAGCGACGTCGAGGGGCGACTCTCGTTTAATTGATGTAAAATGGTCCGGGCCGTTTGCCCATCATAACGTCTCACTATGGAGGATTTCGCACTGAAATAACACCCGTAAATCATTGTACGATATATTATTATAATTAAACGCGATTATTATAATTCACGTACTGCCGGATCGTAGTATAAGAAAACCGGCACAGTGTATGTTATTGTTGCTCTCTAATTAAATAGATAAAATATATTTTTTCCCCTTAAACTAGTTGATTATGTTGTGTTTTCAAAGTATCTATCGATATGTATAGATAAAATTCAGAATAAGATATCAGGTTATTCGAAACATGATTACAATATATTATGTACAACTATATTTCGTATATAAGCGTATACATATTATACAATGTTTTCGTATCATAAAATAATGTATTTTATTTCGCAGTGTCTTCACTGAGTTATCGAAACCAAATATCGTTAAATAATATACTTTTGTACACTCAATATTATTTAAAAACGAAATATTATCAATTGTGTGTAACGGAAATGTACCCATTATGTCTAAGAAGAATGCGATTCATCCATGGATGACGCGACGCCATCATGATGTTTCTACGTTGTCCATTTTTTATTCACGGTTGATGATTTACACGTTGTTACACAGTGTATATTTACCACTAATTACTTATTAAATATTGTTTATTTTTAAGCATTTTTGTTTCTTTCAATCTTAACGAAATAAATATATTCGTATGGTTGTAAAATAATATACACAAAATGGTATTTATAACGATGAGAAAAAACATTATGTTATAAAAAATACAAACATCATAAATCGTATCAAAATATATCCTAAGACTTTGTATACTACGAAGAAAAGATATTTATTACATTATTATTAATTGTTTTAATTAATTTAATAATATTAAATTGATTTAAAATATGTCATGAAACTGTTTAGTAATCGTACATTTTTACGAATCAAATAATTTAAAACGATTTCCAATAGGTATATAAATATAATAACATTTATAGTTGCCCCAAATATGAACCATTAAATCATATTTTTTTACTGTTACGATGACATTTAAAAAATAATAATAGTGTCATGGAGTAGAATGTGACGTTTTTTTTTTTTATATTATCATTATTATTATTATCTACGCTGCTCCGCTACCTTTCCGACAGCTTAACAAAGTTAAAACGCCCGGTAATGAGAAAAGTTTGATTTTAATGAACCGAAAGCTCGGCGCACACGGCCGTTATTATGTCGGCCGAGTTTGTTAAAAACATCACGAGCCGACCTCGGGCGGAAAACATTTAAAATCGTTATCCCGCGTTTTAACGGCATAGTAGAGTAGTAGAGGGTGACATCCACGGAATGTCTTGGTAGTGTTAATCTTAAAACAGATTTTTCTAAGAGTGAAGAAAAACCATAAACAAATAAATATTATATATTGCGAATAAGTTTTCTTTTAATTTCCAGTTCGACATTTAAACGCGGATGTCAACATTCATTTTTCACGTTTTTACCGTCTGCAGCTTCAACCGCTGGTAGTTTGTAAACAAAATACAATTAATAAGAACATAAGGTACCATTTTTAAAATTAAAAAATATAATTAATCGTCTTGTAGTCGAACATTTAACATTCAAATATATACTTTTAGATTCTACCATATACGCAATCAATTTACATAAACTATATTATCTACATTATTATACTGTTCCGATTTCAGGGAATAAATAATATGTCTATAGAATCTCTATATGACAATAGTAGTGTAACACTGTAACGTTATATTATTATAATATTATACTTCCGTATGCATAAATTATGCATTTATTACTGCAGCACGTAGGTATATATTATACTATGTCCGATGCCGTTCGTAAAATGTACCGAGTTATATATTTTATAATATTATAGTATTAGAATTTATAATATGAGTGTATACATATATTAACATACCTATTCGGTATGTTAATTGCATCTACGAAACATTCGCGCAGTGATATTCCATAAATAAATATTCTAAACGAATGCGAAATCCATTCGTTGTGAAGAAGAAGAAAAAATAGAACACTGAACAAGTTTATTTGTATAAATTTAACATCATTTGCACAATAGGCCCAACGAAATAATATTAATACTGACCACGTATTTAAATATTCCTGTAGAGTTGTCTTTTTTTATGTATACCTATATTTACCAAACTAAAACATAAATTTTGGTCGAATACTTGTACAATATTAATATCGGTATCAAAGCAAACATGGTTGTGGTTTATTTTCTCTTCGTATTAAAAATTAGGTTATAATAATAATGAATCTCCCATACCGTGCACCGTTGATCATGTTATAAACGAACTTCCCAGTTTATTTTTTTAACCTAACCCATCATCTGGAATAGCAGGAAGTCGATGATGCACGTCGGTTTGTATACGTGTTCAGAAAATAATAATAATAAGAATAATAATAATAATTGGAAGAACGCGTCATTGTACACTGCATCGCGTCAACTATATATAGTGTCATAACGCCACGGGCGATCAACCAGTCATAAAATAATAATATTCGTGTTGTTCGAGGTGTTCGCTGCTGTCGAATCGACAATAGACCTTTTGTTTGTGTACTTTGCTGGCTGCCGTGCGAATACATTATTTTTTCCCCCGTTTGTGTTCATTAAAACTCTCAAGATCACAATGATATAAAATGTCCTTTATTTGTTTTAAGAACAACATAGATATCCGCATTGTCGTGGACCGTTTTTGATTGTAAAGTTAAAACAAAAGTATATAGTTAACCAGTTGAAACGACTACCTGCGTGCACACCTGTAAATATACCCAATGATACAATACAACATCGTTTTAGGAGATAAAAATAATTCATGGAGTGAATCTGTTTGTATAAAAAATGTCCAAGTTGTCGGTATTGTTTTAAAAATATTTTTATTCGCCTACCTCGGAGGTATCAATTCGAGTCGAAGATTGGAATACCCTTAGTTTCTGTCGACGTCTAGTATGGTTCTCCTAGTCGTGCAAACACGTTTTTGGGGGAAATAAATTATATTTTCCGTATCGAATACACGGTAATTATTAAACGACCCAAAAGAATCGAGTATAACTATATAATACGGACGCCTGCCGGAAATCAATTTTCATTATAACATTATATTATATTATTATTTATTCGTTCTTTTCCCTTCGTCGTTTTGTTTTTGTTCTTTGTCATTTATTTTTACGAGCTACATTTTTACGGTCACCTTTTCCACCGCCCCTGTTATTATTTTATTTTTAATCAATATTTCCCCGATATTACTTATGTTTACGAATATTATTATATTACTTTTTTTCTGCTTTGTTTTTATATTTCATCGCCCGCCCCCGGCCACTCCACACCGTGCCGTTTGGCCATTCCGCGCAACTGTTCGGAAGATAAATCGCAACGACTGTGTTGTAGGAACGCAATATTATTCTGTTATACTCAGAACGTTATGCGCAAATATCATTGGCTATTCAGAAATAACTGTCGTTGGCAATTGCATTCGGGAAAAAAAAGGCACATGACAAATTGGCCGACGTTAGCAGATGTTTCGACTTATATGCAGCAGTGCGCACCGCGTTTGTCGGAAAAGGCAACACTCGGGATTCATCACGAAAATAGTAAAAATATATTTCGAACTAATGTAGTGATATTTTCGCAGTGCACCCAAAACAATCGAACGCGGGACGATATTATTAAATAAGAGTATAAAATGCAGGTATTAGACCTGACGGCTAACACAACGTTCGGAAACGTTACGAATTATCGTCTTCCAATCGCGATCGGTATAAAACGAACAATTTAAGCGTTAAATATCGCTTATTCAAAAGTATATTTTCCAAAAGGGTTTTAGATTGTTTAGTTTTATGTTCCATTGTTGGTCTCGCCAAAATCGAAACAGTATTCACTTTTCGCCATCTCGGTATCCACCCTCCTAGAGTCATCGCAGTTCGCTAATAAGTAATCCCGTAGCGACTTTGTGTTTTCATAGCCAAAAGCCGTTATAACTTCTCTTCGATCGAAAAACTTTTATTTTTTTTCGCCTTCAGTATAAGGTAAACCGGAATTGCTAACCATAACACACAGCTACCGTGTCCGAACAAATATTATCTTATGATGTACTGTCGTCGACGTGTACACGCCTAAAGCTGGAACGCAATATAATATAATATTGATCAAAATGTTACGGGTTGGGCACGGTACTACGAGACATTAGAACGTATCAAACATTTATAAAATGACATGACGGACACGCATTTGTCTTGAGGTGGGTTAAAAGTCAGTAAATCTTGCGTTATTTTAATTTCCTGTTTTAAAGACGTCCAGCCCGTGATAAACCTGTCGTATAACTAGACACGCACCGAATTGGTGTTAATATTTATATACGCTCGGAGAACGGCCCCTTATTCCACCCCCGTCTTATTCAATCGTATCCGACGGAATGAATATTAAACTCGAAATGTAATTATCATTCCGACGCAAATATAAAATAATAATAATAAAACTCATTTAAATAGGCACCTTTTTAATATTGCCTTAATTTAGAATGTACAAATTACTCATTAGATTCGTTTTCGTTAATTATTATAATGTTATTTGATTACTATTAAAACTAACAATGGATATTATTATTGTTATTGAAATTCAATACTTGCAGATGCAGTAAAATCAAATCGAAATTATATACCTAATTTTTGAAAACTTCTTATAGCATAACTATTGCGCAGTAAATACTATAAATTATATAATTTGCATTCGGGGAAATTTATAGCTTTGTTAAATATTATATTATAATTATTGTAAAAGATAAGCCTCAATAATATTTTATCTATATTTTGAAGAGGAATTTTCGGAAAAACATAATTTTACTGTTATTAAAATAAAATCCTAAGATTAACTAAAAAAAATTATGATTTTCAATTTGTTTGCAATCATTTTAACGTGGAAATGGATTTCATTAAATTAGAAACCTATTATAATAATAATATATTTAAATGTTTATAAGAACTTGTCTAAAAGTCGACCGTCATCGCGCGTTCAGGCATACCGGATGTCCCTCCCGGCCATTCTTCCGCCCGTTTCACCGAATACACACAGGGGTCATAATGAAGGCCCGGTGGAGATCATCTGCCCCCGTCGGTACGCATCGCCCGGTTTATTGATCTCATGTTGTCCCTCCCTCCATTCCCCTCTCACGTCCTTTTGGTCCCTTTATACGCCGACCGCTGAATATGTGTACACACACACGCATAAGGTTGAAAGTTCGGTCGTAGCACATCCAAAAAGTTTTACCACCCCTTTACGGACCCAAAGACATACGAAGTCGAGGACAGCAGGTGTTCACACGTGTGAACGTATTAATTACGCTAATTACACCTTATATAAGCATAGGCATTTTATACATATCTATATAGTGATATCGGAGTAACCATATACCGGGTATACCCAAAGAATAACGGAGCTGATTAAACAAACAGGTTTACTATAAGAACTTGAGGAATAGGATGGAAATCCTAGTTTTTTTTTAAAAAAAAAACTGTCTCTTCTCTCCTTCACGACTATCGTATAATAAATTCACTCGGATTTTGTGTTCTTTGATCTTTACTTCAAGTTTCAGTATATTTCATTCGTAAACGCTATATGTTGTCAGTGCAATAAATTTTAATAAAATTATATAGTGAGTGGCAGAATGAAGTTTAAGATATAATCTTCGTGAACATGGTAAAGCGTTTGTAAATTAATTGGTCTACGATAATATATAATAATAACAATAACAATAATATTAATAACAAAATATTATTTTATAATATATTAGAAAATACTAGAAAATTTTAATTATTGTAAAATTAGACTATTTATATCTATTATAAAGTATTAGCAAGACTTTAGGCACTTAAACACAATATCGATCATCTGGTTCATACGATTTCGTCTTTATTAATTCATTATACTTCCAGACAAAGCTTTCATACTAAAATTATTCACAACGTTAAAGATTTTACACTTGAAGTATCAGAAACACAACAATATATTTTTAATATCTAAAATACAAACTAATGAAGTGTAAACGATTGCGTTTTCTTGATATCGCGTTATAAAATCATTTATTATAGTATACCAGTTTTTTTTTAAAAAAATATACTTTCACTGGAACCATCAATACATTTTCAAAATATTTTTAACAAGCATACGATTTCATGATTTTTAATTTATACATAATAAATCGTTTAATTCATGAACATGATTTTAATAATTGATGCCTATATAAATTAAATTTTTCGATTTGTTAATGCCAAAATAGGATTTATAATTTTGAATGTTTAACCAGACTTGAACAAATATGAAATTTGAATTTATATTAAAGAAATACTAAAATGAATTCCGCATAAATATAATATTATATATATTAAAATATGCGAGAACCCGAATTAAACAATTTTAGACATTTGCAATATTATAAAAATATGATCTATGGTCAAAACTTTTACCTACTTTTATAATAAAATGTGACAAATTTATATAGTATGCTAAATATGTCGAGAAATAAATTATACAAACTCAATATGCTTTCGGACCCTATAAATTATAATATTCGCAATTCGTTCATTACGAAGTCGTAACATGATGTCCGGCAGATAATAATGTCCGTAATACCTATAGAATATTATAATATATTTTTCTGAAATGCGTCGGATTCCGGAATGTTTAATAATAATGTATTTTTCATCTAAATGTTTGACCATAGTGGTTTTTTTGTCTTGGATAATAATCGTATAATATAATACAGAAAATATATGAAAGAAAGAAAAAATGATGGTGGTCCGACAATATTCAGACTGGCGTCGGCTGTACCTATACAAATCCATACGACACAGTCACAGAAGAAGAAAAAAAAATGATATAAATAACGCACCCGAAACGTATAGTCCCTTTTAGGGAACAATAGAAGGATGAAAAGTGGCGACGACGACCGAGATTGTCCTTACGATGCGGCGCCACACGTCGAATTTAACCTGTGGAGAGGAATGTGTCTACTTTTCCGAGTACAAATGATACGCGATAAATGAAGGAGTGCCGCACGCCGACCATGTTTGGGGTAACGACAAAATAATAAAAAGGGAAAAATCATAACAGGTCGGGTCGAGTTTTTGGGTAGTACCTACACTTATACATTATATTATAGCAATAATATAATTTGGTTCAAATGAACTACCTACAAACACTGCGGACATGATAATAATATAAATCGTAAACGGACGGTCATCGATAATTTAATATTCAAAGAATTCCAAACACAATAGTACATTATTAAAGTTTTGTAGATTAAAAATAACTGAGAATCTGTGATATAGGTAGAAATTATTATCCCAGAGGTAGATATTATTTCTCGACGGAATATATTTTTTGATTTTTATTCTGTTTGTTAAAACCTTGTTTGTAACCCGATGATCTACATGTAAATAATATTATGTATAAAAATCTATTGTAACATTATCCACTGCGATAATTAATTCAATCGAACGATATGGTTAAAATAATATTAATGTCCGCTGCAGGTCTAATGACAATTTTATTTTAATATGTCACAACATGCTTCGCAAACCACAGGGGATACACGATGGAGTGTTGTTCTTTTGTTTTACTCGAGTTTTATAATAATACGATAAAAACGAATGAATATAATATACTTTTTATTTCAAATATTCCATTTATTATGATTTATTACGTTTGCAACTTTTGTTCAGTTATATGAATTTATTGCTAAGTGAATTATAAATTCGTTTGGTGCAAGTGTAACAGTTGAAATATAAAAATGTCTGGTTTAACTTTTCGCAATTTCTATGGTGTTGATATTGCGAAATTTGTATTATTTTTTATAAAAAATTTACTATTATAGGTATTTGCATAACATAATATGTTGTTGGGTTAGATAATAAGAAAACATCCATAAAAATAATAATATATGGTATAAAAGTTAACCGTATGTAGGATACCCATCCAATTCAATGGCGTTAATGCAGCAAGATATAAAATGTGTCGGTATGAAAAAAAAAAAAAAAATTAAAAACTCATTTGAGCAAGTCTATAAACGGCGTCATGACGAAATCGCATGATATTTTCGATTGGTCGTATCGTACGTTTAGGCTTTTTTTTTTTTTTTATAATAAAATATTATAATGTCGCGTCACCGTGTGTCTCCGGAAGGATTCGCCGCCGTCCGTAATTAAATATTCATGTTCCGCGAGGTTTAAATTCGATACGACGCGGGACATTCCGAGCCCGCGAACTATGCGCGCGTTCTCCTCGGAATATTTCGGGCCGCGCCGTCCAGACCGCATCATAATATCGTGTCCGGGCGAGTCGCGCTCCGGATTAATGTTCGGTTCGACCGCCGTCACGCCGCGGCGGGTGGACGTTGTAAATCGCGTGCGACCGACCAAGGGGATCGCGCCAAGGACGACGCGGACCTGTTAATTATGTGTCACCGGACAAAGCGCCACAGTCGTTGGCCGCGTGAACGTCGCGTCGTCGTTAGTCGCGGGACACCAAATTGTGTGTGTGTGTGTGTGTGTGTGTGCAATAATGGCCGCCGGACCGAGGGGTGTTATTAATCATTTGGCCGCCGAAAACGTGAACACTCTTCGACCCGTTCGAATGCGCGCCATAACGATGATGGCCGGCGGGTCGTTTTCATTTTTCTACTTCGAAATCATAAAAATTCGAAATGAATTCAAACCTATTTACAGAAATTTAATATTTACAATGATTTTTCTCCTTTAATATCCAATTCAAATCGATTAAATAACAAATTTTCGGTGCCGCAGTATTAGTTCATTTTTAACAGTATCCCTCCCCGTCCTCCCATCGATACGACATCCGCGTAACGCGAAATAAATTTACAACTTTGAGTTGTGTCAAATATTGTATGCAGTATCATATAGGTATTATATCATCATCGCTCGATCGAGGCTCAGTGTTTAACAGATCAGTTCTAACGGTACGATGAAAATCGTATAACACAATGTGACTGAATACACAAAATTTCTAGTTCGCCGTGACGATGACAATGAGAAGATTAATCAGTTTTGTGGCGTGTGTAATAAGTACGGCCCCCTTGCCGTTAGGTTAATATTATATGATTAAAACTATATGTCTACAAGAGGAAACGGCGAAAAACCTGGGGAGTTTTGAGTTAATAAACCAAGGAAAACGAGGGATGTTTGGACAAATGTTTTTGAACCATTTGGCAGATTCAATGTGAGACGCCCATTGGACACAACATTTCTGATTTATATCGTGGAAATAGGGAATAAAGGGATTTTATCAATGAATTTCGTGCTTTCTCATTACCGCCTACGCCTTCGAATATCGATGTCCTAAACGTAATTTATAAGAAACTTAATGTTAATATACGCGTATCTGAGTGGCTTATCTATAATAGAACAATACTACGTAGTTTAATTGAATGTGAAAACAATACGCACCCTAATAATAATATAGTCTATTTATTTATTTATGTTTTATTTTTGTATCGATGCGTGCGTCAAAACTAGAAATAAACCAAATTGAAACGAATAAACACCTCGTTACTTCGATAGACCATAATACTCGATATTCTGGTCGAATTACATGCTATCCGATCGTACCAGGTGCTTGGTGTTTCCGTGTTCGAAATTGTTTTTAAAAGTTCTTTCTCATTTTTCGTTACCTCGCTTGCATAACATATTTTAGTTACTTACCAGCTATTATTATCATTACAATCTTCGGTAAACAATCGTTAATATTAACACGCTAACGCTATAAATACATTTTTCGTTCTGATCGTGTTTTACAATATTGTAATCGCGACAAACGCCGTCTCTTCTCGGTGAGCCTATACTGTAATAATAATATAGTTTGTTAGCAGCGAGCACGCAATTAATGAAAACGGCTATTCCGTGTCAGTTAAACGAGCGCCAGAGCACTGACTATTTAGAGTAATTAAAAACCTCGACGACCACGGTTGTGCTAACCGTGTCAAATATAATATGACTGGGGTATCAAGATCAACTACCGCGATATAATACAGTGCCATCGAATGCTAGTAGAAAAAAAAAACCACTCGATCAGTCCCCTTATTTACAATAAAAGTTAACGGCTTTTGTTAACATGAATTTGTAGAAGGAAAACTTAAAGAAGACTCATTTATACATGTTAATAAGATAATGTTATGAAAAATTCTCCACAAAAATGTAATATCGTTATAACACAAGAATAATTAATAAATTGTTATGTTTAGTAATAGAAACTATTATTTAAAATATTACAATATTACTAGTTTACGGATATCCCGAAATCACTTAAAACAAAATATACAATAATTGACCACAGTGGCGTTTAATTTAATATATTTTAACATTATTATGTATACATATTATTAGTATGTTATATTTAATATTAATTTCACGCCATCAATATAATTAATTTATTAAGTATTGAGTTGGTAATACTTATACAGAGAAATGGCGAATTATGAAAAAGTTATAAAAGGTATATAAACATAATTTTGGCTAACTAAAATTATTCAACCTCTATCGAAAATCGGTAGAAACTATTAATTCGATTCCACAAAAAAAAAAAAGTCGTATTCTCCAATATAATATAATTGAAGAATAAAATGCATTATTGTGTTTACTGCTGGCACATACCTCAACCAGTATATTATAGTACGATAACCAAGAGAAATCAAAATTTCGTGTATATGTATAGGTAAGTATATTATAATATAATAGTTTTCGCCTCGGCATTTGTTCATTTTTTTGTTTTTGGCATTTTCCACGGTTAAACTCAATATATACGAACACTGCCTCGCCCGTCGATTAATTCGTTTCCCAGCTATTTTCCGACGACCAGAGGATACCCAGTGGGACTTTTGGACGACAGCCAGGCTGAATAGCGTTTATGTCAAACTCAGAGAATATTATGGCCACTATTAAGGGATGGTAAACGAGTGTGTGCGAGCGACGTGGCTGGAACACTATAGAGAGAAAGAGAGAGAGAGAGAGAGTGTGTGAGTGTGAGTGTGTATGAGAGAGTGAGAGAGAGAGATTTTATTAAACTACATATTATTAACCGCGGTATAGTATTATAGCCCACGCCATTAAACTTCCTGCTCTCGTTTTATACTCGTCCTCGACTTACCCGTCGTAATCGTTTACATGCGAAACGTCAACGGGAGTTTATTTTTTCTCCGAAGAGTGTACCCCCCCCCCATCTCCTTCTTTCCATTCACTTCACAACAACGTTTAGGGCGCCAGTCACTACCGCGTGGGTTCGTGTGTTATAAAAGAGGATCCGGCCACGTTATTAGTAGTTGGATTATAATATTACGCCACCGGTGGCGATAGGAATCTTTGAACTGCAGTTAAAAATTTGCATTCGTCGCTCGCTTCATAATAATATCGTAGTATTATAACCGCGGCATAATATTGTACATGCCCTGCGGCTTCGGTGAGTTCATATATTCTTTGAGGTATATTTCATGTAATTTCCGAAATGAATATTGTTACCGAGAATAAAATATGAATTTGTGGCTATCGTATCATATTTACAATATTATATTATACACATACCTACGTGTTAGTCGATAATTTAGACGAAAATTCATTAGGTATTACATTATCCCATTTATGTGTTTTATTAAAACGGAGCGTACGAAAAAGGGTATTATATTAATAAAATGTATTTTAAACAAAGTAAAAAAACTCGTTAGGATTATGGCGAAAGCGCATTATCCTTAGCTTTTAATAATGATAACATACCGATTATATTACCGAATATCGATTACATTAAACAGAATAATCGAAAAACAAAATGTCAATAAGATATCAATCAATATTGAGTAAATAATTATATCTATATCAATAGACAATATTGATGACTGATTTGGATGTATACAAATTGAGTATTATGTATTAGGTATATTTACATAATATAATTTCTTGTTGATAATGTATCGTATAGTATGTTAATTGCCAAGTAAGCACAATATCAGTTAAGTACATAACTTTATGTATAATATATCAAATACGTAATTTGATATCAAAACATGTAATAAATAAATATATTCTGGATAAATCACGTTGAAAAAAAAAAATTTAATTTAGTATTATAGTATTTCTATTATGAGGTTCTAATATAGATTCTCAAATCTCAAGAGTCAATTAACACATTTTTACTCGTATAAAAATAAAATAAAATAATTTTTTGCCGTATTAATTTTATTTACGTAGGTATCTAGTAACATGTGCGTACGCAATGCACATTTTAACTTTTTAACGAATACACTTACAAGTATTTTTTTAAGGCATAGACATAAATCCATTTTAAAACTCATCAGTAATAATATATTACTGTTAAGAAACAATTCTAATTTTTAAACTAGCAATTATAATATACGTACGCATTTTACCATTTTAGAAGTAAAACCTATAATGGAGAATATAATAGATAATTATATTTTTTAAACGATTTTTACGCGTTATACGAAATACTACACAGAAGGCGATAATTTATTATTATGTACGTGTATAAATATAATTATATTACGTATAATCGTATTATGATTGTTTTCGAAATGTTAATACGTTTTCAATTTTAAGACGTTTGACGCCTACGCGGACGGGGGCGAAAGGCAATTATCATCCAATGCATATTTTACGATCGCGATTGGAACGATGTGACGGGCGCGGTTATACTCGCGAATACCGATCGACCGCGTTAAATGGACCGAACGGCGGCGCGTCACAGATTTTGACGGGAAAAACGTAGTGCTGCCGCGTCCGGTTTCTCGGCGCGTCGATACGCGAAAAACGGCGTGAAATCGTCCGGTGATGAATGGCCGCTCAATTATACATTATTATCAAACGTCCCTGCGTACGAACTGTGTGACGTGGTAATACGGTCCAGCCAGGGAACGGCGGCGGCGGCGGGATCCCTGGAAGTTCGATCGAGTACAATTACGGGTTGCGAACAAAGTCGCGTTTAACTGCGCGTCCCTCTACAGTATTACAAATATATATATATATACATACCTATAACGACCTGGTCCCATCGAACCCTTTAATTACGACGCGGTCTGCACCCTCGGCAGCGGCGAGTTCGTTAAAACCCAACCCCCCACCACGACCTCGGTCTCCACCACACCCCCGGTCGCCGGCACGACATTCGATTCCCCCGGGGTCGCGTCCGGGACCGCGGAACGGACTTTTTACTTTCGATATTTTTTTCACTAGAATTCCATTAGTAACCGTACACGCCCCGTGAATAAAGTATAATAATAATATAATATACGCGTACAAGTATATAATGTGTATAAAATATAATATCATAGTACCTACATACACATCCGGGGCTTGTCGGCTTAACGTTCGCTAAACGGATTCTGCGGCTTCTCTCGATCTGATGGATTATAATATTTTACATATTTTTATTATCATCGGCCGCATACAGGATGTCCCGCCCCGAATGTTACGTTTTAATATCAAGTAGGTACATAATATTATAGGAGCCAAATAAAATAATAATTAACGTGATATATTATACGTAATAGTAATATTAAAAAAAAAAAAAAAACTATAAATAGCTAATAGAAAAGTATTGATTTAATACACACCCGGTACATAGTTTTACACGTTTCAACAATTTGTTTCCGAAACGCGAAAAAAGTTTGCACTTGACGTATGACGCATTTATGACCGCCGCAGTCGTAAGGGATGACAAAACAGGCGGCAAATTCGACCTCAGCTACGTACGAACTGCCGCCGCAGTATGATAATAATGGTATTTATGTTAAACTCAATACGCTTTCTACGGCCAATATAGTTATGCAGATTTCGAACATCGATTTTTTTTATGTATAAGTATATAAAAAATAATATAATATATTTTATCAGTTCTTTTCGATATTTTAAAGTCTGGTGCATAATACCCGCCTTGGGCGCCGTAAACGTTCAAACTGAGCGAACAGTTTTTGACGCCGATCCCTGTACCGTTAAAATCGATTATCGAATAGGGACAGGCGTGAAAGTAAAATTTTTGGGATACAACTGGTAAGAAAAAATCAAGAAAATTGTACGTTTTTGGACAATATAATACCTATATTATAATAAAAAAAATGACCTAACCTACTAAAACTGATATCTTTGGAAAAATATTACGACACGACGCGATAGTTCGTAAATTACAATACTAACTCGAGGACGACCGAACCGTATCTAGATAATTTTCCTTCGGGGATGTCCTGAAATGAGATTTATAACTCTTATACATATGCTACTTGCTTAATAAATATTTATACTAATTAATATAGTTATGGCCTTGATAAAAATGTATTGTTAAAAAGAAATAAAAAAATTATGTTTATGATGAAGACTTATAAACAAAATAATTATATTATACACATGCACTCGTATAATATCATATTTTTAATACGTAATAAACAGATTAAAGTAAGTATTCAAGTTATTAATTTTGTCCGAGTAACGTAATAATGGTATATGATTTTTTTCAGTATTGAACAACATCATTGTATATTAAGTTGTAATAACATCGTATTATTTAATTTACTTGGAATTAAATAAATCGATACTGACAGACAATATTATTATTAAAAAATAAATATTTAAGACAAAAGCTTGTACTTTATGCGTTGTTTAACAAACTATATAATTAATTTATATTAATCATAATAAACGTAAAAAATATGTATAAAAATATAATATTAATAAAGCAGAATTGCTATATCATAAAGAAAAAAAAAACATGAGGGTTTATCTTATGTTTAGATGAAATATCATAATTTTTTTTAACTGTTTGTAAAATAAAAATTGATTACATTGCAATAAACTTATTTAAAAACAAATAAACAAAAATTTATCCACTTTATCAGTAATCGCTTTGTTTTTATTCTTTCATACTTCCACAATAAGAAGTGTTTTACCTTTTACATTTCGATGCAAAACCTATTTGGTTTTTCTAGAACAGCGTGAATTTAAATATAAATTTATAAAAATCAACCTACAACAATGAATATAATTCCACCAATGCGATTTTCGTTAGAAAAATTGTAAACACATCGTCGGCAGTGTAGCTACTGTCACACCAAATAACGCTTGAGCAAGATTGACAGGAATTTGAATACCGTGTCAACATTTTTCAGTTAATCAGTTCATTCTTTGTGGAACGCCATGGCGTAAAATACGCCTAGAGATCGGTATTGAAAGTAATGAAGTCCATTCGATTGGCCATTTTTACACGACCTCTATTATACCACTATATTATTATAGGTATGCGTATGTTCGACGCAACGTTTAATGAAAACTCGTAATTCATATTTTGGCATATTCTTATTATTATTTTCTGACGCGCGCCCGAGAAATGACCGCGCCATACCACGCTCTACTTGGTTGTAAGAAGTGATATTTATGTTCCGTTGCTCGGGGCGTTTTGACATTAACGGCTTTTCCAAATTACATTTTTGTGTATGCCCAACGACAATGGGTTTCCACCGTTTCACTTGGCCAGCTTATCGCCGAACCAGATATCGTGGGACACTATACCCATAAATCTAAACACCGACTCTCGAGCCACCGAGACCATAATATACATTATATATTTACAATTCACATCCCCGGGGGCCAATCGGGTCACTATAGATTTAATTAGAGGATTTAGCGTTAATCTAGGGATAGAAACGAATAAAACAAATTAAATTGTGTTTGAAATAAATTTATATTTTTTTCGAATGCTCGTCGCCCGGTCGGAAAGTATGATCGTATTACACACGGGTAAAACTCGTGCAATTCGTCTTGATCATAATTGGCTGACGTCACTAATTAGAGGTTGCAAAACGTAATAATTTTACCATTATTCTAGGAAAAACAAATTCCTTGTCTAACCTAAGCTATAACGATAGTTATGATAACATTATAAATGTATAGAGAAATACTAAAGGTATTTTATTATTGAATTTCAAAACACAATAATGTCTACCCAATCACTTTTAAAAAAATCATAGGACAAACTAGACCCTTAGACCCATAGACTCTTCTGAATACCGCAGACAATAAGACTTTACTCGCTTCTAAAGAACAATACTACTTAGGTCCGTTTCCTTTCCACATTTCTCTAGGAGTAATAGGGCTTATTTCCCCAAAACGCGTAGAGAAGACTAATAAGTTCTTGATTCCAAGTAATACAATGCAATGTCATATTATTGAAGGAATTTGTTGAAATTGAAAAAATAAAATGAAACGATCCCATTAGTATTATAGAACCATGTAACCGAAAACAATATTATTGATATATATATATATATATATTTTTTGTTAACATTTATATTTATAGAACTCATTTTGATACGGCTCCTCGCAAAGTGAATTATAACCTGCTATATTATATATATATATATATATATTATAAAGCTCGCTTATACTTAATTCAGCGGACCGGATGTTTCGCCGGTCTAAGCGCGTTTCCGGTTGGATTCACAACATCCTCGGTGTCTGTGCTGATAAATCATTTCCAAGAGCTCTGCCTCACTCTCCTACCTACCCCTCCAACACCACTACCACCAAAACTGCGACCGACGGTAGTATAATTTCCTCTCCGCCTCCAAAACTCGAGGTTTCTCTATACGGTAACCGTATAAACTTATACGCGCACGCACGCACACATCCTCGCGCCTCAAAGGAGGGGGATACATACAGTAATTAGGTTGCAACTTTAATTGGTCGGAAAATCCCCGGGTCCGGATAAACTCAAAGGAGGCGGTGGTTTTCTGTCAACTCTGCGCGAACTCCACTCGCCGCGCCGTGTCGCGGTAGGTAAAATAACGGCAGCAGAACTTTTGCAGTGTCCTCGCCCGACCGCGCGCACTACCACCACCGTGGTATGGGTATCCTCCTCGCCACCACCCCTTTAACTAATTGTGAGAGAAAACGCACACGTCGCACCGCGACGAACAACTATATAATAATATAATCTATTTATACATATATACCTGCCTACGTATATTATTTCATCCGCCCGGTGCAAAACTTTAATTGCCATTTCATTTTAATACCGCGCGCGGACAATCCAGGCTGGCTGGGAGCAGCCGGCGAGAAGTAAGTAGGTTTAAAAATACTTAAACGATTCGAATATCGTTGGACGTAAAGCTATTTATCAAAAAAGTTCGTACGAGAGTGAAATATACAGAGATCGAGTGCTGAGAAAGAGAGAGAGAGAGAGAGAGAGACGTACCTAAGTATAGAGCTCGCAAACTTTCTCACGACCGTTTAGGTAATGATTAAACGAACTTTCAACCTTGTTTGAGTTTCTTACCTGCTTGCCGCCATCACCCGACCCCCGCGAACTCCTATATAATAATTACACCCGGTACAAAATGTCGCGTTTGTCCGTTATAATTGATATGATTAATTGCGCTCGCGCTTTTCGAGGCAAGCTCCGCAGACAACATTCAATTAAATACCGTATTCAATGATATAGCTTAAAGTAGCAATCAATATTTGCATAGCTTTATTTTTTACAATGTAAAATCAGAATTATGTATTATACAAAGTATATGATAACACTATATTAGATATCCGGGTATGTAAATAATATATTGATAATTGATATCAATTTATAAAATTATATTGACAAATAATCGAACAAACATGTTATCAGCTTGTCACAATAGTTAAACATTTCATTATCGAATTAAAATTATTTCCGCACAAGTTTTGACTTCTCGATATCAGAATTGACGTTTAATAACATATTTAAAATATTTTACTTTATTATTATTATAATTTATTACAGTATCTACCAAGTAGGTCAAAAGTTAACAATTGCTTATAGTAAAACAATAACAAGTAAAAATATACTATAATCTGCAAATAAACTTGCTATTAAGGATATCATTAAATTAAAAAATTATATATTAATTTTTATATTTAAAGAATTATAATAAATAAATATTTATATTTTATAACATAAGAGATTACTAACATAACGAACATAACCAATAGTTATTGCTAAAATAAAAAATATTTTTAGTACAAACAAATATGTTTGAAGAAGTTTTAAAGGTTTTTGTTGAGCGTATTATGACGGTAACGTCAACCTGTGCGATCGAACAGGTGTGTTGAGAGGAGACATCGATTAACAGTCCGGTATCGAGAGTTATTTGCCGTCATGTGTTGTACGCGCACCTATACAATATTATGGTAAGGCATATGTGCGGATAAGAAAAAAGGGTTTTTAAAGATGAATTTCCAATCTGTTACAAACACCTATATATGTAAGGGTTTTTCAACTTACCGGGTCAAAAAGGGTGCGGAACGAGTTAACGATCCTAGCAGACCACAGGTACCTGTACCGTGTACGGCGACATATGGTTACCGAGAAACAATATTACAAAAATATAATATTATATACCTTGCGAGTAATTTAAAAAACTTCTTTTGTTCGGTTGTTTTTTCTCACCTAGCGTATTTTAATATATTTTTGTTTGTATTTTTTTTTTTTATTGTACTTTACACCTTTAAAATAATGTGTTTTCATTTATCAAAATAACAGCTAGTATACATACATGTTGCATTAGGCGAGGCAATGAACACAGATCAATTAACTGCCGTCCACACAGAAAATATCTACATTACAAAAAATATAATACCCTACAATATTTTATAATATAGGTAGTATATATATATAATATATAAATCGTGATGTACTCTGAAAGACCCTTTTTAAGGTTATTATATAATTGATTTAAAATCTATGTAATTTTGACATAAATTCACTTTGAATATTGCAACATATTTTACAATGTAGATGTTACGATATATGGGATACAACGATCTCACACTATGCCGATCGATCCGCAAGGGTGCAATATGGTGTACTATTATCTATTTCAAACATCTATAAAAGAGAATATGATACCTTAAGTAATAAGTTTCGAGTACAGTATATGACATTCCCCTCAAAGCGAGGAAAAAACAGTATGAACGAGTTGTCGCAAAAATCCATAGAGTAGCCGCGAACGGATAAACATCTGTTGTAAATGTTCAATGGAACGATTGATCGAAAACGTGTATCCATTAGTTTTACTCAGAACATTTTTCACTTTAACTTTAAAAAAAGGGGAAATTGTATACGGAGATGATATTCTAAGCTATTTTTATTTTTTTTTAAAAAAGCTCACAGTTTATCTGTTGGGCGCAACTTATATTATAATATTTTTTTTTTTTTATACAGGAACACTATTCTTCTCCAATGCAGTCATATTTCTATGTCGATACATCGTACCATTATCCGGATTCGTTCAAAACCGTCGAGTCTTTATGCCACAACGATAGGCAGTTAGTATAAATACTGCAACAATATGTCATTCGGATATCTCGGGGTCTAATGCGTTCACTCAACGAGCGTATACGCGGTGTATTATTATTGTCTATAAAAAAAAATATATCACGCGAGTTACGTATAATAAACGGTGTTTTTAAAATATATGTATGTCTACAATATTATTATATTATCATCGTACACGAAAAAAAAAACAATCTCTGTCGTCGATGACGGAATTTCTCTGAAATCCGATATATATTCGTCGGAGATACCCGTGGCAGATGTTTGTGCTATAATATTAGCGTACATTATACGAACACACAAAGTCTAATTTCTTTTAAAAACTCCGTTGGATTAACGTGTAAAGAGGGATTGGCGAACAATACTATACATTATATATTACCAGAAGCCAGGTGCCGAGCCCGTGTTTCTGAAACCGATATATTGCGATTTAGCTTATTATTATAGTCCAATAACGTATGTATTGTACAGCAGTAGGCGTTTAAATTCCGGCGTTCTTATCGTTCTTAGTCTAACCAGCGCCGGATGCTACTATACCCGTTCCCGGTTATCAGAGGTTCGTCCACACCCAGAGCGGATGCTACCGTAATCGGGTCGATAACGATTTTGCTGAATTCGATAGTATATAATAATATGGCCTCTCCGGAGGCGTTAAAAATACACCGACATAAACGAAAGGGACACCAGAGGATAATATAATATTATTATTATATTCGCGCGGACGGATAATAATGTGCACCTAAATCAACAAAAAAAAAAAAAAAATGAAAATAATAATATCTAAAGAATCTATAAGGAGTGGTGTTTAATCGCATCGGCAATCGTATAATATATTATATTGTTGCTGAGATCACTCGACATCTTGAACAGCTGTTGTTGCCGCAGCGACGACATCCCCTATAAACGCGATATGACGAGGGTTCTCAAAACTCGACCTACTACGAGTCAAGTGTTCCGCGAACAATGGCCGCGAGAGTTTAAAATAAAATTAATTACCCGGTTAGTTTACACGAATATTATCAATGGATATAACGCGCTTGTGTCGTACGCATACGACACTCTGTTATTGGTCTTTACGGCCGTTTCGGTCTTTTATGGTCGATTTTCCAGGTGCCTCATTGCGATCCGTTCCACCGATCAAGAATAATAACATTGGAATGGTTTTTGTGCGAATACTATACGCAAAGAGAAACTCTTATTATACAAACGCTATATTATTACATTACGATATTACCCATAAACTGACCGAACGACGTCCGATCGCAAAACGCTTCTGAACGCCGTTCTTTAAAACACGAATATCTTGTACAATATGTTATTATTGCCGATCATAAACATCCAACGACGTGCGTCTTTTGATTAAAACCACCAAGGAATAACAAAATATTATAAATTTGCGTACATAAATCGAATTCTTCAAACAGACATGCATAATACATGATCCCTTAATGTTTTATGATTAGCCGACGCAAAGGCTTCCAGATGGAGCCGGTTATTGTTTTGTCGATGTTGCCGAACGGACGGAACAATAGGTACAATGCAGATTCGAAAGGGGAATTGGCCCGGGCCGGGCGTCCCGTTGAGATAATTCTCGAATTACAAAACTGGAACAACAATACGACGTATTGCTCTCGGGTATAGTAGTGAAAAAAAAGAAAATAGCACAAGGAAAAATTAATAATACCTTAGGTAACAATGTAAAACATTTTTTATTCGATTCCACATTGTTTGTATAAACTAAACTAAAAAAAAAAGGGTGGTAGGTACTTACAAGATTTTTTTTCAACAAAAATCATATAGTATAGACTACGCGAGTAGTTAGGTAGTTTAAACCTATATCGATCTTTGTGATACGATAACAAAATAATTAATAAACCGATAAATTTGTCGGTACAATCCAGGAAACCGTTAGGATTGTTTGTGCAAACCAAAAATATATAAACAAAAATTATAATGTTGTTAACGAGTTTTTTTTCAGCATTAAATGTAATAAAATTTTGCAAAAAGTCAAAACAAACAAATAAATCAACTAGAAAATGGTAAATAATTATATCCATTCTTGTTTATGTTTTATTTCGTAAGCCTTTTTTATATGTATGGTTACTGCCTTACTGGTTAGTAAATTAATCCGAAAAATAAATGGCAAAACATATTTTTTTTAAATGGTTCTACATTCACTTAGATATGTGAAGTAAAATGATATTCCATTGCTACTATCGCACTAATGAAATAAAACGGTCGTTTAATTAATGAATAATTTTCAATCACGTAAACTCTTTTTAATGTATTCTAACATAATATAACTAATGATAATATTTATTACTATAGTTACCTACACTATTATTATTTTATAGATTTTGCAAATTTATTATTTTATATATTGTAACAGTTTTAAAATGAAATACGTCACATGTAATTATAAATAATAATAATATATAGTCAGCATAGATTATATAATATATTATGATATTGTGTTATTTAAGGAAATTATCTTTTAAAGCTATACATAAATTACTTAAAATACATTATAATTAACTGCATTTGATGGTTATTATATAAGATGTTTAATATCGTAATGCCTACAATCGACGGAAAGTTATTTTAAAACAACTCTCAACATAAAATATGTTATCACTTATCAGTAAACCAAGACCTTTGGACTTCCCAGGTGTATCTAAATCGTTTATATTATTTTATAAAAATGCATACAAATCAAAACAAGAACATCAACCTACATATTATAACACGTACATAATATTATAGTAATTAATTAAAAAAATATGTAATTTAATCTAATCAAACAAATCGTTTTACAATTAAACAGAATAATTTAACATTTTGACCTTGGATCTCCATCGTTCGTTTAAAAACCCGACGTTTAGACTATAACAGAAATCGTTTGAACTAGAAAGGAATAAAAAAAAAAAAAAACACTATAAAAAATAATAATAATAATAATAATAGTACCATGTGTCGGATACTGGTATATATTGTATATTATTACGTACAGTAAACGTTTCGAATATCAATCCATCAACTAACCAGATACGCGTTCACGTGTATCGTCGTCGTGTTAGGATATAACTCCTTTTTTTCTCTCTCTCTCTTTAATCGGAATACAGCTGCACGACATTAAGTGCCATTAAACACTGGTCGTACCCCGTGCCCGCCCCCTCTCGCCGCGCTGGTGTAAAGGATATACCCCTCCACTAATTTTCTGATCCACGTACCCACGGTGCACTAATCCCGGTAATGTTTACCCCGCATCCATTTAGCCGCTATAAATAATAATAATAATTGTAATTTTTATTTTTTCATAATATACAACACAATGCAGCCGCGACGCGAAGGGATTCTAACGAATTACTCGAATTAGCTTTGTTTCCGCGGCCGACCGTGTCTGGGATGTCTGGTTTTGAGCAGACAGCGTGTAATTACCGTGGACAGACGAAAATAAAAAAATAAACACACTACCTCCCTGTGAGTATATAATTTGCCAAAACAAAAAAAACAAATAACAAAAAAATCCTTATGCAGATGTAAACTCCTCCTACCGACATTTCGCGGTGGGAGAGAATGGAAATCGACGAACAGTACTGTGCCCTCGAGGTTCTTGTGCGGAGGAGAAGCAACACGCGGCGGCATTCCGAAGTAATCGAACTGAAACGATTTGTTGTTGACCAGGTGTCTTAGCTGAATAAAAACCGATAAACGACCGCATAAATCGCGGTGAAACCGAACGGGCACGTAGATTTAATAATATCAGTTATAGACTGTAGTCAGACGTAAAAAATAATAAGGGAAGACAATAATAATAATAATAATAATAATATAATATAATACCATAATAATATCAGTATGTTATTTTTTTTTTTTCTTACGTTAGGATCGTAAATATCGCAACGTACCTGACAAATAATTGTATTGCGCGTGAACAAGCCAAAAACGTAAAACATTATTATATATTGTGCGTTCGCCCGTATAAAATAAATATTAATAAATAATTATTCTAATGCGCAATTAAAATCCAATCAAAAAAATATTGTTATTTTCAAACTACTCGAAAAACAGTGTGACGTACATTACGCATATTCGATTGAGATTTATATTATACGATTATTAAATTTCTAGCAAAGCGATTACACGATAAATAACATTATGATGATAATTATTTGACAAATTGATAAAGTACGGAATTCACTGATCGAATTATACGCCTGGTTTTGATACTTAGCGTGTACTCCCGCGAGATTACGCGTTACCTCCGTATAATTAATATTTCAATTATATAATTTTCAACGGAAAAATAACATAAAACGTTTGATATGATAAATGATAATATTTTATTATAATATGTCGGTCGGTTCTATTTTGGTTTCAACAATCATAATATTACATGTCGTTGATCGTGCAAAAAGATCAAATACCGATTTTTAATGTAATATTAGTGTTTATGTCGTTCGAGAATGGTATTACGACCCTCGTTCGACGCATGGCCATTTCTAATCGGATTTGAAATCAAATGATTTTCGATTCACCATTTTCATTTTTTTCAACTATTGTCATTTTGTTGTATTGCCAAGTACCGTTCATTTATATATAAGCTTATAATGGAAAATCATTGTAAACCGCTATACGCTCGAATCGTCATTACACGGATAAAATGCCGGTTTTATTAAAGAAAATAACGAGCTATAATCGTAGATACCTGTTCAAATAAGATCTGAACATTTAGAAAACGATTGCAAAACTGATAAACACGCATTGCGCGTACCTATAATGTATAAACTGAAATAAAAATATAGTGAATTCTTTGACTGGCTATTTTTAAACGATAATTGCGTTGAGTAGGTGTGTGATATTTAAATTTAAGAATTACCTAAATATTTTATTATATTGTTTACGATTTAGTAAGTGGTATTTTAAACTAAGTTATAATTAAATTCAGTATGGTTTTGCGACTACGCACGGTTAGGTATACCACAATATTGTTATAAACCGGTAAAACTCGGCGAAATATCATAATAATAATAATATATGTACGGGTTCACGACGCTCGGCGAAATCTCAGTATCTCACGATATCTTCGGTCCGACCATATGGTTCTATTATGATGCTGCAGGCACTCCGCAAACCGGATTAGCTGTCGGCACATTAAAAACGTCTCCGAATATAGAATTCGACCTTGTACGCAAATTTTACATTCAACAACTATGACTACTACTACAACTACTTAATATTATTATTATTGTTATTCAATTTACTTTATATCGAGTGTCTCGCGATGTATGCATCATTTCGCACATGCATTTTTTAATTTTTTTTTTTTTTTTTTTGTCGTTTAATTGACAGCCTCTACGAATTCGCCGATTATTCCCACGGCTCGGTCGTTACAACTCCCGCGGGTCGTCAACATAATGATAATAATTATAAAAAAAAATGTTTATTATACACGCGGTCCATTGTCTTATTCTTCCGTTCGATTTCGCCCGCGAGTCTTCCGATCGGCCGACGCGGTCTCCCGGCCGATCGCGGTTGACGGACGTAACAATGTTTGACGGTCTGACACTCTGTCGTCCGCCAGTGTCGCCGCCTTATCGGTCACCATTGTGTTGCATGTTTGTATATTGCCATACGTCTAACCGCAGACAATGCGCGCTTGTTAATCTGAACACTTACCTGTTGAGACAAAAGAACACGAATGGGTGTGTGGGGGGGGTATAGAAAAAAAAAAATAAATATCAGTATCATCCGAAGCTCCGGGGGCACCCATTGTCGGGTCGAAATCGCTGTTTTATAATAATATAACTCCATCGCCGTCCCGCCGAAAACCGCATTCTTACCGCTATTGTACGCGGTATTTTTTATTATTTTTATTTCGGTGTTTTTTTTTTTTCTAATTTCGTTTTCATACAGTGTGTTTCTAAAATAAATAACAAATCTTTTTGATCGCCGCGGCCCGTCAGTCAATCAACGCGATATACAATATGATATTATTATAATATCGTCGATAAATCGTTGATAATATCTCGCGTAGGTACCTACCTACCCACCAATACCTACTCTGGATCGCATAATCATCGGCGACGGACGTAGATAGTTGTGCGCCCGACTTCTGATTTAAAAAATAATAATATTTCGACGTGATCGTTTTCGTTGCGCAGCGTAATGGTTATTTTTTTTAAATTCGATTGTTAGACGATTTACACAACGCCTGCCCGTACAATGTGGTCAATTAATGGGCTCTTCCCGTTTAGGACTACCTCCTAACCTCGAAACGCACGACTCCGCCACACTTGTGGTGTTTATTCTTCGATTCTATTATTACTTTTATTTATTTATTTATTTTTTTTTTTTTACACCGATGTGTGTCAATAAACGACATACATTTCTAGCTCACAAAATAACGTGTGTGTGCATAGAACCAGATCTATCAATAATAATATCAATAACGACCGAATGTGACAAAGTCCAAACAAATGGACAAAATATGTATAGTTCGTTAAAAATACAAGAAAAAAAAAAACACTTACAATATTATTGAACGTTATTAAATAATATTTTTACTGTTAACATTTTCACTCGTGAAATCACAAACTCCGTTTAAATATTCAAATCAAAATTATTGTGATGGAAAAAAATGAAATACGATTGCATGAAAGTACGACACTCTGCAGTAAAGTGTACACGATTTTCTGAGTTATGACTTTTTCTCCCCTCGCCGACTTGACAAAACTAGGGATTTTTAAGCCCTGGGGGCCAATTTCGTCCATGTATACCTAACTTAATTTTGTAATTCCGTTGCCCGCGATATTATACCATATTTTATTGTCGATAAAAATTTCATTTATGCGAATACAGCATTCGTAGGAAATCGGTATGAATCTCCATAAAAATTTGTTTACACGAAAAAAAAAAAGATGGCATCGGTTGTAAATCCAAGTTCTCGTTTCTCGGTTTACAAGACCTAGGCGTCGTAAACGATTACACGTCCGACTAAAAAAATATTATATAAAACGTTCGATCATACTTAGCTGGTCGTGGAAAAATATAGAGGGCATTGCTCGTCGTCAAAAATTATTATTCGAACAGGACGGTATTAGGCTTACCATACGTTGGATATCCAAGTATCATGCTTTTCGTCGATCACGACAATCGTCTCGGCAATTTGGAAGTAACGGTGAACATAATCACAACAATACAATCACTGCGATATTCGAGCGGCGCACTTTTATATCGAACGATTAATATCGATTTGATTAAAAAAAAAAAAAACAAATAAAAAAACTGTTTGATTTTTCTCAAGAAACGAAAAACGATTTTACAATATTATTATGAAAAAAAAAAATTTCGAAACGCAAATGTTAAAATACAAACGCTAACGAGCGACGTCGACAAACCGCGCGATCGGGCAACGTCAAACTGACTGAATGTGCCGGGACGACTAACGGAGCGGTGGCGTCGGCGGCACTGGTTTCGGCAGCGTCGTGCGAGGACGGTGCGCGCGGTCTCCCGTGTTCCCACTCATAAAAACCGTCTCCCGTTTTGTCGAGCCGCGGCAGAAGGGTGAAGACAAGTGAAACGGACCGGCGGACGGTCGAGCGGCCAAGGGGTGGGGAGGGGAGTGTAACAATGGCCAATGCTGACGATATTTTACGGTATGGCATACGAATATAAGATAGATAAAAAAAAATAATAATAATACAAAACGTATATTATGTAAGTGTGTCCAGGGCGATGCGATAGGCCCAGAGGGGTTTAGCAGAAGAAATTCGAACCTGCAGTATAATAATAGTAGGTAGGTGTACAAAAAAAAAAGACACAAAAATATGATTTTCGAACCGTTTACCCGGTATTAGGTGATCGGAATAATGCTCACGATGGTGGTCCAAATTACTCCCCCCCCCCTGGAATAGTATATAAATAAATTTTAAAAAATATTAGTTTAATTTTTTTAAGCTTTAATTAATTAATTAATTTAAAGTCAGTCAAAACACACATGTACCTATTTAAAATTATAAAACTTTTATGTAAGTTAATATAACATTATTAATATACCTACTAATTTATTAGATTATATAAATCGATCTTGTTCATGGTGGAATATTATCCGGTGAACGCACTTAAGGAAATAAAACTTCTGCAAGAAAAACGTTTTATTATTTTTAGCAACCATGTTAATATAATATGATTTATTTATACAATCTATTTTAATGTGCATAAGCTGTTAATTTGTGTATTAATTATTACTATTAATATTTAATTTTTCCCTTTATTTTTCAACCTACATTTTTGTATTCGGAATATTTTCTTTCTAGAATTTTTATTTACTTAAAAGTTATATAAACTAAAAATTCTCATTCGTAAAACAAGCAACACATTTTATCATTGTATTTTCTTATACATTAAAATAGTTTTAATATTGGTTCATATTATTGTAAATAACTAACACTGATTTTTATATCGGAACAAAGTGCGCAGACAAACCAAATATTATTATTGTTAGCCATGATAATAAATTGTAATAAAGATTAATTTGTATTATTATTATTATTATTTATTATGTGCTTCGGTTCATAGGTTTTATTGTCTAACAATATCCATTATTATATAACAATAGTTTCACGTGTCATGTGTAGTACATAGAAATGTGTGTACATTATTTTTTTATCTTAATTAAACTAATTCTTGAAAATACCTCTAATGAAATTTTCTACACCCTTTATAAATCTTTAAAAACAACAATAAATTATTATACTATTAATATTGTGTTAATATTAAATTATATAAATTAAATCGAAATACTTATATATCTTATATTTAGAAACAACATATATATTATTATACATCGGTGTTCAGGTATATAATGCTATGTATATGATATATATAAAACAAATATTAATTGGGTAGCAAAAAAATGTCTATTAACATAAATAAACAAATGAATAAATAAATGTACTAAAATGCAATATTGGTAGGTAATTGATTATTTTAAAATAACATTAATTAAACGGACGCAATGCTTGTTTCGTTTTTAAATCGATAAAGTGCAATTATATTTGTATTATCGAAAACAAAAAAAATGGTCTGTGTTTAATTTCCTATTGTTATGTAGACAATTTGAATGCCATTAAAAACTTGTTTGGTCTGAACTAAAATAATATTACAATTCAGTATATTTACATTAATATAAAATACGAAATAATGGACCATCATGATACGGATTGCTGATTGTTGGTATATTTATTAACGGGTTTAATATTAACTTTCTACTAAACTTTTCATAATATTCGACAAACTTAAACATAATTTTTATGTAAATAAAATTATAATATTATACCTAGAACAACAAGAATATTATTATTGTTTAGAAATCAAATAATATTGCTAATTAGTCTTAATGTTTTTCTTCTGTTGGTTTTTTTTTTCAAAAAATTCCATTAAATATTAACTATAAGCTTATTGAACCTTTTGTCAATTAACTCAACTCAAAAAAACTTTTCGATAAAATTTTAATAAAATGCATTATAATTTGCTCTGCATTTTATTTTTGTAAATTTTAATTGAATCTTAACAATAGAGTTTACCTAATGAAAAACCCTCAAGTTGTAGAAACGCGGCAAATGTTGCTGATTCGACAGTGCATTTTCGTGTTTTTCGAGTGTATTTTTTAGGCAACCGCCCCATTATCGCGCGTATCTGCGTATCGGATTATATTATAGCGTTCGATTGTGATCAGAAGGCGCACGTTTATTATTATTGTATATACCTGCGAACTATCAGGCACTGTCAAGGGACGTAGGACGACACAAGGATATCTGTCGCCGATCTCTGGAAAGGACACGACCGTGCGCACAGCCGCAAAAAAGAGGAAGACCGTATCTGTTAGAATAATAAAAATAAGAACCTCGCGTATATATATATATATATATACAAGGTGATCAGAACATGGCGTCACACAAAATCGGTTGGGATATCCTGAGAATCGCAAGGAATTTTCGTGCCGTTATATACTGTACGCACCCTGTACGTATATTTTCTTTCTCTATATTATATATACGTACGATATTATAAATAAAGAGAAAATAGTAAGGCCTTTAATCCGTGACGCTGGACAATGGGTCCGACACACGACCGACAATATAATGGAGACATCAATATATATTTTTATCCCGTATAACGGTCCGCGTAAAGCGCATTGCTTTGATCGTATCGTCGCATCTGTGCGAGAAATCGCGATGTGCCTGCAAGCGTCGCGAATTCGATATTTTCTGCACTTCGACATCTGGGCAGCAGCATATTATCGTCTTTAGAACACATATATCTATCTTATTTTTTTTTTTTTTTTGTATAATATATTGTATTTTTATCCGATATCTTTACGATTATTATTGTAGGTCGTATATCACTGTGAGAGTGTGCGCGCGTATATTATTATTATTATTATACATTTATAATATTATGCGTTCACGGTGAAATGCAATAGAAATAAAAAATAATAATAATAATAACCTCTCCGCGTATATTTATATAAATGAATGCTCACGACCATTACGACGTAACTTAATGCGCTCTCGACAATGTTCCGTATATACGGTATTATATAAAATATGAAATAATATAAATGTATTTCGAATTTGGTTCAGTTATTACGGCGGATATCCCCCTTGGGTCGGTGGCGGCGGCGGCGGCGGCTCAAGGTTTAAGATTCTAAATCCCTCCCAGGGAAATTGCTTTAACATTTAGGCGGTCGCGAAAAATAATATGAACTCGGCAGATATACTGAGGCAAACCACTTTTTAGGTAAAGCAATGGAGACCGATAAAAGGGATACTTGTCGAAATTTCGCTGACTTTGGAAAACATAAAAGAAAACGAACGCACAAGAAAATGTATCTTTTGTTTGACGGCTGCAGGCGGACGTCTGCATGTTCAAAGGGTTTATATATGATTTGACTACCCTAATATATTAACTACGGTAGTTACATAATTTATTTTATTTTTTCTTTGTCTATATTCTTCATGTTTTACTAATTACAAAAGAATTGAGCGTAAAGAGTGCCGACCAAATGAAAAAACTAATTAAACTTAACTACTATAATGAAACATTTGATCTGTGCTAAAGTATATAAGCGTATACTCAAAAATAATATCTAATTCCCCGAAGGTCTGAAATAATTATTGTATTTTCCATCATTTTAAAGTCAAAAAATATGAGTTATAAATTTATAAATGTATAACTACGATATGTTATTTAGAAGATATCTATGATATAATGTTATCTAAAAAAATATTAAACTATTATTATTAGTTCAATTAAATTATTATAGACCTAATGATCATGATCTAATTCATAGAACTAAAAATTAAAATCCATTAAAATTTATAAAATATATTAGTTATAGTTATTAGGTATTTTAAATTACGTTTTTAAATGCGGTGATTAGGAAACATCATTGTTCATATCAAACAATATGATTGAATTATAACTTATTAGTATAATTATTTTAAGGATTTACTAATTCACTATATATTTTATTGTTTCTTCAGTTGATATTGAGCAATACTATGTTGTAAACAAACAAAAGTATTTATTTTAATGTTGTTAATCATATTAATCAATATATTTTATTTACAGAAAATAGAAAATAAAACTAAATTTGTTTTTTAATTAACTACATTATCTAACAACTAACCGTCATATATGTATATATATAATATTTTAAATTAATATTTTTTTATGTTAAATTACGATAATATTTATGTATTATTTAGATAAGTATAGTTTTAATTTATACACAATGCTGGTGTTTTTTATCTTCAACATATTCAACGTTGGATGTTGCGATTCCAGTGGTGTTTTGATGTAGAAAGGTTAGGAGGTTATTTTAATACATATTTTAATATGTTTATTAAAATAATTATTTATTCGTAAGAACTGGGATAAACTATATAACACACCCAACTAAATAAATATTAAATATACGTACAGTCGTATTATATTATTCATAGTTTGTCTAAAAAGTCAAAGGTTTGTCGGTTTATTGTATAAATACTTAATATATTTATAGATTATACGTTTTAAAATGTATGTCATATTAATTGATAAGTTTATCACATGTTATCTAAACGATTATATTATGAAAAATAAAATATAAATTTCCATGTCCCCTCGAGATAATCGTAAATCCGCGAATGGCGCGGGTTCGTCGATAAATTATAGATTGCCCAATCTCTGTGTACGCGCGTATATCCTGTATATTATATATACGGATGTGACGGAATTTCTCGGGGAAACTCATCATACCCTCCCGCCCGAGGGATGAAATATCGGATTGGAGGACGAATATTATACGGGACGGTCCGTGGAATAAATGACCCGTAGAAAATACCGCCGAATTCAATCGGAAAAAATACCATCGTCCCTTTGCCTCGTGTAACGTATACCTATATCGCATCCCTTCGTGCGAACGGCATAATATCTCTCGTGGAGAAAAATAAGAAGAAAATAGAGGTAGCGATCAGTGGGCGGGGGGGGGAGAGGAGAGTTGAATGTGAAACGCGAAAATAGTATATATTGTATATGATATTATATATTATTATAATCTTAAATGGAAAACCGATGATGGATGTTTGTCGGGATATTAGCAGGCATCGGACGGCCGGTGAAGTGCAACCAAAAGAGAGAGATAGAGAGCCGGTCTGCGAGTCCGTAGGCTGCGCGTATGTTTTCGAGCTCACTCATCATCTGCACGTCATCGATCCATCATGTAAACTGTGGCAGGGACAGGAGGGGGCGACGACAAATCCGTAATCGCTGCGACATACCCTATAACCATCCTGCCGCCGATGTCGTCACCAGACCTATACCCGAACCACGGTATGTGTATACGTATTGTATACGGTTCTAAAGCATGGGAGAGGACAACGCACCCTCGCGGGAGGGGAAAAAATAACAAATTTTTCTCCCTATTTTATTTTTTTTTAATAATATATTATATTATGCGTATTGTATATAATATTATGTAGGTATTATACCGTGCCAACTCGAATGAAAACATATCGTTTGTAACAGATATTATATTAGGGAGCCGAAAAACCTGCATACGGATATTATCATCATCATCATCATCATTATTATTGTATAGAACGCAATTATTGTATTCGAGTGCAATATACGCCAATATGTTATAGCAAAAGCATCGGGTACAAATATATGAGTGCGTGAGGCAGAACGGAGTATTATACGCGATTTAACTACTGTATACACCCAGTTTTGTGCATAATATTACTGTTATATAATGTACGTTTGACCACAAATGCAAGCGAGACAATGTTTTATTCAATATAATACGAACGTTTGTTTAAATTTGAAATATCAACGTAATAATACGTATAGTCAGGACATCAAACAATTGTAATGCTTGGCACGATAGTTTTTATCTTTTGATTGATAAAAAAAAATGTGTAAACGTTTAATTAATTTTTTTATTAACGCGCTTATAGGTTTGAAAAAGATAAATTAAAATAAACGCTTGACCGCGCGCAAAATGGATCCAATAATATCAATTTAATAATCAATCGGTGTTTCGATAATAAAATAAAATTTTACTCGGTTTCGTACCCACATTATAATATTATTATTATTATGTATTTATGTTATTTATGTGTGTAATTGTATGTATTGTCATTCTACTAAACGCAATAATTACACGGTTTAGATTATAGGAAGGTATATACTGTCCGATGCACCACGCACGTAGGTATCGTGAAAATAATAACAATAATAATAACACATAAAAAACTCGCCAACAATACCTTTAAAACGAATATAATATTATTATTGTTATTTTTTTAATTCGTATAACCACGTGTCCACGTGCGTCTATCGTACACTCGTCTTAACGCTTTAATGCGCTTACAAAGAATATAATATCTGTTGTAGTTACCTACGTTATGTTCGTATTCAATGAAGAATTACAAAATTCGGTTGGAAAAAAAATACCAGTTATTAAAAGCAAATATTTATTTTTATGCCGGGTTTTATGAAATATAAGACTTGGGTTTTATATAATGTATACCATATAGTATTATATTATATACGTTGGCGTAACAAATCGTATTTTGCATATTAAAACCGCAACGCGCGCACGGGTATATTATTTTAATATGTATATATAATATCTAACGTTTATTGTTTGTGCAATAACATTAATTTGAGTGGAAAAAAAAAATCGTAATATTTCCGTGACCCAGGAACATATTTTATAAATTAAGACAGTGTTTATTATTTAGAAAGTTCAAGTACATATTTTATGAAATAACAATTATTTTAATTGTCTTGGATGGAAAATTACATTTAATATAAATTTACGTTTACGCTACAACACATAGTTTATATTAAATTTACTAACAGTACTGCCGAATAAATTAAATATTCATTAATATTTTAAATCGTTTAATTCGTTATAGTTAAACAAAATCATTAAATTGACGAAAAATTATATTTCATTCGACTGACATTGGAGTTATTCTTATAATAAAACCGAGTTGTAGGTATTCTGCATCGTGGTTGTCAAATTAAAAGTTTTAAAATAATTATAATCTTCCATGTATAATAATCTGAAAGATAAATAAGCGCCACACGCGAACAATATAATACTACTCGTAAATAGAAATTGATTAATGAATTGAACATTCGTTTTGTTTAGAAAAGTTACGAACGTATAACATTGTTAAACCTTTATTATAGATGGGTATGTGGCTTAATTTTCAGATTTTTGTTACGGCCGATGGCGCGATGACGTGAATTAGTAATATTATGTAAATGCTATATTTGTTTTAACGGCGTATAGTATAGAGGTATATGGTACCCACGGTGACGCTTTTTGCCAAGTACAATTGTTTAACTACAATTTGCATATATTTATTAGTTATAGAAAGCGGTGTGGAATCATCAGAACGAAAATGAATTTAATTAAAAAGCTAGGCGCTTATGGTAATAAAATATGAACACTCGGTATTTGTATTATTTGATTTTCAACCCCTTATCGTATTGAGTATGTGTGCGAGTAAAAGTATAATATAATATTCTAATAAGCATGTTCAGAGGCATAACTATGGTTTTGTATTGCTGAATGAAAAAATTAAGGGGGTCTCTAAACATTTTGTTTATTATTTTTAAAGATATCTTATTATGATTTATAATATAATTTCTCTTATTCTAAAAATATAATATTTTAATAAAAATTAATTTGTAAATCAAAATAAACTAAAAAAATTTAAAGGTTTGGTTATTAATCCAAATGAATAATATTATTTATTAAAATTAACATAATAGGTATGGTAACGCCATTAGGTATTATTAGACGAATGTCAAATAATAAATACCAAAATACTCGAACCTAATAAGTTAAATATAAGATTATATTAAAAAAAACATATGAAATTTACTTTTCTGACTTAAGCGTTAGCATATTGATCGATTATTCTATCCATATTTAGATCTTGACATTTATCTTTTTCAATTTTCATTAAAGCAATATTTGATAAATTATTTTGCCCCATAGTATTTCTTAAATATTTGTTAAGCTTTGAGAATGAGCGTTCTACAGATGCCACGTTTACTGGTAGTAATACATTTTATATAAGCGCAATATTCCACTATAATATGTAGTACTAAAATAATTTCCAACAATATACATTGCTAGTTGTTAAACGGTTTTATATATATATATATATATATATATTTAAATCAATTAAAACTCTGCTAGATAAAAACTGTTTGGTAAAATCATAACTTATATCTTTATTTTAATATTGAAAAAAGTCGTATAAAGCATTCACAATGTCAATTTCATTAGTAAGTAAATACTATAATATAATTTAGGATATAAAAATTAAAATCAATGATTATTATTTTTAATCGCTGAAATCGATTGTCAAATGTTGAAATATACAACATTATCGATGACTAGTAAAAATATTAATTCTTAAATTATCATCCGTGATATTTTTAATCGGCCATCGCCGTTCATAATTTCATCAAAATGTCTTTTGCATCGTAGCGTTACTACGACCGCAGTGGCGCGTGTAAATAAATAGCAATAATCGAAACGACGACGGATAGAAAGAATAGAAATAAAAAAAGGAATAAAAAACGAAATCGCAAATAGTTTTTCTTTTTCTTTTTTCTTTCTATAATATACTATTATATACTCGTATGTACCGCAGTAATATTATACGACAACTGAGTATAATTGTGGCGTGTGGTCGCAAACCGAACATATTTTTTTATTTATTTAATTTTATATTATTCACTCGATTCTTAGATCACAATCGGCACGTTTGCCCTCTCTCATCCCGCCCGTATAATATAATATATATAAATACCTAATAAGATATATATTTTTATACATTCCTCCGCGTGAGAGAGGAGTACTATCTTTGCGACGTGCGCGCAACCGAACGTCACGGAAAACCGTGTACGAACGATTTTTTTTCCTCTACAAAAGACGGTGATTATACTATCTGTCTCATCTGTGACCGCGGGGTTTCGTCAGAGTTCTCCAGTGATTGCCATAAGGATGGACGGCAAATATTTCCGTCGTCATTGACTCATTGTATACCCATTTATTGCATCTGAGGGCGCCGGACATCCGACCTCACGCAAATTATGCAGTTGACGTTTGTCCGGCAAACAGGTCTTTGTACCAGGATTAACCAGAATATCGGTAACACCTTTGAAAAAAACAAATTTAAAATCCCTAACCTTAATGCGGCTCTTACAGTAAATGTAAAGATTGCGTAACCGTAATCACGCTATGGATCTACGACGAAACGATTAATAGGAACGAGCGAGCGGAACTAACTATTTCATTTCATTATAAATTTATAGACATCAGAAACATTGAAATATGCGGACGATCGAAAAATATAAACGAACGTACTTATATAATTATATTTTTAAAACATTAATTATTCATCTTGTATGTTTTGTGTATATTATTACCAAAATACTTCAATACAATAATATATTGTAGAATAGTATTACATGTTTATAGTAAACTTATGAAATTATAAATTAATTGATCAATTGATATTCATTTCGATATTATTATGGACAAATTACACTAATATCAATTATATAAAATATGATAATAAGACGAAAATAAATGTTTTTCTTTCGTAGCTATACTATAACGTTTACATTTGATTGTTGTTCGTCAAACCGCTCAAACCACGACCACGAAGTGTTGTCTTCTATCATTAATTTTATCGAGTTATTTTTCTATTAGCCCGTGGCATAATGTTAACAGTGGCAATTTATATGAAAGCGACTGATAGTTATTTCCATCGTCGTCTGTCGAAAGACAATAACTATTAAGATTGCTAGACAGAATAATTGTATAATATATAAGTTGTCATAATATTATATATGGGTGGCATCCTACATACGTATTAAAATATGATCGGACACGGATTTAGGAGAGGGGCTAAGGAGCTATAGCTCTTCCTTGAATATTAATATTGTAAGTCTAATCTAACAAAATATTAATTAATATCTAACTAAAAATTATGTTATTATTCAATCATACTTTAGAACATAGATCTAAGAACTCTGATTAACCTCCCTCCCCCATTTATAATTTCGAAATCGTTTTGTACACATTATGTATAATATAATGAATAACAATAGTGGCTCTTCTCTCGATTCCCGACACAAAAAATATAAATCGCGTGAAATCGAACCGTCGTCGTCGTTGGCCTGAAGATCCAAAACGTTTTATTCTTTTTACATAACATTATATATTCATTGGAACTCGAAGTTACCGCGGTAGTGGTCGTCGCCAAGTCCGTTGCCAAAGACTCGGGGATATGCGATGTGCGTGTATACTATACGTATATATTATTATTATTATAAACAAAAAATGAAAAAACGACACCGTTTCTAAAGGCCCTGCGGGACGGTGAAAAAAGAAATATTTTACTCAGGTACATATTATTATTATAATATGATTGTATGTATAAACGAACAAATAATAATAATAATAATATATAGGTAAAACGAGCAAATGCGGACCCGACAGACGGCATCCTAAACACTGCGCACACGCGTGTGTGTGTGTATATAATAACGCCATGGCTAGGGAAAGACGGTTAAGTCCACTTAAGTATTCAATAAACCGTCGTTGGTCGTAGAGATAATGACAACAAGTATATAATATAATATGTATAATATGTGTGGGCGTGCGGATTTAGTTCTAAAATGGCCCACGGCTATCTCCCGTTAAATATTACGTATATTAAACGAGCGTTTCGTTTTTTTTTCCTCCTCGTTTTTTTTTTTCATCTTCTTATTATTATTATTATTTCTATATTCTACCAGAATGGTAGTAGCGCTTGTACTACGGTATACCAGAGTCTATTTAAAATTACCACTTACCGGGTAATCGATACCGGTGCTCTCCCCAAAACGATAGGCGGGAATGAAATGAATGATAGTTTTCGAGCCTCAGCTGCTATACATTTAGTTCATTTTTTTTTTCTCTTATCCCATCGTTTTATTTTACATTTTTCTACCTGCGTATAGCAAGAACACTATACCAAACCTACCTACCTATATGTATCTGTACTACATTATAATATATTATTATAAAGACGCGATAAACTCTCCGACAAACATTATGTTTTTTCACGATGTAGGTATAATAATCGTACATATTATGCGCGTTTAATGTTTTTTAGTTATGATGATTATATATTATACGAGTACTGTTGCTCAACAATACAACTTCGGCAGTAAATATTATTTTCAAAGCCCGGTGCGGTGAAACGTTTATTATGTCATAGGTATGTTATATTAATAATTTTTACGAAAATGGGTATAGGTCATTATAAACGTTTAACGAAATATATTATGTACTTGATAAATTAAAAACAACAACAGTTGATTAAAAATGGAATTGTTAAATATTTATCGTTCGCGCAACGCCAACTAAGGAGGTCCCGATCATATAATTTTTAGAGAAATATCCAGATGTGAATGTAAATTTTCTAATCGTATTATTTGGACGTGGTTTGTGTCAAAAACAGTTTTAAACACTTATAATATTTTCTCGATGACGACGATGAAAATATGTTATCTGATTCACGCGGGGGAGGCAACGCATTTTAATTCGTTGGACGTTTGTTTATAGGCAAGTCACAATGTATACTGTAATTAAATAATAATTTGAGTCTAAAGTTTTCGTCGTAATATTATTATATTCAACGGTCGTAGCTATATTGCTCGCTGGTCGGACCGTATATTGTACAAAATGAATAATTAAAAAATTGAAATTAAAAAATATACACTACATAATATATATATATAAACAAAAAAGTATCGTATCGTTATTAAAAAATGTATATATAGTAATAATGGAAAACAATATCCATTCCGTCGTCGCTGTTTGAACGAGTTCGGTTTTATAATAATAATATGATAAAACATTAAAAAAAAAACTCTATATATACAGTTGAACGGTGTTCATTAGATGTTTTATATATATATAGAGGGAACAGAATAACGTACAAAAAAAATATAAAGGATATAACATTGAAAACGTATAATATGATAATTCTTATTTTTCAATTTCTAATCACCCTGTATATATATAGTAGACTCGTTGATTAATCGTTTTTAATTAGCTCGGTTAGCGTCGAACTGAAGAACTCGGCCAGGCGACGAGCGCAAATGTTTTTCGCGGGCTCACAAAAATATAATAAAAACGAATATTTTATGGGGTCGGTAATGGGAGAGGAACATAGCCAGTCTGCATATAATAATATAATATAGTATCATTGCCACGCGTTTTTTACAGATTCCGCCCCTCGATTTGTTTACGACGATCTGTAAAATAATAATAATAATAATAATACAAGACGAGCTGAGAGGGAACGAGTTTTATTAGTTTTCGCATTTGCACATTTCGTTACGACTTTAATATTATTACACGTCGTATTATATGTACGTGGCCGGGGTAGTAGTTTTTCGACGACATTGAAAACGGCAGCGGTGGCGCGCGCCTTACTTTTAAGTCCTTTATTGGGCATAAATCAGACGGATTTTATATTATACAGGGTGATCGAAATGTTACGTTACGAAAACCAACGGAAACGACATTAGAAACGTATATTACATTATACGCACCGTAGCGGTAACGCGAAAAACTTATCGCGCTGTATACTACAATGTTCATACTAACGCAGCGGTCGCAATAATATAATTTGCGCAAGTCGGTACTTCACAGAAGTAATCCGGACCCTTGTTGCGCGAGCATTTCTATGGAAAGATGTCTATCCACAACAACCCAATCTCTTGCACCCCCAAATAATAATAGCAATTTCGCGTATACGTATATAACATTATAATATATATGTACGAGCATGAGCGAATTACGCAGACTATAATATAATCAAATTGTTATTATATTATATATTCGGTGATATATGCGTTTCCGGTTTTTTTTTTTTTTTTTTTGACGAAATATTCGATTTTGGATTTTGTACCCTAATCCTTCCTCTCGGGAAACTAGACATAACGCAACGATAATTGCCAACAAACGCTCGAGGATCCGTATTAACCTTAAAATTCGTTTTACAAACATCAATGTTAGGTGTTATATTATTAGCGTTCGGCGCATTTCAAACGATTTTTATTGCACTTTTTCATTCATTTTAAGGATTATTAAAATACATTATAATCATTTTTTACGTTCTTTTATGACTTTCTTCTTATATCATATTCATTAATTCTTTTATATACCTGATGCTGTTAAAGTTATTGTGATATTTGTCGGACCAAAATGTTAAAAATGCGATTTATGAAGTTATTTACGCTGACTTTATACGATTATACAATGTTTCGATTACGTATTTATAAAAGTATACGCTCATAGGAAGATTTTAAGTAAGGTCGAGTATTTCCGAAAATTAAACGATCTATATCGTCCGAATGAGGAATTAAGATTATAAAAATGCTACTTTTTCGGATCACCCATACATAAATTATATACGTCGTTTTTAAATAATATTTTACAACGTCTTCTTCTCCTCATCAATTCAAATAAATAAATAATAGTTATAGCGTTCATTAGTTATGTACAAGCATAATATAATAAAGTTAAACTTATGTACTATTATGCATTTGTATTTCTGTTTCTTTTGTTTAAAATCATATAAATTTAAAACGATTTTAAATTGATTATATAATTATCAATAATATTCTGAATACACTAAATATATCGTCTATATTATATTATAAATTTTAATATAATATTAAATTTCACATATTCAGGTAGCGTTTACGCGTTAGGAATTCTTCACTTTTCAGAAAATAATATTTTTGTCCCTGCCGCCGTGCCGTTTGTTTTCTCGTCGAAATAATTCATTCTAATTCCAGACGTTCATGCACTCTGAATAATTCAGTCAATATTTCATATATTTTTCCAATACCCCGTGGTTGTTTTCGCAAATGACGGATGCGTCAATATATAGACGATTGAATGACGCGACGGAAACCAACTAATCTGGTAAAAAAATAAATAATAATTCGCGATTTTTGTAAAAATAACACTCGCGCGCAGCCAATCGCTACAGTTTTTAATTTTTTCTCAGTCTTGAATATTTAAAAAATATATTCCACGGGCTCGTGATCACACCCAGATGGAATAATATATATTATTGTGACTCGTGCGACATTCACTATTCATTCGCGGTCCATTGTTCGTCGATTAGTGACGCTTGCAGAACGTTTCCGATTGTGTACCTTCCTGTATAGTTATAGGCATCTATATTATAATATACAATAATCGTTCGTTTTTGAGGAGTGTTTTTTTTATTTTTTATAAACTATTATTATTATTAATTTTTTATATTTATACACACACACACATATATAGTCATCTGACTAATTTTTCAAAATAATAATAGTAAGAAAAAATAATTGTAAAGGTGTATTATAGTAATATATTATAGTCGGGAGGATAGGATATGCGTTGTCGTGAAATGGAACTACGCCCATAACCACTAAATCAATTCGGCCGAGCGAGCTGGAGAACGGTTCACGGGTAATAATAATTTTTGTCGAGCCCCGCGTGCATCGCTCGGAATGCATAATAATATTGTATTATTATACCTTATAATATTATAAATGTTTATCGCGAGGACGCGCACGCTCGTAAAGTTGTAATTAATATCGGACAATTAACAATATTATATCCAACGCACGGCGACCCGTGACCCGGCGCTGCCGCGGATCACAATGGGCTGCGGGATGTGCCGACGCGGTATTTTCTGAAGGTGAAGGATACTATAACATACACTGTGGTATACACTATACGGTTCTCGGTAGAAAGGGAAGGAACCCGAATTTCCATTATAATAATATTATTATTACCACGCACCGGGTTATAGGTATAATATGCGACAGGAACCGATTATATTATATTATACATAATGGGCGTGTGCCGATCGGTCGGATGCGCGTCTTGAACAAATATATCGTACGCGGGGATCGTGTATATAAGGTGGAAGATGTTTGTGCCGTGCAGACTGTAAGAGATGGGAAATTAATTGTTATCGCCCAGGATGTCAGAATTTGTTTTCTAGACAATAAGCAATTATATTGGTTGACGGTCGAACGATAAAAAAAAAACCTATTCATTTGTTTTTTCTTTAATCGAATTTATAACGATTATATTAAAATATACTAATATAATCCCTGCTAGACCGTCTCACTTCGAAAAGTTCAACTATTATCATACAATTCTAAGCAACGTTGTTTTCGATTTTAGCTATCTAATCGTTTGTCTTCACTCTGCACTATTCTGTAGGGTAGACCGTTTTAGTAATACTATACTCTTCTTTCCGTATCTTTTTCACTGGGTACTATACATAATATTACTTAATGTTACTCTCCCTTGTTCGCCCTTTCTTTCCCCCTTTTTTCTCATGTTTAAGTTCATTCCATTCGCCAATCTTACTGCTTCTTTCCCACTTAAAACTCGCACGAACTACTATTCTAATATATTTTCTCGTATAACAAATATTAATGTCTCTACTCTCTAGTCACTCCATTCGTCCACCCTAATACTCTCATCGACTGTCCTTAAAATTTTGAGCCGTACGACATTTAAAGACTCACCGATAGATTATTATATGGTACTGATTTATAAAATGTATCATTTTGTACCTTGGTATCCTTTTGTCACAGACAAAGTACCCATGACACTCCTTCTTCTTCACTCCGTCATGCATTTCACGCCTTTCACGATCAAATTTCTGCTTCCTTCTTTTGATGTTCTTTATACGCTGTTACAATATAATATTATATAATCGCCTCTATATACATCGGTTTAGACGGACGAGTAAGCCGCGCGTGTGATAAATACTAACGGCACTCGGTGCAAATTCATATAATATGTACATCTTCGAAGTTTATTTGAGCAATATATTACGCAGTTATTAGTACATATACACGCGGAGCTTATGTGTTATATATGTACGAGCACTACGAGCAGCTGCACCGAGAAACTGAGAACGAAAATTAATACTTACACTAATAGCTAATGTTCGTTTTGGTAATTTAAATATAAATATTACTGTATAATAAAACTATAAACTTTAAATTAGTCGGTTAACGAGTAAATATGTTGTATATCCGTTAAAACGATTCGGCATTTTAAACGAATCGCGTATATATTATTGTAACGTCGCTCGCTTGTTTTATTAAAATTTAAACGAGTTAATAAAACGTGATAATAGTTTCGTGCCCCGGGACCTCTGTTGAAATTTAATTTGTTAAATTTATTATAATTATTATTTTTATTATTGTACGATTCGAATAATATAATACTTTTAAACGTTTTAGAGCATTATGGACATAATTATTTTTGATTCAGTTTCTAATTTAGAGATTATGATAATTGATAACAATATACATTTGGAACTTTTTAATTAAACTTTATGGTAATTAATATTGAACATTCATAAACTTGCGTATACGTCGAATGAATATAATAGAAATGACTGAACCAAATTTAGATAGAAACTGTACCATAGCATTATAGTATAAAACAATACTAAGCGTTAGATTTGCGAATAACCGAACTGTGAATGTGAATACTGAATATACATGCAAATGTGTATAATAAAAATAAAATATATAATACTAAATATAATACAACTACTCAAATGGAACGATTTTCCCTAAAATAAAAAAAATTATTAATAAGATAATTTCCAACATATTTTTACTTACTTTTTTTTTTAAAAAATAGTATTTTGTACTTAAATATAATATAATATAGTGTTAAAATATGAATTATAAAAATAAATAGGAAAATTTATTATGTGTCATATAAACTAACTTGTGATACGTGGAAAATAAAAGCTAGGGAACCGAATCGGATTTGTTATCATTCGTATTGTCTTAAAAAAGGATTTATAATTAATTCACGAAATCATATTATAGAATATACAAAAATCATTTTAAAATCCAAATAAATGCAAATAATTGGAATATAAATAAAATTATAATAGTTAGGTATTATAACGCATTAATGTATAAAACAATTAGTATATTGAATTATAAAGGAAAATCGCACCCCGTGAAATGAAATAATTACTATAAATTTCCACATGATAAGCACTGACGTCCCGTCCGTGTCTTTGTTATGAAATGTGGTGTGAATACGTGTCGGAAATAGGTTTTGATGCAGAGTTACGTAAAACTCCGTTGGCGGTTATCAACTCGATATTAATAATAATTATTATTATTACAGTACATGTAGGCATAGGACCGTATAGGTCGCTATTGCGACTGCGACCTAGGTAGTGGTTATAGTGGTATATAATATGTAGCGAGCGCGTGAACTTTGTCCGCGACGGCTTTTGTCCGGGACGATTTACCCGGTGTTAACGCCCGCTCGTTCCTCCCCTCTTATTTATTACACGGTCCGACGGGAAATCGCGCTTTGAACCTAGCATCCCTTTGGCTCCTATAATATCCCGTCCACATTATAACCCGAAAACCCCTTCCGTAATAATAATAATATAACGAAAGCCGATTGTAAACTACTACGTTACTACTATAACACTACACTAACTACTATTTCTACTACTACTACTACTTCGGGCTGCGATAAGAAACACCAGTATAATATATCCCTTTAAAGTTCCAAATATTATCGCCATTTCGTCGAACCTGATAAGTTGTAAATCGGAAACCCGCGAGTTATATCATTATAATAAGTGTTTTCCGCGAACGACGAGATTTCAACACTAAATATATTATTATAGTATATGTGCATACTATCGGATAGTTGTCAGAATTTTTAACGAATATTATCGTGACAGGTCCGTAAGGATATAAGTAATCAAGGAAATATAAGTTATCAGGTTACAACACCCCATTTTAAAATAATGTCATAAAATTTCTTAGAAAATTTGTGAACATAATTAAAATTACTATTATATTATTATTATTATTATTATTATTATTATAAGCTACTTACAGACTTATAAAGAATAATTTATTTTTTTTATTGTGTTCTGTAGATAATAATATACATTATACACATCCTAATAAATGTATGTGATACAATTCAAAATAATATTTCAAACAAACAAATAAAATCAACTGTACATTTTAATTACTTGTTAGGCGCTATAAATTTGTTTAATTATTTTTTGTATTCATGTAATGCTCTATATATGTGTACTGCGTACATCTGTATAATTTACCTTAGAGTTGACATGAACAAAAAAAAAAGACACATTTTACTAACCTACAAAATATTTTTTAATCTTTTACACGAGTAGGTATTTTATATATAAATTAAAAAAAATTAAATTAAGGTTTTATTTGAAACACAATACAAATAATAAGATTTCTTGAATTCTTTACAAAAGCACTAACTACATGATTAGTTCTCATACGTTTCTCTCAATATTAGTTTAAATAGTTTTATACCTGGAAAAGTGTATAAAATACGTATTCGAAATCAGGGCTTTTGTTTTATTTTCGATACTTCAAATTAGATATCATTATATCAACCGGACAACAACAGTTAAATTTCTAGAAAACGTGAAAAAAACACTTCAACAAATTTTTATTTAATAAAAATTACTTAATAATTATTGTATATTTACTTAATGTACAACGTGTGTATTTTGAAACGATTATTTTATTAAAAATATGAAAAATATTCATATTATTTAAAATGTTAAAAATGCTAAATAATATTAAATTATTACTTATGTTCGTAGTATTAGTATTATACGTATTTTGATATTATAAGCATATTAATATGTAAACATATTAATCAATCACTTATTACATAATATTCCATTAGTATATTAAATCGGTGGCGGTGTTGAAGTTTAAAATCTAGGTTAAAAAATATATTGTGATATTAATATAAACTAAAATATTATTTAAAAATTGTTTCTTTAAGGTGCATGTAGGTAGTTTTACAGAGAAAAAAAGTCAGTTGAATAATAATTACTTTTAATTAACTGTAAATATACAATTATTAAGCTTTGCGTTACGGTCAAACACGCACAGCATAATTGTGACACGGTGACCGTTTTTTGTTGTTGTTGTCGTATTTGCACAAGCTAATCACGAAACTATTAAATTGTATACGGTTTAAAAGGTAATTTAAAATAAAACTTATCATAACATTGTTACAATATAAGCGACGTTATAAATCTAAAATTATTATAATTGAAAATAATTATATTATAATTATTTTTAAAATATGATTTAATGTATCGAAATTTTCTATACAACATTAAAAAAAACATTCCAATTAAGGCGATCATTTATATATTACTACAAATGTAATTTTTGAAATATATATTATCTACTTAAAACTAAATCAATGTTACAATACTTCCGTTTACATTTATATTAATGGATATTAGTTTGTGGTATTATAATATAAGACACAATCCCGATAACGTTATATTAAATATTTAAAAATTAACAATATTGTAAAATGTTCAATTATATACGCCTCAATTAGGTAATCGATTAGGTATCAAGTTTAATGTTTGACACGAAACAATAAACGTTTGGTAATTTGGTTTACTCATTAACCAGTAACCGGTGTTTAGTGATGTGTAGTATTCGGGGAACGAAAAAAACCACAGCCTAAGTTTGGCATAACTTGTTTTATACCACAAAACAAATTTCAATCTAACGAGAACATTTCAATTTCGTATATACAGAGTGATCAAAATTTCACGTTTATATGAATCCTGAGAACAATAACACACATTTTAACAATTTTATTTCCATTTTTTTGTATTTTAATATTCTGATCACTCTGTATATTAAAATGTAATTTGTGGCGTAGTTGATATACTCTGGTTAACCGTCGAATTCCAACTGAACCGCACTTCACACGTGCCTGTGTTGCAATAACTAACAATTAGATAATATTAATGTACCTACTTAAATTATTTTTTGAACACAAAATTATAATATACATAATTTGAAAACTGTTTCTCACCGTTTCGGCAGTACGAAATCCGGATCACTACAAATAATATGATTGTTATCACTAGTACAACTAACGTGCAATTAGTATCATTACTCATAATTATAAATATTCTTCTACGTATTTTTTCGAATGATCGATATCACAAATATACAAAATAGTGAAATGTGTATGTGATTATAAAATATAATATTTTACACACAATGAAAATACTTTTTAAATAATTTACACATAATAATAATTTTATAACAATAGCATTTACCACAGAATAGGTGAAATTCTTATTGAAATGTTGCGCATATTTGTGTTAAACGATTGAACGATTAAAATTATGACAGATATATTGATATAATATGTTTTTATATAGTACGTATTTTTTTTAAATGATTATAATTACCAATATATTGGTAAGTACAAGGTACAACAAAACATCATATTAAACACAACTCGTAGAAATTTTATTATTAAAATATATATTATTATAAATCATTGAATATAAGTTACTTTACCCGAAAAAATCCAATTATTTGGTTAACTAATACTTCATGCTTTATGTAAAACTGCTAATTTATTATTGAATAAAGGTTACTACTATTATAATAGTGTAATGTAAACTGAACAAAAATACGATTGACTTAAATATAGTACAAATTAAAGTCGAAGAAAACGGTTGTATGTTTTAAAAATATAATTTTTATAAAATAAATCATAAATTATGATTAGGTTATGATTTTATAGCGAGAAATAATTCATTTATCTATAATACTATTATGCATAATAATGAACTTGATACAATGCCTTATCTCGTACGTAACTAATTTCTAAAAAAATATTATTCGTAACATTTTGACCTATAATTTATTATAATATTTCGTTGCGTACGCAATCCTCTGCATCGAATAATAATAATGAGTTAGATTATAGAGTTCAATGTTATGTATTAATTATTAAATTATATGAAAATATTATTTTTTTTCGCAAAATATAACAAAGATAAACACTCAATAATATTGGGTTATTTTCAATTGTCGTCTAGAATCGTCGTAGACAAAATTAATCTAAAACTGGTAAAATCTGAATACCTATAATAATAACAAGAACAATTACGAGTCCGACGAATTTTAGGAATGCGAACGATTTAATACAAACGACATAGCCATTAAGATGATGTGTTTTATTATTTCGGTCTATAGAGAGTGGCATTCTTTGCGGTGGCAGAGACAAACGCTGAAATATTCGTCGTCCACAAAAGGAATATAATAATAATAATAATATAATATATAATATTCATGAATCGCCGAAGCTCCTAACCCCGTCGCTCACGTTTTCCTCGTCCGATATCGTTTTAATAGTGATTTTTATTTTACGTTTCACACAATAGCCCGGAGGTGTACTGTCTTCGGATTTCGGGTCTTGTGGATTGGTGGGGGCGGTCGAGGGACATCCGTGCGGCTTTTTAAATAATGTAATAGTAATAACAATAATAATAATAATAATATTATTATTATTATTATAACTCGGCAGCATATTATATTATATTATACTGATGCACGCGGTCTCTAAATAATACAATATAACGTACATATATATATATATATATATATTAAACCTACTACTAATGAGCTGTTAAGAGCGTTTAGGAGCGGTTTCGTCCGGGGGCAATACATCAAATAAATGAGACAACCGGCAGACTGGTGGGCCGGACAGCCGCCGTTCGTATAACGTCAGTATGCGTGTAACAATAATAATACATAAAAAACTAAAACACGATAATATTATATTATTTATTTGAAAAAAAAAATGGTAGTACGAATCAAGAAATGATTAGTTAACTAATTGTTTTAACTCGTTCAATTAAGTTATTCTTTGTAGAATCGTTGAAGTTTAACGTTTTATAATACTTTAGATTTTAGTTTACTCAAAAATGTTAAATGTTAAATGAAAATAAAAGCAACTTTACTTAATTAAAAAGTTTAAAAATGTAAAATATATTAACTTTTATAAATTAATATATTATATATTTATATAAGTTAAAGGTGGCCAAACAGTCGATCGAGGGCAATGTCAAAGTCGATCTTCCATTGTTCAAATGTATTTATAAATATATAAGTACTAAATTATAAATAGTCATTAATAAAACATTTTTATCTTTTATTTTTATGAAAGTCGATCTTAAAAAAAATATATATTCATAGTAGATCTAAATCAATAAAAGTTTTGACACACCAGATATAAGTGTTATATATATACTTTTGTTTTACTATATTATCATATTTTTAAGTACTTATAAAGGTATTAACAAATTAAAAACATTGGTTTTGCAAAATATTTTATTTTCAATAAAAATATACTTCACAACTAAATAACTACATAAAAAATCAATTAACTGTAAATAACTTTGTATTTTATAAAAAAAATTAAATCGTTATGATAAAAGTTACTCATTATATAACTTAATTATAAAGAACTTATAACTTAAACTTATTAATTCGTTAATATACAGCCTTGGTACGAATGCGATCTACATTAACGTTCTTTCGGTCAGACTACGTATAAGTACTAATATTATTATATTTATCACATCGCTGGTAAATACCACACTAGTAAATTTAAAAACACCACTGACGCGTAGGAAGTCAACTCGACATATTTACTATACCATTACAAAATAATATAATTAATACACCGCACGCATAGACCATTTTTTTTAAAAAATATATTATATAATACCAAGTTATATGATAATAATATATTATTTTAACATCTTCTCGAGAAAAAAAAAACCCGTTTTTTTTTTGTATAATAAAGGTTTGAATGAAGACGACGAAAATTTATACGAATATTCTGGGGTAGGTGCCGGACAAGAACGTTGTATACAAATTTATTGATGCCGCGAATCTTTTTAAATGTAAATAATGAAATTAATTCCAAACGAACTATTAGCATATAGGTCTTCGAAAGAATAGGTAAAGAATCAGCATATTATATTATAATATATAAGTAAATTAAAACAGACTGTTATTCTTCGGAAATGAATTCGAAACGTATTCAAGCGTACACAATATACGTACATAATATAATTTTCTGTAATATTTTAAATTCGTGTCTCTCTCAAAACATCTTAGATAATACAGACACAATGTAAGAGTATATACGATATGATTCGACTACTAGAGTGAAACTTTCGGGCACTTTTCTTTGTACCGGGAAAAGAAAGTTGGCGATTTTAACAAGACAACTTGTTTTACGACAAAAACAAAAAGGTACACGTACAAATTATTCGAAACGCGTTCAAAGTTTCGAAACAATTTTATCACCTAAACTATATTATTATCATTAGTAATGTTTTCCGATCATATACCCAGTAATATATTATATATACCCGTATATACGAGATATTGGCAAAAACATTTAATCGGTACATACTGATACTATAGCTACTATATACATGATGGTTATTATTATTATTATTAAACTTTTCGTCCGATCATTTCAATTCGCATCGATATACATTGTGTGTACATTATACAATACACATATAAATATAATACAGAGTGATCGGAAATTCGCCTTATAAAAATGATTTAGAACGAATTTTATTATGTAATATTTCCACTGTTTTTTATAAAGCGATATCACAATCATCCTATACATGCGAAAATGTACGTGAAGTTTCTTCTCAAATTCAATTCCAATACCTAACTATGACATAGGTATATGCACTTATAAAAATATTATGTAAAGGCGATCAGAAGCGCTTTCAAATAGATCGCGATACAATATGATACACATATAATGGTGTTCGTTCCTGCGGCAAAACCTGTAGGGTTCGTCTTAACCATTATTTTTTTTTTCGCGCGAACATAAAAGAACGCAGACCGCGAAATTCTCTTGGAACGGGTGGAGACGATTTTAATACATTCGGCGTGGAAGTAGAAAAAAATAAGACTTACGAGTCCACGAAAACGTCGCACGTTCTCAAAAGAATCGACGACGGCGCACGGCATGAAAACGATTAATACGTCATAATACCCAGAGCACTTTGCTTGTGTAATAAGAACGATCGTAAAATGGGAAAGAAGAGAAAAAAATATGAAAAGCATGTATACGTATACACGCGTTATGTATAATATCAACAGCGTACCTAATAATAATATAATGTATACCGGGTGACGAGAATTCCTAATCACGAAAATGGTGGTAACTCCACAGGTTTTCAATGTTGCCTCCATAACACAATACTCTGATCACCCTGTATATGTACACTCATCCAGGCCTTGTTTAATGGACCATAAAATTGCGAACGGTCGATTTCTGCCTTTTAGCACGAAGTCCCGGGCGACCAATAACGGTGCGGAGCTCTCCGATAATAGAGAAATATGATAAAAAAAATAAAAAACTAAAAACCTCAGGGCTCCTTAAGCTTTTTTATGCGATCCGTTGATTTTTTCTTCTTATATAATACATAGATAACGATTGTCATTTACGACGCTACGAATATATTATTATTATATTTCGCGTTTTCCAAATATTTCGATAATGTGTACTATATAATATGCGATACGCCGTATAGTTTCATACTTTTTACGAGTTAAAAAATAAAATAAAATGTTTTACTATCCCTCAGAAATCGATCGTTGTTCGGTATATAGTGCCGGTGATTTATCGCGGACGCCACCATAGTTGATACACGAGCGTTGAAAAATGGTGAAAAAAGTAAAAGGGGACTAGCGGAAGAAATATTATTTTTCATTAAACATAGCAGCTCCTGTGCCGTGTTACGAAGTTATTATTTACCGGTCGTTGGTGACGGCCCCCGGAGTGAATGTGTTTCCACAATTTCAATCTAAGCGCACTATAAAATAATAATGTGTAATTTTTAAAAAAACGAAGAAGAAGAAGAATAACGAATTTTCAATACACATATGTCATGTTTTATTCGTAAAAATGTTGTAGATATTGAAAAATTATTCTATTGTTAGATATTCAATAATATTATTATGATGAATATAAAACACAATAGGTACGTTTAGATCTTTGAAAACAAATCGGACAATGTATTATTATGATTCATCAAACGTAAATAATTTCATAATCATCTATAGAAATGTTTACTTTACAAATAAAATACGATATTGTTATCATTATAATATTATATTGTTATCATACGTAAGTAGTAGTGAATTTTATTCCAGAAATCACCAAGGTTAACCAAAGGTAAACATTATTGACTTAAAGTAAATTTTAAGTATATCTCAAATAGTTTACAACTAATTTCGGTTAAAGCAACGCAAGCGGTCTAATAACAATTACTGATATAATAATAATAATAGAATCGAACATTAATATAATAATAACCTAATACTCAAAATTCAGTGACCATATCGTAATAATAATAATATTCGTTTTCCGTCCGAGCGGAAATCATTGTAGTCACGACGTAGACGTGTTTATGGTAATGTACCTGTTTAATATTTCAATTTGTAACCGTGGTTGTGTATTGTAATAACACAATAATACAGTGCTTTGCGATCTGACTTTTCTGGTTAGTTAATTATTTTCGTCTTGGCCATCAATCAAACAAGTCGAGGCTAGTGGAGACGTCTAGGCGTTTTAGTATACTCGTAAACGAATCATTAATCAGTTATCCCATCAATTTGCCAGCGACTATGGGACCGGCTACCCGAAAAGCATATAATAACCCAATATAACCGCAGCTCGAGCTCGACGTATAAACGACATGTCTCAAAGCGCGACCATTAGTATCATATTATTATTATATACAACTCGTCAGTCGTTGACTGTAATAATAATAATAATTTTCGGTACGTCCAATAAAATAATTTAGTTTCGTTAAACGTGCTCGAATTTATTTCATATTGTCGATTGTTTAAAATCGTCATGTTTTATCAAAATACCTATCAAACCTAATAATAATAGACTAGTCGTCGTCGATCGCCAATAATTATGTAAATAATTTTTATAACGCGTTCGAATGTTCGAATATTAAATATTATATCAAAATATATTGTCAGCGAGTTAACAATTTATTCCTTGGAACAAAAATAATGTCAATTATAATACAGCTATTGTAATGTACAATATGTTATTTCAAAAAGAAATTTACATTGTTTGTTAGAGTGGTATATCCATTAAAACCAATTTATTGGTCAATCATAATTCATATTACGAACATACGAGTGTACTAACTAAGGGGAAATGGATCGGGTGTAAAGTATGGTATTAAACGTTAAATTATGGTATTATATTATATTATAACATAATATACATTTTTTGTATCAATGATTCAACGCTAAAAGTACTTAAGAGTATATTAAAAATTCACGCATGGATAACGGTTACTATAAAATCTGTAAATAATTGGTAATAATTTTGCGATATATCTATTAAAAAATCGAAATTTATAATTAATTAGACTGCTCGTTATAATATTATATTGTTTTCATGCATATTTGTAATTGTAAAGGTATTTTCCATAACATTAAACTCCAACGTTATTACAGTAACTATAATGGTCATTTTTTGTTTTTTAAAACAAGTTTTTACATAACATTTAATATCACTGATATCTAGAGACTTGTATGAGGTTAATTATAACCATATAAATATTTTTTTTTTTTTCAATAAAACGTATTACATATTTTATTAAAATGAAATGATATTTAATTATTTAAAAACAATGTTCATGCTTCGAAAGTTGAATTTCGGTGGATTATTGTATAAAGTTAAAAAAAGTGAAATAAATGCATTTCATCCACAGGCTACAACAATGCGACAAATATCTAAATAAAAAAAAAATATGTATATAATAATATAATCGAGTTCTCGTGAACGTTTGAATTTATCACGTGTCATATTATTTTTATTATTATTCATACACTGTCGCAATGACAAAGTCGTTTTTACGGATAACCCTTTTAAAACAGTTTAAACAATTGATAATAACAATATTTATGTCTTATTCGTCGACCGATAGTGCATAATGCACCTACTCATCATCATTATTATTAATATTACCACGGTGTTTAGGGTGTGCTACGTCTTCGCGGTGACGAATATGAAAAAAACAAAAACAAAAAAAAAAACAAAACAAATAAGTACGTCATATTATTATTACAATATATATTGTTATAATTTACGGGACATCCGGCGGCGGACTGTGTACCTATACTGTAGAGTATTCGGGTTTTATTATTATAATTTTTTTTTTTCTGTTAATTCGTACACGAGAAGATAAAAAAAAAAAAAAAAATGCCCAGTCGGCCAGTAGGTTTATATATAATATATTATTATATTATAATGTAGGACAGAAAAAAATAAAAATTGTCCCATTTGAATACAATATAGTATTATTATGCGTACACGATTGATGTGTTTATAATAGAGTTGTGGTTGACGGACACATTTATACGATCTAATGTTATATACGTATAGAAGGATTTCGTATTCAACGCTCGTTGTCACCGCACATAATATTATAATATATACACGGGACACTATAAGGGGTTCCAGACGCGACAACGGCGGCGTATTGTTCTTTTTATTTCTCCTTCTCTCTGTCGTCGTATTTTTATTTTATTTTCTTTCCGTCCGTCCGCGTATTATATATTCGTCCCCGTTGGGACCTGCCGCAGATAGCTGAAGATTCGAAAAACGGTTTGGTTTGGTTTGGTTTTGGTTTTTTTTTTTTTACCCCCCGTCTTTTACACGAGCAAGGCCATGATAAAATATTTTAAATAAATACAAAAAAAGTATAGCACATAGTTGTACGTTTTCTCTTCTATTCGTATATATATATATCCACGCGCGCATTTTAAAAAATAAAACGCGCGTGTTGCACACTGAAAATGAATCGTGAATCGAAAACCTTTTTTTTCGAAGACTTAAAACGATTATGGTCCTTTCCATTCAGACGAATTCGTCGTTAGAGATTTGCAAAATTAATTACTACGATATTAAAGTATTATACGATAAACGTATTGAACAAAATCTGAACAATTTCTATAAACACTATATACTTATAGTATTATAATATCCAATTTTTTAATTCGGAGAATTTTTTATAACTAATCTTAATATTTCGAAGTTGTTATTTTATCTATATGACTATGTATTATAATAATATGTTACGTATTGTATTTCTATGTATTATGTTTATTTCTAGGTACTTATACATATCTATATTATTATCTATTTTTATTGTGCAATTTTCCTCGATAAAAAAGTATAAAAAACTTAGAGTAAATGGTAAATGACCTATATTGTTTCAAATATATCGCGTATTATTGAAATAATTATTAATATATTATGGAGATGATTGTCTTTTGATTCAGTGCTTATAAAAATTACTGAAGGGTCTAGTGCAACAACCTGTAGGTATGTCTTCTTTTGAAAAATGTTTAGTAGAAAAAAACGTTTATAATCATTAATACCTTGCATTGAAATTTAAAAACTATTTAACTCGAATTTTCATATCTAATAAGACACAAACATACTCGTTTGTGCAGCATCGTCATTCTGAAACCACATGAAAACAGTATTTTGAAAATTTGAATTTACCAGGTTATTGTACTGTTTAATTTCGTGAATTATATAATATTATACATATATTTTTATTTTTTATTTTACAAAGTGAATAAAACGTGGTTGTATTTCATGATTTCGCAAAGTTGCAACAACATATACCATTATACCATTTATCGGTCGATATGAAATAAGTATTCTTATTTTAATCTAACAGTTGAACAGTTTAACCCTATCAGCTATCAACACATTAGGTAATCAATTTTATTTATTAAACTTACATTAAATTATATTAGTTAATTTGTTGGATAAACTCCGTGTATAGATTAGACGAAAACGTGGATGAAAAAGAAGATTATATTAAGGCTTATGTACTTTACAAAAAAATGATTTAATAAGTATCATCGTCGTTCTTCAATAACTATATTATAATATTCCATTAGTTTTAACAAAGAAGCTTAACTTTATTATAATTTTATTATTAAACTATTTTTATTACCTAACAAAAAATAAGATTCTCTCGTGATCTTATTTTTAGTAACGAAAAATTGGATCTTGTTACCTTGTAGAACTTATTTCTTATTATCTTGGAGTTACGGAATTTACTTTTTCTATTATTTATATGTTTTATTAAGTCATGGCATTAATATTTTTTTATGTAATAAATAGACTTCAAAAATATATTTTTTTTACTTTATAATAATATAATATTTTAATTTACTATTTCATAATTTTCAACTAAAATTCAATAGTTTGTATAATCAAATAAAAATAAGTGATTAACTATAAGTAATATAATATGTACAGATACTAGACATTTTTAAACAAAATTTGCAACTCATTTTTCTATAAAACATAGTTGGCAAATAAAATGGTCGAAACAAATTGTACGAATATTAAAGACGAATAATTCTTTAACACCCACTGACACAACACTGAAAAGATCGAATATTTTTGGAAGTCTGTTGAAAAAAAAAACATTTCATTCTTAAATATATTCATCGCTATAAATCAGAGTTTAGTTGTTTGTACATTAGTTATTACAAAACATCTAAATATACACGTGACTATGCATTTTAAATAACCATTACTTTACTGTAGAATATGTATACAAGAATGTCTCTTTTTTAAATCGTACGTAAATAAATTAATTGTGACCTCAAATATGTATAGTATAACAAATGTATAAAAACAACACTGTTAAAACAAATCAAAACGTAAAAAAGAAATATTTATTTTTATAGTTGCCATAAAAGTTGACAAATTACCATAATAGACATTGCGATTAAAAAAATAATATTTAATTGCAATTTATTTAGCGTAATACGATAAAAATATATATCAAAAAGAACGTCATGTTGATTTAATTCCCACCGTGCATCAATAATATTATGTGAATATCGAAAAAATACTGATTATTTCTACAATTATTTCCGGTTTATTACCATGTGGCACATTAATAATACAATATTATGTGCGATAACGATAACTCAAAAAAAAATTCTAAAATCACTGAATATAGTAGATAAGTGATAACATTTCATTAAATAAAAACAATATTATACGATTAAATAAAAAATACGCAATTGCAAATTGTTTTGTTTTATATAAACATGATTCATATAATTCAAAATATACCAACAAAATCATACAGTTTATTATTATCCTCCTACGCGTTGAAAATATATAATTTTGTCCAAAATAATCGCATATGTACATAATTAGCATATATTTTATTATTTAATATAAATCCGAAATAAATGTGAACGTGTTCGAATTAATGTTACATATAATTATTGTTATTGTATTATTTTCATGTGTCCTAAGCCCACGCAAAACTATATAACTATAGTATTTATAATTTATATACGAAACCATACTATACAGTATCTACATCGAAATGCGGTTTGATTATAATAAATATTTTCCCAACGACGTTTATTGTAGTTTATAGAATATTATATTGATTTACCGATTCCTTCATAAGATCCAATGCCCAAACCCAACGAACGTATATACGTCCTACTCAGTGGAATACGATATGTTTAAATATAGGTACAGTAAATCGATTATATTTTACTGATAATTTATCGATGTACACAAATATATGATAAATGTGAGACCAATTAACGACAGTTAAATATACGTATTTTGCAAGCCAATTATAATATTATATAGTTCGACGAGAACCCCACGTTAACGGCGATAATAATAATACGTTTTGGTATTGTTTTATTGAAATTGTTTTCGTGCGTAACGTCAATAAACAAGAAGTAATACAAATTACGTACGTATAAAAGGTAACTATACAGAAAATTCCATACATAGTTATACTTTTACCAGCAATAATAGTCTGGGACGAAATTTCGATTTTAAAGTTAGTCGATTTGCGCAGGAGAAGTTAATTGTATTTTTTTTCGTTTAATTATGATATATATTGATAATAGCAAATTTTTTCTCGAAAATCATACAAAAAGTCTTACCTATTATACGTAATGCTCGTTTGAATTATTGAAATGACAATGCAGGTTATTACAACATATGACGTTATCATAATATTATGTAACAAAAACGATAAAGATCACTTAATTACACGTTCTGAGTGTCATTTCCATTATTTTAATAACACATGTTATTGAGATTGTTTTGTTTAAATTATGTAAAAAAAAAAATTCTTGAAAAACTTAATTTATAACTGTTCGATCGAAACAAAATATTTAGATCACCCGGGGGACTTAAAACGACACACGCATCGAACATTTTACAAAGCTCTCATATAATATATTATATTATGCATATAGTACAGGAGAGCGATCATCCAATAAAATATATTTCAATTCGATTCCGGTTTGGCCTTTGCGATTTTTGCGGCCGTCGAGTCACATTAACTCAACGTCCACAGGGCAAAACCAATTTCCTCAACCCCATTTGCTGGAATACACTATTTTATTTAAGCTACGACCGATTTTCCTATTTCTATATCAGTCATGTTCGCCTTGAATTCACGATTTTGCAATGGATCTATCATTTATCATTGTTCTAATGCACAATTCGCATATTTTCCACGAGATATTTAAAAATTTATGCATTTAAACAATATACTTTTGTACGATCAAATGTGATTTGTTTTATGTTTTAATACTAGGAAAATACTAGGAATAAAAAAAAAACACAGACGTTGGATTTGATACGATCGGGGTTTTCTCATTACACAAGTTCCCGCGTTGTTGCGTTGAAACTTGTTATAAACGACGTTGATGATATTACTTTTGACCAGAGTTTCGAATTTCTGGCAGATAAGATAATCGCTTCACGCAAAGTTGGGAGAAAATCATTTGTTTATATTTTGATAACTGTGACGAGCATGTATGGTTTATAATATATAACATATTATATAATATATACAATATTATATTATTATGTATGCACGATTCTCTGAACATAATAAATTAGTCCCCGAGGCAAGCTAAGTATAATTCCCCATAATTAGGTTAACAATTGTTTTAATGAACATTTTCAAATTCACAAATTTACTCCCAACATGTGTATCTCGTAGTATCATGATTGTTTCAGAAATGTACAATAATTATACGAGCAAAAACGAATACAAGAATATTGTTATTATTATTATAGGAGCATCCATAATGACCAAATTGATGTACTTTCATTTTATTAATGAAAATATATACTTGTGTTTACAGAATATAATCTGTTCTTACTATGTTATCGCATCAGTAGTGATACAAAATAATATAAAATTCAGCAAATTACTTATCCTATTATTATGTAGGTATATAATTTCCGAAATCTTATCAGCTGATAATAAATGTTATATTCCATCTAGACATTTATAATAATACTACATAAACAAACAGATCTAGGTAAATATATATTATATATTATGTTTTTTTTAAAAAATAAAACTATTAAAATATTTTATAATTAAAATTTAAATTACAGAACTACTTACCGAGGTACAAAAAAAAAAAACATATAAAGATACAAGGTTATTTGGATATAAAGTTTGCGATAGGGATGTTTCCTGGAATAGGGGGTTCGTTGTTGGAATTAATGCATAAAATGACTTTAAATATTCAAGGGTAACATTTATATTTTTTGTTATTACATTTCTATTATTCGACGAATAACACGTTAACAGAATAACTTAATACATATTTTTTTTTTTTACTTTTTAAATGGCGTTACAGGCTAGACGACGCTATCGTTGTCATCGCATCGTTTTCGTCCGTTCTAGTAAGGAGCAGGTTGATGAGACATTGATTATGATTAAAAAAAATAAAACAAAACTACTATAAAAATGTAAAGTAGCTACGCGCATATATACATTATGTTATATAGAGACTGGCAGTCGTGTAAACGTTTCGCGTAAGTTGATACGTCCCCTAAGCAAAATAGGTTATTAAAGAGAGCTCCCAGGATCGCGTTAAGGGATTATTTAATTATATCGGCGACGTTATTATATCGCACGGGCCGTGCACCGAGTAGATTGGATTCGGAGTGCGGAAAAAAAAAAAAAAGAAAAAACGGAAAACGAAAAGAGGAGAAAAATCAAGAGGTATGGTTGAAAAAAAAAAATTTAATCCCAGAGACAAAGAACCCTTGGGAACCATAACGCCGTTTCCTCTCTAATAATCCCGAGGGGTAGTCCGCGCCCACTGACTGTCGGTACATATAGGTATACAGGGCGGGTGTAGCGGGTTGCATTATTCATTTAATTTTGCCATTGGAATCGGTTCGGATATAAAGTCGTAAATTAATTTCCATCATATGTGCATGTACACTGTATAATAATATATTGTATATTATAATAAACCATATTATTATTATTTCTTCGCGGCCGTATACTCCTTCCGTATCCCCATAATCCATTATTTTCCCGTAATCCTTGACCTTGCGACGCGAGCACATTCCCCCGCCGCCGTATTGACACAGATGTTGCACTACAATTTAATATATTATTATTATTATTATTATTATTATTATTGCGTCGTGCGATCTTCTGCTGCGATCCGATCGGTCTGTCGTCAGCCGGGTGGCGTTTTTCAACGACTCCCCCGTTCCCGAATTGATTTAAAGGCTTTCTCTGTGACGGCAAACGTAAACGCGATTTTTTTTTTTTTAAATCCAACGCACCCGGTCGAAATTATCGGCATTACGACGAGTATGGGACAACACTTTTATTCTAGGTTTATTATTATTTTTTTATTATTATCATTCGCCTAACCCATTATGTTTATATTGTTCGTTTTTTTTTTTTTTTTAACAATATTCTTATATAGCTGCTCAGCGGGAGGATATTACGAGGCCCCGGAATCGGCTGAAACAATATTTGCTTTTCCTTCCGGCACGCGAGTACCTCGCAGTCACAATAAGTCAATGGATATCGTTGTATTATTCTAAGGTTGACTTTCCATTATGTTGTGTCGTCGTAACAGTTTCTATACACAGATGGCTCATCCAGAATCCGACAGTAGTAATCTATAAAGAGTATTTTTGTGTATACCTATATGTTTTAGCTATTTGAGAATTACACAATATATTTGAAAAAAAAACCAATATAATCAGAATATTAAACACTATTAAAATTAATGATACCGGAAATCCAAATGTAGAAACACATTCAAGAACTCAAGTTTGTATAACTGTTAATTATAATGTCTGTTATACGCAATATTTAAATGGTAAATGCAATAATCAATAAAGTATATATGACGAGCTAACAAACGATTATAATAATTATTATTCTATGAAACGTATTCAAATTCAAATTAAAGAAACGATCTTGTTAAGTAGGGAAAATTCGATTTGAGAGCGTCAAAAAAATATATTTGATGATTTTATTTATTTATTTTATATAACACTACAAGAGTATATATTGACATAATATAATATATATTTGCAGTAAGTGTTTTCAACATGGTTTCTGGGTGCCAAATCAATAGAATCGAAATAGTGCAAACGACAGTTTTTATTATACGAAAAGAAAAAAAATTTATACTTTCATAATATTTTATAGACGAATATATCGTAACATAATATTATAGTACAATGAATACTGTTTAATTGAAATTCATAATACACGAAGTGTATTTCAAATGTAACAAGTGCGTTGGATAAGGGGAAAAACGCACACTACGGATACATCGTATCCCCTTTTGATATTATATTTTTAAATTAAACCTTTTCGGCGTATGAAAAGGATGCATATGACGTTTGTAACTGAATTATTGTGTGCGTAATAATACAATTACGCTGAGTGATTTTTCCAATTTTATAGTTTAGCCGAAGAATGGATCGATATTAGGTATTATATTATTTTTGTCGGTTAAGTCGCAAAAATACTGAAATTCCGTAAACGCAAAAAATATATAATAATAATTTTAACATGTCACAAAGTTTTGTGAACTTCGTTGACCTCGTAAAAAAATCACAGGTGGAGCCGCAAATGTCCGTAACGCATTTATATTATTGCCATAATGTTATTTATTATTTTTAGTCCAGTGTAAATATTAATCCCACGTGTATAACGAAGCCAAAGCTAGTTTATATAAATATTACAATAATTGGTTTAGTACACAAATCTGATTTTTTTTTTACTGAAGAACCATTAGTTTTCGATGTCAAACTGCACGATGAAGGGGAATTATTACTTATTGTTTTTCAAAACGGTTTTAAATAAACAATTACTTAACATCGCCTATATCTTAAAACACTGATATTCAAAAAATCATTTAACACTTATTTATCTGAAATTCAACTATATTAAATTCTTTATAAATTCCTTATAAATTTCTTCGTCATCAGTGAAAGACTCAATTGTAAATCATTCAAGTATTATGTTCTAAAACATTTCTACATACTTTATTTTAAAAATCATAGGACAAACTATAGGCCCTCCCAAATACCAAAATATAAAAAAATAACGTCACTGACTCCAAATAAGCGACACTGCTTAAATACACTTCCATCTCACCTTCCACTAGGAGTTATAGGGTGTAATTCTCTGAAACTCGTTGAAATAGGATAATAAGTCCTTTTACCGAGCAATAAAATACGTTCATCTCACTTAATATTTTTTTTTTTTTTTTCATCATTAGAGATTGGAGTTAAACGAATGAAAAAATTGACTAATTAATAAAATTATACAGAAGAAAGAAAAACATATTTTTTATATTTATACATTAAAGTATTTTTAAAATTAGTTGCTTATGTAAGAAACTTGGTTAATTTATTCTCTTGAATTTTGTTTTTATATTAACCGGGAACGAAAAATATTTTAAACATGGAAATGGCGTTTACAGAGAATAAAATATAGTTTGTGTTTTTCGTTTGGAAATAATCACATTTATAATATGTGCGTACGACGATTAAAATTATATTTTAAGTTTTACGCGGTGTGAATGAGGCATTTATGAATTGTTTTTGGTTAACTATTAACACGTGACGCGTCGAAGAATTTTGTGATGAAATATGATTGTGATAAGAATTTCGAAACTTTTCCTTGGGGACATTGTTTCGGTGTTCGTATAATAATATCATAGGTTAGAATTTATATCAGAAACGCGGTAGGTGTTGTAATATGTTACTTTTCGAGGCCAGTCTAACGTATATATTGAATACCGTAGAGAGGTATAATATTATTATGATTGATCTCGGCGAAAAGTCCATGGTTCTCGCCGGGGAGAGATTTTATTTATTTATTATACGTTTTATTTTGTTCCAATAAAAAATCGTTTAGCGATGCCGACATGAATTATATTATTTTGACGATGTCCTAGATAGTTATTATGAATGAGAAATTTTCACATTTTTTGAAATATTGAGATATATAGTAAAGTATACCTATAATATATATTTATGATTGGTAACGATAATATTGGTATTAATGTAAATCAAAACTGTCAATTTGTTTTCATATTTTTTAACAATTTCAACATAAAAAGACAATGTTTTTAGTAAACGATGTTCTCTAATTTATTAGCTTATTCAATTACTATCGAATCGTCATAATCTAACACGTCATATAGTTATACAAGTATTCAGACTATAATTTGATTAAATTTTTAGTCACAGCGAATTAGTGTTATTGATTTGTTTTATTTAAAAATAATTTTTACATTTTTCATTTAAATGAAATGTATTGTGACATTTTCCTGTGGCGTACAATAAACAACTGCGAAAATATTACAATGATATTATTATTATTATTAGGAGAATATCATATAGAATATTATATTATCGTCGCATACTATTCGAACCCCCGAGTGAAATTTATTTAGTATAATAATAATTGCAATATTTCTTTATAAAATTATTATTATTATCGTTATTAGAGTTATGTCCGAATGATAAACCATTATCGTAACCATGGTAACTAAAAACACCTACACGTCGTCGCGGTCGTCGTCGATGCTCTGGCTCTCTTTCGTGCGCCCGTTTTATAATAATCTACATATTATTATTATTTCCTAACAATCACACGCGGTCGGCATTTGTTGTCGCCCCAAGGCATACAGGAACTCATTACAATACAACATGAATATTATGTTATTTGTGCATTACCTAATATTATTCTGTTTATTGTTATTCAAAAAAAAAAATTGTAATTCGTTTTTTCATACGATTTTTTCGTAGTCGGTCGATAATAATAATTACGCGACGGTCGAGGACAGCGATCGGAATAATAGTCGTTTAATACTAATTTTATACATCGACATTACAATAATATATAATCGCGTATAGTTTATTAGTTTTGATTTATGTTAATTGAGAGCGCGCTCCGGCGACGGTCGTCAATGAAATATCGTATTATTATTATGATATAAATACGTAAATTAATCGTCGCCGGCGTAACCGACGGTCGTCTGCGGGGTCAAAATAATTCAAAAAGAGCTGTAATATCTCAAATTATTATTTATATATATTTATGATTATTCATTGTCGCGTGTTTTTATATTCTCTTAATAGTATATGATTGTACTTGGGTCTACGCAATTATTATTGTCAATGAAAATTATGTGTATGACTTTTTTAATATTATATTTTCAAAACGTATTCATTAAATCCTTGTTCATAATTTCCATATCAATGACTTTATGATAGTAAATTTAAGGATATACATACAAGATAAAACTGGCATTAGAAAACTACAATTTTTACAATAAATTTAAAACAATTATATGTAAAAAATGTGATTTGTTGTAAAATAAAGTCAATATGTAAAATAAAAAATAATTTATAATTACTTTTAAGATTTCATCTACGATCGTTAGATACATAATATACAAAGTTTACAATAAAATCCTAGTCCTAATTAAATTAAACACAATTTTTATACCTACTCGTTGTTCGCTTGCGTTATCTTAATCACGAGAGGCATGTCGTACCTATGTACTGTACTCGGACAGCGACATTTTTACCTCGTTTTTAAATCCGACCACGTTTGTAATTTTGTATTGAGATGTGCTTCCAGATTATTGTTTCTACGTTCTTTCACGAGAGGAAAAAATACTTCTTACATTCCGGCGGCGTCGGCAGCGTGCTCACGTTTTTGTCTTTTGTACAAACGAGATTAACCAGTTTGAACATTATGATTTAATATAACACTAGTTAACACCGGATCCCTTTGTCGCGTGTAAAAAAAAAAAAAAAACGAGATTTTAATTGTAATAAATCATAGAGCCACGAGATTTATTAAATTCACTCGGTTTTAAATAAACGGTCGAACAATCTCCGGTAAAATGTAAATTAGATTAATACGTGTTTTGAAAACGAATCGAGTGACTACAATATATTTTATACTAGCACTCCGAAAATAGACCATCGCTCGTTATTCACGCGCGTTTATACAAATTCTAGTCTTTGTGTTTTATTTAGTTTAAATGTTACAATTAAATTATATAATACACTATATTTTAATCAGTGTGGTTAATTGATAATACATATTTCGCATAATATGCAAACTAATTGTTTTTGTTTGAAGCCCAAAAGCTGTCGCTGTAAAAAAAGGTGTAAAAACCGTAATAACTGTCTAAACATATTTTTACTGGTATATTATTTTATGATGTGATAAAATCAAGTATTTTAAATAATAATTTCCAGCTCATACGACCATAAACCACACGTTACAGCAATCGCGTAATGAAATAATTATCATTTAATTATTATAATTTAAAAAAAATTCAATTAACTGGATATTAAAATGTGTTTTAAAACGCTCCTTAAATGTCGCGTTTATCACGATAAATTATTATATAGGTATTATGATATATTAATATATAGTGTCCGTCCTTTTTTCCTCGCTAGCGATTTTAATCGCTTTTACAATCTCGAGGAAAACCACTGCGTGGACCTAACATAATATATGATATACAGGGTGATCGGAATTTCACGTGACAGTTAAAAAACAATAGTCTTTGCCATTTTAATTTCAAACGTCGACGCCCCCGGAAAACACTATTATTATGTAATTTATAATGAAGCGTTTGAAAAAATATCAGGAACTGTTTTAATCTAGTTACACCTAATGTTTTCATACATTTTTCAGCGCATTCAAACCAAAAAACTAGCTGTGCGGGTCACCCTGTATGCTTCACCCATGCGCGCTCCACTGTTATTATCACATTCATTTTTTATTTTATTTTTTTCTCTTCCAAATATCATACAAGGTAGTCATTAAACCGTAATTAGTTGTTACAAAACGGTCGGGCCGTGAATTATACGAATACACGGCTGCTTGCGTGTGTACAGAAGTAAATGTCGGATGAGAAAAGAACATAAATACTACATAATATTATTATAAAAACGAAAAAACTAATCTCGCAGAACGATCGAGTGTGTATCCGTTTGTGTGTCCGCGGACTCGGCGGCGGTGGGCCTGGAGGCTACATTATATTATTATTGTTGTATTATGTTATGTACGTACGTATCATTTGTAACCGGCGATAATCATATTTCCGACTGTTCACGAAATTAGTTCGGTCGACCATAAATCAGAACATTTAGTCGGTCGAATTGAAACGTTTGATGTAATTTCGAATAATATATTATATATAAAAAAATTTTTTTTTTTAAATGTTGACGAGAAACGCAGTATACGAAGATAATAATAATAGTTATCGCGTGTATTATGTTGGATAAGTTTTTAATGATGTTTCGCGTCCAAACCTATACCTATTATACGATAATATATTATATTAATTTTATACGATGTAGTAATGTCAATTTAAAACGTTTAATTACATACATTATAATATATTATTATAATATGTGCGCACATGACTACCGAGTACTGACGATGATTATTATAATAATTATTAATAACAGTGATATGCTGTTCATAATAATAATAAATAATAATCAATAGACACCACGTGTATTTACAAATAATATTGTTATAATATATCATTAAAACGCATATTATTACGCATGATAATTCAATAAAAAACAAGTTTGAATAATATATCTACCATCTTTCATTTTGTCGCTCAATCGAATGTTTTACTTGTGCGTTTTATTATTATTGTTTTAATCGATATTTCCTGTTTCGTCGATAATGTATTCGTATTATGAAAAAAATAAAAATAATTTAAACTACTTTACAATTTATCATGTTTAATATTATATTACACAACGCGCTTTCGAGGTTGTCCCGTGCAATATATTGCTCCTTTTATATTATAATATTTGTTTAGGATTTCAAAAAAATAAATAAAAACTACTTGTCGAAAACTTCAGAAACTATACACCGACAATTATTATGAACAAAAGCGTTTAGTAAAGATTTTATAGAATATTTGGAACACTTTGCGATGATCCGCATATAATTGTACACTTGGTACCTGCAATTAATTATTGTTATTTAGGCGTAATGTAAGTTATATCGAAATGTCTAAATACAATTTAACGAAACATAAACACGGATGATTCGACTTATTCTAATATTTATTTTAATATTTTATTTTATCGCATTCCGAGTAGGGTAGGTACTCGAGTAGTCCGTTTTCGACGAGTTTTCAATCAATCGTTTTATTATTATTGTTATTATTATTAAGGAACCAATTGTAGAGATGACACTGTCGTTTTTATAGTGGGCGGTTTTTGACGGTTCACGGCTTTTATTGTACACGTTTATTATATTTTTAGCTTGTAAAAACATTCGACATTCAACTGGGATACACTTAGCAACAGAAATAGCAGCTGCAACCTATCCCCAACCCTGTATAATATACAATATACCATAACCGCGGTTAACCACAGTCCACACATACACTACTCGGACATTCAAAACGCGTATTGCAGTAACGAATGTGCTTATCGATTTCGAATTGTCCGTCTGTATCGTGCGTGCGTGTATGTGTGTGTGCAGTTGTACACAACGATATAATATTTCATTCCGGATTGTTTTATCGTATCGAGTTCATTAATCATTTCGTTTGACGCGGTATCACATAATTTAAATATATTGTTCCACATTAATAAATCACCAAATGTAACGAATTAAAAAATAAAGTAAAAACAGAACTAAATTAAAACAAATTACACGTGTAAAAAATAATTTAATTAAAATTTCACACAGTTTTAATAAATTTATATAAATGAAAAATAGAAAAAAGAATATTTTCTCAATTATTATTATTATTTTTTTCAAAAATCTCTCATATAGCCAAACATAATTTTTAGTTCATAATATATTTTTATCGTTATTATAGCAGTTTTCTTTCTAAAGAGCGGTAAAAAAAAATAATACTTTACTATGCCATAATTTGTTCATTTAAGACCTATGGTATACAATTTATGAACGTAACAGTTTAAGGCACAAAAAGTAAAATGTTTATAAAAATAAAACATCGGTTGTGAAAGTATATTGATAATAATCATATTTTTGGTTGATTTTTTTTTTGTTCGGCTCGAAAATGTAGAACACGAAAAATGATTTTAAAACATTTTACCGATATCTGAAAAACAATATGAAAATACTTATCTATATTGTATGTATTAAAAAATGTAAATATAAACCAAACACTGTGGTGTATGTGTTTTGTTCTTCGACTTTCGTTTTCATTGGGAACTGTTCGTGAAATATGAAAAAACAAATACTATGGGAAATTAGTTTTAAACGATAAATACTACAAAACAATAATAATGTAACGGTGGGAGGAGGGGTGAAATTGAGACGAAAATATTAGCATATAAGGACAGTCATTAAAATATTAATTGCGAAATCTATTTATTATATAGACATATAGTGCACTTGAGATTAAGTTTACGGTTATCGCCAACGGCTTGAACCCACTTCCCTTTGTTCGCATAAAACAATTTTTCGGTTCGATAATAACGGTCGATGGTAAATCTACCGCCACGTGCACCTAAAAATACGCGTCTGTTGGACGGGTATATTTTTCTTTCATTTTTTTTTTTTTTTTTATAATATGCGGTCATCGTCATCTTGTCCCTTTGTCCGTCCTTGTAGTAGTATTCACACACAGAAATAATGAACGGCGATAGGATGAGAAATCCCATCGTAATAATAATCGTGAGTTTGCCGGTCCGTATACTTTGGGTAAGGAACAATATTATTCGATTTGCGGAAAAACGAGTTTCTATTGTAACTTTTACGAATACGACGTGCATAAAGAGAAAAGGGTGAGCCTTCGAGCGTTAAAATATAATTCGTTACGTAATTATTTGAAATATAAAATGTAGCGCTAGATTTTATGTTTCACGCGACGAAGAACAAATTGTTATATACGTACTATATTCGTATGAGTAATTCAATACATTTATTTAGAAATATCGTTGAAAAAAAATCAAATTATAAAACTTTAAGCCCATTGATTAAGATTTGTACTCGTTTGTATTTAATGCACAAAATAATACGATACTTTAAAACATGTATAATATTATATCTGCAGACTATTCGAGTGTGAGGCTTATAAATATTGTGCTGATATACGTTTTATTATTTGTGAAAGTTTTGAGCTCATTCATTTGAGCGTATAAAAAATAAACAAAACTTATTTTTTAAAATGACGTCAATATTATTTATGTTGTCACAATAAAAACTGCAGTTTTTTTTTTATTTCTCGTCGTAAAAATACGAATATAGAATATTATATATTTTAACGACGGGATCCACGAGATCAAAATTACGGATATTAGTTATCGATCGTTGTTAGACTGTTAGAAAAATATTATAATTAATTTGTATGCCTGGATGTCATCTCTTGCGCGACGTTAATGGAAATCTGCGCGACATCGTTTTTTTATTTTTATATAATATAAGACATTGTACACACTTTTTGATATTATGATGAACAAGCATAATATATTGTTAAGGATTCAGCTACAGGAAAAATTATTAATATTCAGCTACTGACTTAAACATAATTTAACGCGTGACAGGTAGCTGCTATTCATTTGGTCGAAATTTAGAGTTGTAGTAACATCTGGGACCAAGTTCTTCAATGCGAATTTCCACATAATTTATACATTCCAGACGGGCTTTTATTTTAATATTTTCACAGAATGGATTTTCCCAAATAAACTTCGTAGGTGTAATAAATACGACTATTGTGTCGCAGAAGAATCCAAATTTCAGTCGTATATTTCTTGACGCATATTTGTTTTTAAAAATATTGTAATACCTATAAAAAAGTGACGACAAAACAGCTTAATTTTGTATTATTTCCAATTACCAACTTTTCTTCACCGTAGCATCATTATTATATGCTATAATGATTAAAACCTATATTGTATACAGAAGATAGGTTCCCAAACTGTGTAAGTTATGATAAAATATCGGGTAGTTCGTTAGAAAACACATGCGCTATGAGAAATTGTTTTATAATTTGTAAAATGATATTATTATATTATACATAGTAGGTATTAAAATTTTACATTAAATTATAGTTATTAAATTCATTATTCTTAAATATTTAATACAGCGATTTAGTGGATCGTGAAACAGGGATGGGAAGAAATATCGATCTCAATGCCCCCCGCAATCGAATTTGTTTATAAAGTTAGGGTAAATAAAATGTTTTTATATTTAATTTAACTTACGATAACAAATGCAATCAATATGTAGAATGTAGATACTAGATAGGAATTTAAAAAATATGAGAAAAATTACAAGTAAAATGCAATTTTTCATAAATTATATTATAAAAATATCTAATTTACTAATTTTATAAAAGTAATCCATTTTAATTTTATATTAACATTTCTATAATAACACATAGTGTAACGAGTTAAAAAAAAAATGAACAATTTGTTCAGTACGACAAATATATTATAACTATTGTCATGAAATAAATCATTGAAAAAAGTTGGAAATTTTATAAAACCTACTATAAAACAAGAAACCGATTTTCAAAAAAAAAAAAAATATATTAAAATGGAAAACTTAAAAAAAAAACAAAAAAATCTATGAATCTTATTACATATATATTGAGATTCAAATTTAATGTATTAACCCGTTCGATCAGTATGAAAAAAAAAAAAAAAACCATAATAATCACTACTGCTTTACGATTTTTATTCGATTATTTTGACAAAACGACTTTGGTGTTAGGTCTTGGCGCGTGTATATATAATACAACAATATATGGAACGTTATTCGCGAGAGTGCGCGCCGGAGACGACCGGTCGGTTTGAGCGATGGCGTCGTGCGAGAACAACGTCGGTGAGGAGGACGCGTTCCGGGTTTACTTAAACACTATTCCGGGAGACGGCGACGTGTCCTGAATCCTACTGTAAAGGACGCGTATATTATTATTATTATTATTATTATTATATAAAACGTTAGCAAAACGGTCCAGTACACCCGGCCTCGGGTATTACTGTTATTATTATTATTATTATTATTATTAAACGTAAACTTTTCGCCAGCTGAACTGCCGCGGCTGACGTGCCGGGCGTCGCCGAGTCGCTTCCCGCACGCAGACGTCGACGATACAACCGCAGAAAACCCTCTCCCGCCACCGTCCACCGTCCACTGTCCTACGCCGAACCGTTCTACTGGAAGACATTTTCATAGTCGTTCGAGCGTGATCAACTCGAGGATATGCCGTCGACGACGACGACGCCGCCGAGTTTGCAGCCGTTATAGCACCGCGGTCGTCGTTTTCTCACCGTAAAATAGTATAATATCGTACGCGAGTATAATCGCATAACACTAAAGAGGATTGGTGATCGAACAAGGTGATGTTGGTTTAAAAAAAAGAAGAAAAAAAAATTCCACGAGGACCTAAACGTTAAAGCCAAAAAAAAAAAAAAAACATGATATTTGTTTTATACTGTTTTTCGTAAAACATTTTTCCACAACAAAATAATTGAAACCGAGGTTTTTTTCATCAACTTTTACAATATATTATACCGGTTCTCTCAGAATCTAAAATATGATTAATCGATTCCATACATATATATAGGTGTATACCTAAAACAATAATGATGTACGATGAATTAATTAGGTAGATATATGTTATCCTTCAAAAGCAGATTTTTAAGTCTACATTAGAAATTTCAGACATAGTGATGTGTACTCGATGGGAAAACATGAAAATCTAATTCGAATAAAAATTTACAAACATTTTCAATTTGCGAAAAACAATTTCAATCTGTACCTATATTACACGCATAACTCGATTTTAAACAAAATGTAATTTTTTTCAAGATTAAACTATTTCGTTTGATTTGAAATACCAATTTGTTTTTTATCGTTTCTATTTATTTTATACAAGCAATTTAGTTTAATACTATACACGTTTATTTTAGATTTTATTGTTTTAGACAACATGTTCTACAGTAATAAATCGTAATAATTACCATTAACAGACGTGGTATCTATAAACCAGCAGTTTCTTATTCAAAGATTTACTACCTACGTAAGGCATATAATATTATCTCATATCTAAATTCAGATAGTTTATACAATTCTATTGCCTACCACCACAATAACTATCCATCTATTTGGCAGGTATATATATATATATTATTATTATTTAATAACGCTGGTTTTCGATTACGTTTGAATTGGGTAATAATAATTGATGGACATACCATACGTCATTTAAACGCTATATAATTAAATTTTGCAAACATTTATTGTTAAGTTAAAATAATTATTTCGACGCGGAAAAGTTTGTATTTCGTACGACTTTTAACGACGACAGGTCAATAAACCAGGGCCTCTATACGACCTGGGTATAAGTATATAATGAGATGATTAGTAATCCGTTCTCGAAGCGATTTACGTTTTACCGTGAACGAACGTATATATATTGACGTTACAATGACAATAATTAAACATGAATAACTCTGTGACTCAGTGACGGAAATTATAAACGTGCCGGACGATAGAAAACGTTTAAAAGTGAATAAGTTTCTTTTTTTCGTAGAGTTTACTGATTCAATTAAAAGTACCTTGATTTGTCTGTTTTTCTATAATCTACTCTTCTGGTTTTGACCTGGTACTCGTGGTTGTCCAACCTAACCTGACCCGACCTAACGTAAGTGTAGTGCGCCATAATCATAATTAACAAGTCTGTAGTGATGTCACAAGAACACCTCCTGTAGACGGCCAACTCTATAGGCGATTCTCAGCGCACACCCAGAATATTCGCGAAAAAATGTATTGGTCTAAACGGAACACGCAATGGAAAAATAAGTTAACCGATAAACCAACATTTTCAAACACACAATATATTACACAATGTCGCACGTATGCATATTTGATTACTTGCCGTTAATATTAAAACGATATTCCTGACAAAAAAAATAAAATAAAATAAAATAAACATTCTTATATCGATCACGCGATACCTACTATTATATACGGTATAATAATTATTAATGAAACACGTATTTTTAAATCATCGCTTGAAAGTTAAAACAATTCTTTTACAAAATAAACACACGTTCGCAAATCATTATTATATTACTATTGTCAGAGATTAAAAACAATGACGAATTACAGTGACGACATGATTCGTGCGTTTTTATTCGCGTCTTTGTATTATAGCATAATGCTATAAGGTAGTAACAGTGGTCTGGTGAACAGGTTTTTAAAGAGCAGTTGTTCCTTCAAAATTTTAGGTGTTTGCTAGGTCGTATGAATATACAATAAATATAGATGAGATCAAATAAATAGTATTAATATAGTCCAAACAAAAACGTTTTATTAACAAAGTTTTAAGTCTAATAATTTGTTTAGAAGTATATACCATATTATATTATTATGTACCTATATTATTAACTTTTGTTGCGAGTGAATTATGTATGTAATGATTATTAAAAGTTGGGGTTAGTGGGTAAAAATAAATATCTGATCGATGTATTAATGTAGTTCGCCACGCTACTGAGTACTATACCTCTCTCTGATTTGTCACAGAAAACGTCTATAATGTGCTTAGAAAGATACTAAACATTTTCTGAGGTATATTATTTTATTTTTATCCTTCAAAGAAAGATATAGTTAAAAACGTTTTAACTTCAGTAAAATATTTAATAATTTTTTGAATAATGTAACTTATAGAATATTATTAAATCTTAAGCCGGAACCGATTATTTTGCACAACCACCGCCATGTCGTCAATTCATTATTTTCGTATAACGTGCTAATCATATTATATAAAATTATATTATTATTATAATATAAATTAAATAAATAGTTGTAAGGTATTTATTGTATTTTGTCTATCATGTTTCATTGACATAGTCTTTCATTGTTTCTTTTTTTATCCCGTGATATTTTGCTAATAAATTATTTATATTTATATACATATATAAGAAAAAAACAAAATAATAATAATAACCAAAACAATTACACGCGTATTATAAAGAGACAAGAGTAATACTAATACAATTCTCTCGCATTCGTAAGTAATTAAATTAATTAGCATTTCGTGCGTTTCCCCACAACCATATGATTATTTCTTTGTGGGCGGTGTAGCGACTCCATCGGATCATTCGAAATATAATAAAAAATAAAAATACCCGATTAATAGAACAGAAAATAACACACAATAATTACGATTAAAAAAAGAAAAATATACAGAAAATGTAATAGTATTATATTTAGTTACGTTGTGTATCGATATTTGTGTGTATCATTATTGCACGTGGGTCGTCGATTCTCGATAACAATATTATTAAAATATTTGTTTGATACGGAAAAAATAATTCTAGAACAAACGTGTCGTAGTAATTTAATAATTACTAATATATTTTAATAAAAAGAACATTTTTCGATTTTAAGACATAAGAGGCCAGCGGCTATTATAACCTTATATTATATTATAATATTTAAGTATATCGAAACAATCTTACTCCCTTCGACATACAAGACTGCTGCTACTGTTGCCGCCATAATGTAAACATAAAAATACAATGAACCACTATAATACACATTGATGTTTGATGTGTTGACAAATAATATAAATACATATCATTATTTAATTATTAATTCATTAGTTTACATTAAATTAAATTCAGTCATAAGTCTAGATTTAAACAAACATTTAACTTTTGAAATTATTAAAACATAATGTAATTATCAACCAAATGTTGTTTCATAATATTCGTATTATATATGAATAAATCTGATTGAAGAATATCACATTCAATAATAATTAAATTTTCAGTAATGATAATATTATTAGCATTTAGCGATATTAAATACCGTTATTTTATGAATATAAAAATCGAATATTTGATTTGAAATAATATTTACATATAAACAACATTTAATTATCATTTTCCCAATTAAATTCTTCATAAAATATTTTTTATCAACAAATATCTGACTTAAAAGAAATTGTCTAATTGAATCTTGTTTAAGTAGATATCTAATTAATAATTTAATAATAAATGTCATAATAAATAATATTATAGACGTAATATAATACGTATATCAATAATTATTTTAATTCTCTGACAAAAATTAAATTTTTACCTTACTACATGACTTAGGTCATGTTAGTTTTATTTAATCATAAATAAATAATATCGTAGACGATTTGTATTTTTTAATTTATTAGTTATTACTCATATTTAGGTTCAGATATATTTGTTTTAATAAATTTAATAAACTTGGTAATCAAATTAAATATGTTTTAAAAACAATTTTTTCGAGGAAACTGTCGTACAATGGAAATTTTACTACTTTTATATACATTAATTATTAATTATTACAGTTTTTAAATTTGAATAAAATATTGATTAATTTTAAAACTTTTATATTTCAACGAATAAGTATATGTTCATTAAGACACTAATTATTGTTCATTTGTTTAAAGTAGTATCTATAATATATTATTATTATTTATAATGTGGAAAATGACATTTTAATTTGTAATTCGTATTTTATAGGATTTCGTTATATTTCGTTTTACGAAAGTATAACTATACTTATATCGATTTGTTTATCATTTCGATTGTATTATTCATTTTTATTATTATCATTATTTTCTATCGTACATTGTAAACCGTAAATAATATTATGATCGTTCTCACTTCATAAGGTTTTTATTGTTGTTTCGTAAAGTTTACGACACAAGTAAGAACACAATTTTATCGCGAAATAATGAGCAAAACTCGAGCTTACCCAATGATTTTTGCAATCCCGGGGAAAATGTTCGGTTTTGAAATTTGAACGACACGTTGTTGTTGTCGGACAGCAAAGTTTTTCGCGCTCGCGAGTATTCCCTGTTGCCATTATATCCCGCACGGCCGCGCGCCAGATGAGTTTTAAAACAAATGGCCCGTTACCGCGCCGTCGTCGTTATAGTGTTCGTTATTTCTCAGTTTATTGTGTCGTTAAGAGAGGGGAAAAAAATAAATAAATACAAATTCTACGGATAAAATGGGCTGTGCACGCACCTAAAATAGTATTATTATTAGAAGTGTCCCGGAATTAAACAGCGCGGGCATAAATTTTAGCAAAGAGAAAATAACGATAATCGCCTGTTTACCCAAACGCGTAAGTTTCTGTACGTTTTCGACAACAGTCCAGATTGGACACAGAAATACTACGCGTTCGGATCGATATAACTGCACAGTTTCATTAATTATAATTTTTATTTTATAACTATATTTCAAAACTTAAAACTATACAAATATTAAGGTAAATAGTTAACAAAAATATGATGTAGGTATATCAGTTAAAAAGACCCGGTAAATAAAAGTTAGGTATTAATAAAATCAGAAATTTTTACTTATTTTTACATCCCGTATTAAAGAACTAAATTATGTTATAATAATTTATTTTTAGAATAAAAATTGTGGATATTCACATCGTTTGATTTACAAATATTGATCTCCTATAACCTCAGAATAGTTTTATAATTTAATGGATCGTTATTATATTAAATATAAAATGTATTACTACTATAAAAAAATTTCTATAACATACAATTTTGATCACCCTGTGTTTATAAAACAAATATTGATTCAATTGTTTTACAAACTATTAGGAAAGTTTATATTTATTATTGATATAACTTTAATGGGGGTCCAGATCCCAAATCCTCCTCCTTGGATACGCCCCTAATAGAGGCGAAAAAGAATTCGATGGGACATGGCGGTAAAACATTACGTTGCAAAGATGATGAAACATATAATAAATGTTTTCGATGGTATCAATCCTCATTATTTTTGTCACACCCTGCAAATGTTCCTAAAATACGGAACATTGCGGTTTATTGACGTCAACCAACAGAAATGTTTAAAATTTGATTTTTTCAAGTCTGCATTATACTATTGAAATAGATAATAAATACAATTATCTTTAAATCAGGAGTGTTATATTGTGGTTTTTAATGTGTAAATAAAAAAATCGTGAGAAAAAAACAATTATTCACGAAAATCTGAAAATATAATGCAATGTACGAAAATTTTCGAGCACTTTATATATATAATGACGATTATTATAGCGATATTGTGTTTGGATATTATGACATTAGAGTAGAGGTAATAATAATATTATTGTTATTATAACATATAACAATATAATTTTAACCTAGCCGCGTTCCTGAAATTACTGATTTTTAAATTACGTACCATATCGCCAACGATCACGATGTCCGCATAATTTTCACGTCGTCGTGTCACGGCAGATAATAATAATACTAATATATTATAATATTATGCAGTCGGGTATTATGGTGTTCTATTGCCTACGACATTATGCAATTTACACATTATATTGTTATGTATGCGAGCAAAGGTACAACTATTGCATTGTTCACAATCTCTGCAGAATTATTACGCGAGTTCACAGGCCATATATATTATTATAATGATATAACATTTATACAGATCCGCCCCGATCGTATGACGATTTTAGGGTTGCATATGGAATTGAAAACTAATCGCCAAACGTACACAGAACAATGGAATCAACCTATATTATGGGTATTTGTGTATAAAGTTTAGAAAACTGATGAACCGAATTGAATCGCGATCAACATTTTAACAATTTTAATAATACCTGATATTCTATTCTATCAATTGCAAGATATTTTATATATATATATATATATATATATATATATATATATATATATAGGTACATAGTATATTTATACAAAAATAATATTTAGAAATATTATTTAATCTAAATTTCTGGATATGTTAAAAAGTTATGTACTCGTAGTTGCTTATAATATGAATATAAATATATTAAATTATTCACTGATTCGAGTTAGAATAATTTTAAAATTTCCATTAAAAAAATTTTCGTTATTATTTTAAACGTGGAATATCAATTTTTATCTACGGTACTGATTGTTTTATAAAAAAAATTCAAGTCTCTTCCGAAATAATATTATGCGAAGTTATCGTATCTTTTTGTTTTGATCGAAATAAATGAGTGGGCGCGTTTAAGTCCAATCAACACTACAGACTGCAGAGGCTTATCAGTAACCATTTTTTTCCCATTGTTTATTATTAAATATGATTTCATTTAGAGTTTTGAAAACTTACAAGTGAAACGTATAGAATATTTAATCAGATCCGCACACTCTCGTGATAATGTTATAATATAATATTATAATTATTATTAACGTGCGAATAAAATGAAATAAAGAAAACTAAATAATATTATGAATAACGGATAGTGATAAATCCTCAGATAAAACGTTGAACGCGTTTCGTATAATATTATGCCGAATGAAAAATGATAGGGAGCGTTGAAAATTGCCCGGTGGTCTTTATATTCTATACTTACACCCTTACTATTGTTGCCAATGTATACTTGCTGACACTTTGGGCAACGACGATCCATAGGCTGCTGTCATCGCAAAAAAAACAGAAAGAGCTTGCGGCAGAGTCCCCTTCCGTAAATTCGTATATACCCACATATATACAGAGCGATCAGGGTATTGTGTTAAAAAAATAATAATAGAGGTTAGGTTACTTTTGTAGCATAAAATTCGTATCACTCTGTATATGATATTATGTATTTTTTCATTTTTTATCATCAACAAATATCGATATAACGTACCGGATCATACAGGATAATACAGGGTTATTATATATTAGTTTATGTTAAGCGAGTTTCTCAGCTTTAGTACGTGAAAATAGAGAAAAATATTATAATCCAAAAGTATTATTTTGAGATTTAATAAATTTTATGCTTTTTTTTGTAGTTTTTTTATGGTTAAAGTTACAAATCCAATATCGTGAATACTTGTTTGTTTTTTTCCCCGTTACATAAAGTTTCTGTATATTATTATCGTACGGATAAACAATATGATTCAGTCGCGTACAATAACGTGTAATTGTATTAATAATATTACAAATACCCTGCCGAAAAAGAAAAAGTATTATGTTATTTTTCAATTTCACTTGGCCAGACAACGTGTCTATCGTATATAGGTAAGTATGTTTATCGGTACGTAAAAAAAAAAAACAAAATATTATACAATATAATATTTATTTAGTCAATAACGGTAACGTGTAATATAATACCTGTCTGGTGACTCGGTTTAGTTGCAAGGCACTGTTGACTCACGAAAATTGCAAACAAACGAGAAACGGCACCGGTATAACCTATGGCTACCCATTGTATGCATATTTCTGGTTATTTTAATGTAAATCTAATATATTTTATCATATATGTTTATAGTTATTTAAATAAATTATTATAATAATAACAATATATTGTCACACAGAAAGTTATTACCAAACAATTTTCTCTCGTTGTTTCTTGTTATTATTATTATTATTATTATTAGATATTCGAAATTATAATATCGTTTTGGTTAACTTGAGTCAAAGGAGACTTTCACCCAGAGTCCGCATCATTATTATTATTATATCAACTATACCGATGAATCAATAGAAAATTGTATCCAATCCCAATTCGATTGTTCGTTTCTACACTAAAATATTATTATATTGAAATTTAATATTTCGCGGGGGTAGAAAGTAAGATAAGTTTATTATCCGGTGAATCGTATTATAAGGCCATACGCGAAAACGATACCTAAACCTAGGTATATAGATGGAGATCGCGTCTGTATAATAGAACGATGATAACGCATACCCTCCGGGACTCTGTATGATCGGTTTTGGAAAACGGCCAAAATTATATTCTTACGTGGTATTGTCGACTATCGAGTGGTGCGGAAAAGAAAAAAAAGTCCTATTCGGGGAATTACTATTATACAGCTATAATACTGGTGGATATACAGAGTGATTGAAATACAATGGTATAAAAGTAATAGAAAACGGCAACCATTTTGGTGACATAACAATTATTTTGTGTATATATTATATACAGAATGATCAAATGATCAGTTTTAATAATGTAAATAATTATTTTCAATAACATTGAAAACGTATACATTTGTAATACGAAATTTCGATCACCCTGTAGACATAGGAGGCTGTAGGCGCGTATAAGAGGATTTTCGTAATCTATATAATATGATATTATGCGGCGGTATTGCGCGTGCAATTCGTTTCGTATTAGTTCAACATTATTTTAGGGGAATGGTTTAGAGTTAACTCATCCCTCCTTCCCACTCACCCCTCAAATATTTCTTATCGTTAACAAAAACAGTTTTTAGAAGTTTGCCATTTTGTTGAATTGAATGATATAATATTATCATTTATCATATTTTGTTGATCATTAATATTTAATTCGTCCAACGACCAACAGCCTCAGAAAAAAGTACGTGGAAACTCGCGTCTTTTCATTGAAACTCAGGGCACAGGTGGGATCGAAACACAGCGAAATAATATCATTCACGTTGTATTTACGTATAACGTCATCGTCTTACCTGAAACAAAAATAATGAAAAAAAAAAAATATTAAAAAACACGTTATTAATATATTACATTTGGTCGTAGGTTTGGAATTAGTTTCTCGATAATGGTGGACGATGGAGGCAACTGTAAAAAATAACGTGCCGGGACATCAGCCCTGTCGAGTCTATATTATATGAAAGATACGCTATAAGTGTGTGCGTGTGTGTGTGTGTGTGTAGGAAAAACTAATTCCGAAGACGAAAGGGCCGGATACGGGACGCACGAGATGGTGGAGGGATTTAATCCGGACCCGGAGAAAAAGTCCCGCAAGGTTATTATTTTTCTCTATTGGTTTATTACGGCCAACACTTTATATCCGCTGACTATGAAGAATTGTTTGCCATCGCGCCCGCGTGTACTTCGTACAATAAATGTGTATTATTTTTTTTCTTCTACTATTCCTCATGTCCCTCACAGTCTACTTCCAGGTCTCCGCCACTTCTCCTCGCCACGCCCAAACCCACATTCACTATCTCTTATCGACGCATCTTATACCGTCGACGTCGTAACGCGGTAACGCTCTCAGGCCCGAAACTCCCGCGGCGAATTCAGCTCACTCTATCACTCTCTCTCTCTCTATCACCCCCCGTGAAATATTGGCCCCGACCGCACGGCGCACTTATATTATTTACCGCATCGCCAGAGTTTGTATTTCGGTAACCAATAGGTAGGTATAGTATAGGTATCAATACTATCACAGTTTCATATAAGTATATACCGTGCTTAAAATATATATATATAATATACCTAGTGCAGTATAGTTGTAATTCAATTTGTTGGCAAGTGTGCAATTTAAACCCGTCGGACCGTGGAAAATAATATTTATTCTCGTGGATAAACCGTATACGACGTACCTTATAATATTATATATATATATATACGCGTTATCAATTTTTACGCCGTAACAACAATATAAAACACGCCGTTATCGATTCGATCGAATTCCTCGGTCACTTGGTCTATTCTATATAAGTTTAACAAAAGTTTTACAAATCGATATTACAGTCTACGATATATAAAATGATAAAGTATTTTCTAAAATAGTTACTTCGTATATTTTTTTTTATATTAGATTTTTGAACTATTGCTGTATAGGTACTATTATATTGTCTTACGAATTCCAACAAAATATAATAATTAATTGAATGACAAATTAACAAATATTGTAAATTTTCCTAATATTAATCAATGGTCACTGGTCAGTGACAACGTGACTACGTGACAACTAAACAATAAGTAAGAGACGTGCTTCGTATTTATTACGTAATATTGAAGCCCTTCACTGTAGAAAATGAGACAAATCGATCATCGAAATATATAATTGTACTATAATAGGTATACCATTTTCGGATAAATTATTGAGATACACTAGAAAATAATGGTAGGAAATAAATAACATTTGACATATAATCGTAAATTTATCATTAAAAGCCGTTAACAAATACATATTGTTTTTCTACTTAACTTACTGTCTTTAAAATTTATCTCACTGTTTATTTTTTTTTTTAATTAAAACGTGGGCCGTAAATCTCAACGCTTACTTATACATTAGTACGTCACTGAAGATATTTACAAATCAAATGTTGTAACATGAGTAATATGAAAAATCATTTATTCGAAAAAATATAATGACCATTATCCATTAAATATTTGATAGTAAAAACTAAAATTATAATTATACATTAATAAATTCAAAAACTGTTATTACATACAAGCTTATAATATAGACATATTGTGACATATATCTACTGAGGGATATAATAATAATATTGCAGTGATACGATAACAGCATATCGTGATAATAAAATCGTGTAAAATAGTAAAACTAATCTTATACAGTTTATAGAGTTAAAATGTAAAACAATAGTTAAAAAAAAATACATTTTAATAAAATCGTTTATGAGGATGGAAGAAAATGCACGTTATTGCTGACATGAGTTTACTAGAAGATTTCAATTTTCTCTGCCGGACCATAATATTTTATTATGTTTTTCGTTTTGATTATAAATCAAAATAAAAACAATGAAAATCTTTCATGTACAACAATGGCACCGAATGAACGATATATTTCCATCATTTTCAACCGAAGTTCGAGCAAAAACAAAACAAATTTGAACATTTATTTGTTCATAATATTAATCAACATGGTTTGTTTTTGGGTTTTAAAATTATGTTTTAAAAACTTTTTTCGGTACATAAAAGAAAAAGCACTACATGGATTTTTAATCATTAATTTCATAATATTTTCTATTTTTGTCCAAATACCACAGTAATATTAAAAATACTTTGAATACGCGGTGACCCTAATATCGTTTTGTAAGTTTTTTGTCTGTAATATTATATACGACTAATAGTTTTATAATTTGTAATAATACAGTAAATAAACACAAAAATGATAAGGAGATGAGAAAATTCCAAATTCCCGATAATTTAGCCGAAACGTTAAATCTAAAATTTACCAACATTTTAAAGATAAGTCAATTCCTTTCAGTAACACACGTTATCGTTCAAGTGTAACACTATAAATGAAGTAACACTCCTCAAAAATTTGAATATTTTTTAATAAAATTTCGAATATTTAATATTATAATAATTTTGTTTATACATCACTATATGTATCCATATTTAATATCAATATCTATGTAAAGAAATAAAATGTTACGTCTAAAATGGTCTTAGAAGCTGTGGACATGTTCTTAATAAAATAGAAAAAAGCGCAAAAAAGAAATAAGATCTATATGCATTGAATTCCTTTGATTTAAATACGTTGAATTATTTGTCAAAGAAGAAGTACTCCTTACTCTAACATCCACTCATACAAGTACTGAGTCGATACAAATAATAATTATTACCAAAACATTCTTTTTATATTTTTAACGAATTTTAAATGGTCTATTAATTCTCAAGAGTGTATAAATGTATAATAAAATATTATTATTTTATAATCTTAAAAATGTTTAAAATATTAAATTACTTTTGTACATTGAGTCTCGATAATTATTTTATTTCCATATACTTGAAATCGTATTAAAACGTATTCGCACGGACGTTAAATTTAATAATAATAATAATGATAATGATGATGAAAAGAAAAACGTGATATTTTAAAAGCTATTCAAAATATATAAGAAAATAAATAAGTATTACTACTTATTTTACTATACTTATATACTATTATTTTACACGCGGTGTATGAAAAGACGATTTTGTTCACCCCTGGGGACCATATGTTTGGGTTAATATACATTAAAAAAAATACACATTCTCGCGTTGCACTTAAGATGCGTATCTTGAAGATTTCTAAATATATACCACTCGGTGAGTATTATAATATAATAGTCTTTTCGATCAGTTTTTGTAATAACTGTATAGTTTTTGTTTCCAGAACACGCGTTGAAATGTAAAAATATAATATGCAACTATAGACATATTGTATGTGAACGTGTGTGTACCTACTTCACGCATCTTCTGTTTTCTCAACGTCTCGTATTTTTGTTGTATTTATATTTATTTTTCTTTCGCGTATAGATAATTTCCATACGGGATGGCTATATTATAAACGTTATACGATTTCGGGTTTATTATTATTATTTATTATTATTAACTCGTCTCCGGCGTATGTTTGGACAATTATATGAACGAATCAATATACGAATCAGATGTCCGCCCTTTTAAATGCACCTTGTTATCGAAATTCCGTTGTAATATATTTATAAAAAAACGCGGTTTAGTCGTACAAACCTAACCCGAACGCAAAACTGATGATTATACTAAATAACGAAATGACTTATTCACACACATGAAATTCCAAGTGACTCATATTATGAAGACTTAAGACTCAACGTAAACATATATTTAATAGTTTAATACCAATGATGACTGATGCTGTAGTCATTGCGACAATATTTTTGTGCCGTTTGTGCTCTTATTATGTTAATTGAAGACTCTCACATCATTTATATTATTTCGCATATAATACTCAGTGAAGTAAGTGAAAAAAATATATATATCGTTCTGTCCAAGGATAACACTTTTAAAATTAGTACGAAAATAAGTTATGCAAGTGCTTTTATCCATTTCGATAACTTCACGGGGTTGTTTGTTGTAATAGAATCGTAAAGACAATATATTATATCTAACACAAACGGAAAACATACGAAACATTGAAAACTAGATAGAATATTCACTTTATAAACTATTTATATAAACAAGAAGCATAAAATATTACAAAAAGATAATTTTTTTTAGACACGTTACCGTTTATCGGAGGTGTGTGTTAAAATTATTTAATATTATTATTGCATACATTATGATGCGACAAATTAGCAATTGCGGAATTTAATTCTGATTTGTATAAGGCAATATAATTCATGATGTAAATACACATTTTAATAATTTATTTCTTCTTGTGGTAAATTTTCAATGCTTCAATATTATAATATTATCGCAAAGTTATAAAAACATTGTAAAAATGATAAATGAAAATTGTCACGACATAGTCGACTATTCATTACAATATTAATAAGTAACAAAATAATAAAAACTTCAGCTGTCAAGTTAATGATCGAAAAAAAAACACCACAGTATTTTACTGTAATACACTCTTTATAAACCGAATTATAATACATATTGTATTTTTTTTACCGTGGCTGTTGTATTATAACACTTGGAAACTTCTAAAAGGGTACTACAATATTGGTTAAAATACTGAGGGATAATTATTTAATTTTAATCGTTTCTTACTGATATCCGATTATGTTTATAAATTATATAATTACCAAATTTCTTTAATTATTCATTAGTTCTTCAAAATAATTGAAAAGCTCAAGGTTAATAATATTAATTCACTCATAATATATACTGGTATTATATTCATAATTCTTATATTATATTATATTCCTAATAAATAGAGTTAAAAAAAAATTTTACGACTTCGATATTAAGTAAATACAGATATATAATAACTTAATCTAACCTAAATAGTGTAAATAATGTAAAAAGACAAGTTTACGAAATATTTTTTTTATGCGTTATTATAAGTAAAATTGAAAAATATATAACTTAACATTTTCACGTGATTAGATAGAAATGAATAGTAGTTATGAACTCAAAAGTAGTGTTTTTCTCGAAAGCCATAAACATAGATTTCGTTTGAATGTGTTTGGTCAGTACGTATAATTTAATATATGCACTCGTGGTGTGTGTGTAGGGTTCGAGTGCATATTTTGCGTACTGCTCCTTGGGGGCGTCCAGACACAGAATACTCATATATTAGAAATTTACAACTATCAGAACCACGGTAGTGGTATATATTTTATATTATACTATATACCTATATTATATACCCGTAGAAAATAATCATTATGCTGCCATAACCGTAGACGATCGACCGCCAACGAGGGCGTAAGGACGACGTAGGAAATATAATAATAATAATAATAATAATAATAATAATAATAATAATAATAATAATAATAATATAAGAAACCGACCGATCCGATAAATCGCCATCGCCAGCGACGGTTAGTACATAAGTGTACGGTATATACATATATATGGTATAATATTATATACCTATATAAATAACCAGCTAACCTTATATCGTCGCCGCCACCGACGTCGCTCGTTACATTATGCAGAAAAATAAGGGAAGGTTGTTTTATTTATATTTTATATTCGCCTCTCCTTCCACTCCAGCTCGTGTTATTTTCAGTAAAAAAAAATCTTTGCATACACACAGCGAGTCCACTTTCAAATTCAATATTTACGGCAATACGCGTGGCTTCGAGTGGTATGCGCAGACATTATTTTTGCTCCATTCTAATATTATTGCACGCGTCGAACGACCTTTTTTTCCATTTTTACTATTTTCCCGTTTGTACTTTGCATAATGTCCCAAATTGATGTGTTGTATATACACGTATCTATATGACAAATTTGATAACGTCGTGTATATATTTTTTTTTAAGTTTACTAAAAATACTATTTTTTAGTGAGGCTAATACTTTTTTTCGCATTCACACAATCGCCGCAGTCCCGAAATTGGTCTATGACCTGTTTCCTTCAGACGGTAAATAAAAAGAATACTCCAAGTTCAATATATTCTTGTTCCTGAGATATAGCCAATGATAACCAACAAGTGTGACCGTTATATTCGTGAAACTGTAATTATTGATTCAAAAAATTTAACAATTAATTCAAATCATTAACTTATTTTCTAGTCTCATTTTTACTACGATTTACTATTACAAATAATTCGTTTACAGGGTAATACAAATTATAATTTTTTTTTTTTTTTTTTTCATAACGTTTATATAACTATTGATCTTAAAATAATAAATCCGAGTACTCTAAAAAGGACCTTTGAGCATTTTTTATGTTATTCATACCACTACTATAAAAACTTAAAATTTCAAACACCAACATACGTACACTATAGATGTATTTCTACGAAATATAAGTATATTTTTTTTCTTCTCATCGAAAACAATTCTCGTAATAGTGGAATGGGATCTGTTAGTGAGCAAACAACAAACAACACAAACTGCCAAAACAAACTACAAAACAATATTATACTTATTTTACGAATTGTTTATCTGTTTAGTTTTTGATTATGACGTAACAGAACTCCATCGTCGAAATTGGCTATTTCGCATCTATTTTCGTAACAATATTATATTATTATTTGCCATAAAACAGACGTTAGAAAGATGCTCTGGCTTTTAATTTTTTATTTACAGCCTAAGTGAAAATATTAAAATGTGTATATCTCTTACATGATGATTTGTTCAAAATATTAAACCAATAATAACACTATAATAAATAATAATATCGTATTTTTATACTTTTATATAAGTAACTACTAGAGATATCGAACAATAATTATTTTAAAACATATATTATAACCTAATAACAATATAATTAATTTTTTAAATTATTATTATTCAACCGGGTGGTTGTTTAATAAATATTAAATTTAGCGTATGCTTTATTTACATATATAATAGGTGATATTTAAATATTCAACGGTATTATTAAACATTTTGAAGTTTTCGCGATTATTATGCGAATTTTCGTAAGCATATACTGATAGTAATTTGTCAAATCTTACATTTTTTCAGTCATATTTATTAGTCGAAACGTAGTAAGCATATCTTTGTAGAAGTATACAATAAGGTTAACCTATAACTAATATAACTTCTTTAAAAACCTATAAACTTAATTTAGTTTTCTATTTAAACCTGTAAAAATTTAACGCAATTATTACACTTATATTACATTTCTGTTTTGTGACTTGTATAAAATATTGTACGAGAATATTGCCAATAATAACTATACGTATTATCGCGTTGGCCATGAACACCGGAAAATGGACACGAATTTCCGGTATAAACAACGTCGCGTGTATCGATACCAAAAATAGATATAAAATAAAATAAATGAACCGCGCGCGAACAGTTTTAAAAAATACCATTTTCCACTCCGAACTCCGAAGTGCGATACATAATTTTTTTTTTTCATCTCGTCGCTGTTATTTTTTTATTGTCACTGATCCACATCTGCTTGTTCGTTACAACCACGGTACCTATAACAAAAACCTATAATAACCACTGCGTATTACCTGTAACCGCGGTTACCATGGCAAAGTATTTTTAATAATATCCGTATTCAGTAAAGCGTGCGCACGGTGACCACGACGACGATGGTTCGAAGACGCGAACGGAAACGCCGTCATTAATACGAGAAGATGATTAATGTATGTATTTCTTCGCCGCGCCGCCGCCGCAGCGATGGACTCAACGACGCTTCCGGAGCACGATAAATTATTATACCAGATTCCGAGATATTTGCCGAGCTCTTAACCGATTTTTAATTTAAACGCGACTAACGATTGCATCAATCCGTTTCTGTTTTTGGATGAAAAGGAAAATGCGGGAGAACGTTCATTGATTTATGCGAACGACTTTTAGTTTTGCACGAATGAAAATCACGGTGCCGTGAGTAATCCGAGAGTGTACACAAAAGACTCTCTATAACGGCTATTACGTCACAAGTCATGAAAAAAATAAATAAATAAATAAAAAATACATCGCATGATGGAACGCTCATTAAACGCATTTAAACGATGTTGGAATATCGTTTTATAATAGTTAAAAATAATATATAATCCGTTTTAAAATATAATTTAAAAACGACGATCGCTTCTCTTCCATAATCGTTTTCTGAATGTTATTTGAAACCCAACGAATATGACGTACTCACATTCATCGTACATTGTTGTATTGCCAAACACAATAAAATAGTGCAAGTAAATAAAGGCTACACTTCTACAGCCATTAGTTATTGTATACGAATTGCGCTGCGATTGTTCGTAAAAACTGTTAATCCTGCAGTGCATTCATATATCTATATAATAAACATTATTATATAACTGGCGTAAAATATTAATAAAATAAATATTTAATATGAATAATATTTTTATAACCACTAATTCAGCGTGTTTAAAATGCAATATAAATGATCAAAAATGTTTTTTAAATTCTTTATGAACAATTTGAAAATAATTCTACAGACCAATATTTACGTATTAAACGTATCATGTCCATTCATCAATTTTATTCTAGTGAGTTTTTAATCGTTCTTCGGAAGTCGCAATAAACTAATAAATGTACAAAGAATAAAAAGTTATTCTTAAAATGTAAATTTAAATAACTATAATATGAATGTTATAAAATAATGTTTTATGGAACTTAAACCAGACATTGAAATTTCCACGATACTACTATAACTTTATAAATTTTATTTATTAATATTATAAAAATTTGTTATTTTATATTTGAAAAGTATTTTATAAAATAGGTAGGTATGTATTATTATTTTACGAGGTAATTTTTTATGCTTTATATGGTTTTTAATTTTTTTATTACGTGTCTTCGTTAATTTTTATCAGGTCTTGTAACTTTATTACGCCTATATAATAATATTGTGTTATGTATATATATTAAACATTCGCGCAAACGGCCACAATTAACACGTAATTCATGGGATATCAACATGCAAGCACGAATGCGGTCATTGGTATTCAGTTTAGGATATTATAAATAAAATATACTCGAGAGGGGGAAACTACAGACATGATGGTTGGTAGAAAATAGAGATATAGTGTTGTAATCAAAAAATGGTAGGAAAAAAAAAATAATAATAATAATAAATTATGAATATAAATATTGTTTTTGAAAATTCTTTGGAGAAAACGTCCCTTTGCGTCTCAGAAATACGCTAATTTTAGAACCCAAGTATAATATATGTACGACTGAAGTTGTTAGGTTGTTGGCTGGTATTCAAACCACCACACCAACAAATCATATAAAATAAAATAATATTGACAACAAAACATTATACGTGTAGTATTTCCATTTTAGTTGAACGATTATCATGCAGACGTCTCGAAAGCTGAAATAGTGAAATGTATTATTATTATAAATGGGGGACGACTGGAAATATATTCAATTTGATAGTTTTATTATATCCCACTTATTGATTTAATGTAAATGTATGTTTATATATATATATATTTATATAAAAATGAATGATTCTTGTAAAAAATACAGTCTACCTAATAGTATATAGATTTCTATGATTTAGGTCAAAGAGTACTTTTGAACTCAAGAAAAGTACATTTATATAATATATAGGACCTTGTTATTAACACGATAGCAAGTACATGACGGACACGCAATTGTGACGTGATCAATATATTGTGTTTAAAATTGGTTCTATACCTGAAATACATCGATCCACTTATATATTATGTAAACGCAATAACTGTTTATCACGTGCAAAACTTGTAGACATTTATAATCTCACAAAACTTAGTGTTCCGTTACAGACATGTGTTTTAAAAAATAATACTGGAAATTATTGTGAAATAAGTGTATGACCTTTCCTCTTTTCAATGTATATGGATTGGAATCTTTGGGTCAATAGAAAAATAAAATGAATGAATAAACCTTTTGAACTGTATGTGTATAATAGATGATGGATTTAGTTTATTACGAGAAAAAAAAACCGAGAAGAATCAACAAGAAAGCGACACCGGAAACGTGGTGACATGAAAATTCTCAGATAAACGCAAGAAAGATCCGTCGGGTGAAGGCACTACCTAAACTGTAGATTTGTCTGCAGATTTATTGGGTCACGTCTTTCGAACCAAAGAAAATACGTTTTTCTTTTCGACCGCTCGACGGTTCGGTAGAATCAAAGGAGAGTGGAAGAGATACAGGAGACTGTAGTGTATATACTCGCTACAAATAAATCGTTTTCCCCTACAACTTCCATACAGTTATATATATTATATTCGATTATTTTTCGATTTCGGGCGGTTCTTACTATTTTTATTATGCGATTTGTTCCGAATGTACCAAGACATCCGTTTAGAGACTATTTATATTGATCCCAGTTTTGGTGACCAAAATCCTAAGCCTGAAGTAGGTTACATTAATACATTATGTCATGGATCCACGTTGTAGCTAATAATATATATGGATAATCGTAAATAATATTCTTAATTTATATAAATCATATAACATATGATAAGAAAACAAATAAACAATGATAAATGTGACCAACAATTTTGACGGCTGTTTAAAAATTTATTTTCTACTGAATATGTATCTAATATATACCCAGAGAAGCGCTTTGGCTGCAATAAATAAAAAAATTCTATTACTATCCAAAAACACGGCAATACTATACTAGTTTCGTGGAGTAATATAACCCAAAGCGGAAACTTTTTGCTGATGTATTATACCTTTTAGGCGCATCCATGAACATCGCGAACAAATGGAAAAGCTATTGATAAAGAGAATTAGTTTCTATTTGAACATTGTTTGCTAACATATTGGATGGTGTGATAAATTCGCAACGATTTCTTCCGGAATCATAAATCTAAAAGCCGACAGGAGACAATATTTCCCAGACAATTTCGAGAGCTGAAATTCCATCCAAACTCGCGTATTTTAATCATAATCCATTTCTGTTCATACTATGTAATATACCTCGTATTGTAATAGTATTTATAACATTTATACACCATTAATTAATCGCAGGTATAATAATATTATTATTACACATTATATTACTTTATCATCAACAACATTTTGAAGTAATGTCGAATCGAGATTATATTATAGAATTATAATTATCAAATCAGTGTGATATTTCACTATGGTTATATATGCCAAGAAGTAAATTAAATTTAGACAACAAATAATTTTGTTGTTATAATACAATATGCACCTAACGATTATAGTGACATGATAATTAAAAATAAAAAAGATACCGTTTTAATTTTTCAATTTATTCTTTGATGTGTCTACACAAATTTTGTCTTGTAATTAAAAGTAATTTAAACTATAGAGGAAGAATAAATGATTTTGACCTTAAGAACTTGCATCCGAAGAAGAATAAAATGCGTTGTGTATTTTAATCCCCGGACTTCAATCTTAAGATAGTTCTCGAGAGTTCAACAACTTTGGCGGCTCGTGCAGAACGCTTAAGGAACCGCAATAGACACGCAGCTAGCGAGATCGCTGACCAGATACCGTGTTATTAGTGACGGTTGGTTAATAGGTGCCGCATAAGCACTAACGGTACGGATGATGACAACAGACCCGTATTCAAGCTATTCAAATTATATACATCATACAAGTGTATTGTGATAAAACAAATCACAATGTGGAAATTTACTTTTTAACGTAGTCTGTCTTCGTGTATGGAATAATAATACAGACCAACAACAAAACGTAAATAATAATTAATAATTAATTATCGATAGCATATAATTATAATATATTATTATAAGTTAGCCTCGCAGATAAGAATCCAACGACGAAGCGTTTCGTCGTTCATTCTTTCAAATATCTCTGAAACATGCTAACAACGAAATTTTTAATAACATGTATCGATATTCTAATCATTTCATTATTTATTTTTTTTTTATCATCGATTACTTTAAACACATCATACAATGGACTTTCAAATTAAATAGCAACTAATTTTAAAAATGGTTCTTTGAAAAAAATGTACATTATATATTTCTCCAAATTCGTTATTGCACGAGTGCATTATATGTATTCAATATGTTTTTTTTTTAATTTTCTTTGATTTCTATAGTATAAAGTAAATAATATCATAAAAGACTTATATTTTTGCTCTGCCGAGAGTTGACTTTGATATTTATTGTCAAAAATCCATTTTTTTTTTCTATATAACATCAATAAGACGAAAAGAAATCATTAACTCTAACAACAATGCTATACAAACTTCCTAAGTTTTTAACAAAAAAAAAAAAATACAAATAAAGAATACAAAAAGCAACAACAATACGAATATAATATATTCATGTTATTTTTATCGGATTTAACACTGCCGCCGTCAGGGTTGTATTTGTTTACTATATATTACACATCCGGTAGTAATTTTGACACGACTATACAATAACACGTGGGTCTCATATACGAATAATTACAATACGGTATAGTATACGTCATATTAACATAATATGTAATAAACTAATAACTAATAGTACAAAATACAACAAACGTAAATACACATATTATATAATGTGTAGACGTATTATGTATATGTAATCAGATCCTAAAAATCACTGATATTTGACCAAACATTACTAAATATGAGGTTTTGTGATTGGATGACTTCCGATCAGAATTATCATAATTACAAATTGCAGAGTTAAAATTATTATAAAAAAAAAAAAACGAATACAAAGGTAACCTAAAATTGTATTAAAATACATTGAATAGATTGTTTAATAAATACTTCTACTAGATAATATGAAAATAAATACATTTTGTTAGACATCTACATGATCAATATCTAAACGTAATAGATCATATCAGTATGATTATATTAATGTTTATATTCGATAAAATTAATTATTTTCCCATAACATAAAAAAAATATAATTCTGTTTTACTAGTTTTCCACCCTTTTCGTAATACTTTGTATAATATAAAATAACATAATTAAAGAATTTAATATTAAATTTACTGTCGTCACATTTATAAACAAATATTGTGCAATTCGGTCCCACCACCAATGTGTGAATAATTTTGGGTTTTTAGAGTTTTTAATAACATATATATTTTCGCACTGCGTGTTTGCTCGAACCTGACGTGTTTAAACATTTTTTAAGACGAACGCGACGACGACAGTATAATAATATCACCACAAGTCCACAACCTGACCTGACCTAAGTTTTAAGTCGATTGATTTTTACTTCCAACGATATCCAAATAATAATTATATTGTTCAACTAGATAGGTATACCAACAACATTATGTTTTAACCAAAGAGCCTAGAGGAGGTTAAAAATTATGGAAGAACTACAGCTCGAAGAACGAATTGGAATAGGCTGCTGGTTAAACTAAATTCGTGTCCATATGTTTATTTATCAATTTAAACAAGTTTTTCACTTGTACATTACGTACGTTACAGGGACGCGCGTAAAATGAATCCGAGAACAATAATAATTATCAGACATTATAATTAATATACCTAAGTATAAACATATCCTCACACGATATACGCGCAGGGTCGTTCAACGACGTAAATAACAAAATAAGAAATAACGGATGGCGTATATAATATGTAAATAATAATTATATAATATAAAATTGCATAAAATATATGTGCACTGACATAAGCGATATATATATACTAGTTGTGGTAATTGGCTGCGTAGAACATTTACAAATATAGTCCGTTAGATATTATTTGAAACGTCAAACGGCGAAATAATAATAAAATGGATATTATAATATTTATATACATTGCACGCAAATCATCTTCGAGTAATATACATTTTTCCCCTCTTCTTATTCCCACCACCTAGCTGTCTGAGGTGGAAATATTATAATAATTTTCCAATGGTTCGGCATTTATGTACATCAGAAAAGATCAATTTGATAACAAACATCGTGTTATTCGTTTTCGAGTTAACGGGTAACCATAACCATATAGCTAGTTGCTATAATATTATAATTTAGGCATATTACAAAGAAAATAAACGTTCAAAGACTTAACGATAATATGAAAATCGACTAGCTATTTTTAGTATATAATAAAAGACTACGATAATGTATTTTTCTTTGTAAGAGTTAAATTATATTTCCTATTATAGTACGTACATATCGTGTTGACTCGGAACGAAATGGTTTTAACTAGGCGTGTTTTGATGTTGTTCAAAAAAACAATTTTAAAATTCTATCTACAATAATGTATTCCATAATATATCTAGAACGTATAAATTTTTGGAAATTTGTTTTTATTTTGTCTAAAAGTGCGAAACTAGTTTGTTACTTACGTTGTAAGAAACGATAATAATATGGTATAAAATGTATATTTTTTTTAAAAAAAAAAAACATTGTATTTTACATTCAGCATCTAAATTTTTAAATGTATACAAGTCATATTAATTTTATTTTCAGGAAAAATAATTATTAATATTATTTACCAAAATAATATTTGTTTGTTGAGATTAATCAAACTCATTATGTACCTACTCATGGCGTAGTTAATTAGAAACTATTTGATCTTTGAAACGTTCTATTTTGGCAACAGCACAACAGAGAGATAGACGACTTCACACACATCTATCACTAATTAATTAAAAAAATATGTGCGGTAGAGGAAATGTCTTTTGACTATTTAACCGCGACATCACGCTTCTTTTAAATAAATACGACATTATTATTTAACGCGCGTGACGTTTGGAAAGAAAATATGAACTTAAAACTAAATTAAAATAAAAATTATAAAAACCTTAAGAAATTCAGAAAAAACGATAACGTATTTTTAATGACCGAAATACGGTCAGTACGTTAATTACCTTCTACTTTATTAAAATATTATATATATATATATATTTATATATTTTTTAATTCTAATAATAAAAACATGTTGAAAATCTGAGAGACGACTGTGTAACGATAATTTTTTCTGGAATAACGTGAGGTTTTCTCTAGAAAAATACCGCAGAAAAAAAAACAAATGAAAATTACTATAAATGTTTAATATTATTATTGTTGTTTATTATACATAAAATTCTATAAGATATGTACGCGTAATAATAGTCGGCGGATTGCGGTCGAGACGTGGAAGGGGGACGCAACGATGTTGTTCGAGGAATGCAATATAATATACGACGACGGCGGGGTTGTTATCGTGGGGGTGGTCGTAGGGGGTGATGTCGAGCAATAAACCCGACCGATGACGATAAATTAAGTTCGTCGAGCAGTCTCATCCCCCGTACGAACCTGCGACGGCGGCGGCGACGACGGCGGCGACTTCCTCGACGACAAATCATACGGCCGGAACGACCGCGGTAACGGCGAGGCCGCAATACGGAACACCGTTTTGGCAACCGCGCCCGACTTCCGGTCGGCACGAGAGAATCATATTTTACCCTCCCTCTATCAGTCCTTCTCCTCTTGGTACCCCGCTTGCGATATATGCAAATATTGCCCCAACGCGTATTATACGTATATTATTATTATTATATTGTATGTTATTTTATACTTTCCGACCAAATGAATTTGTACTGTTTAATAACACTGCTGCTTGCGCTCCGACGTCGAGGAGGACGACGACCCTAACCCCGGTATACATATAGTGCAGTTTCTATATTAACATTGTTAAGCATTTAATGACTCCCCCGAGTGGTAACCAGAGACTAGGTTTTAACCGGCATCGTTCCGTCATACATACCGTGCGTGCGGTTAGCGTATATTTCGCCGTTCGCCGCCCGATAAATAAATGTCAACGCGACGACAACGACGTCGCGGGTTCGTTGTAACAATAATACGCGTAATAATGTCTTCCGAAAACGATATCCATCGTTGCACACAGTTAGTATCGATATAATACGATATGAGGATTTTTAACGCACGACGATTCTTTTTTCCTATTATGTGATACTGTATTTATATTATAATACGTAAAATAATTCACGTTTGTACGTCGAAAATTTAACAAATACATTTCGCATTATTTTCAACTCGCGTTTCAGCAAATATACATAGCAGCAGCTAACTCGCTGGGTTTAATACTCAATTGTGAATACTGATTGTCCTGAGTATAGTTTAACGTGATCAGTAGATTAAAGAATCAATTTATCGAAAAGCTCATTTATTTTTGTGTATCGAGTTCATAGAATTGAATTACGTTGGGAATTATCCGATAATAGGTAATTCGTATAGAGAGCGGTTTATTATATATTATGATCTGAATATTGTATTACAAAATTAATGCGAATTTATGTGAAATTATTCCGATCACAGTATATTTTATTATAATAATATGACATTTGTTTTATCGTTTCGTTTTGTTATATCGAAAAATATTACTCATCGTTGTGGCACGCATTCTGAATAATTATCAATGTCGAAGTCAATATGCACATTGAATAGGGCCTGCCCACGTAATTTGTTTTATATAAATTATTAGTTAATATTTAATATTATTACATCTTTTTTTAATTTTTTTCAAATTATTGTCACAATAAAACTGACTGTCCGGATCCATCGTGCAATGATGCCCACGCTCATGTTTTCAATGTGTTACCTATGCATTTACAATACCGACATAAGTGTATAATTATAAACTATAAGTATATGTTCAACAAATTTCAATATAATATTATAAATTACAATTAATTTGAATTCGTTTTAGTTATAATAATACTTTTGGCGTTGTGTACTCGTCTTTGTCATTGTAACATGATATTATATTAATAACCGGAACGGTCCAAACAAAAAATTAATACTTCATCGGACAAATACCGTTGTATAAAATATAGATACCTAGGTTCATTGAAAACATTTTCGCATGGAAAATGCTTTGTTGCAATAGAAATCTCGACGGATCTTTAAACGGATGTGCGACAATGGATTGCCTATTATTTTGTTTTAGTTTTTTACCACATACATATGTATAGTCTGGATAGCAGTAAATTATTATCATTTGACACATCTATATCGGCATACCAGTCATCGACCATAAATCATAATATATTTTATAATCGTCCTGAGACGAGAGATTTTCCCCTCCGTAGGTTGAAATTTTACGACTTTTTTCCTCCCCCACCCACCCACCGTCCCACCAGTCTTTCATCGACAACAATAGCAGAGAACGGTTGTCGCAGCCAACACCATCTTTGCCGTGCGTACTTATATTACTATATTATTATCTGGAAACGATTTTGGGTATTTCTATTTCCGCAATTAAATGTCGCCGCGGTACCGCGACGCGTCGGTGTAGCGAAACAAAAGTCTATACGCGGCCGGTTCGAGTTTACCACGCGCGCGAGGGTGCACGGAGACTACGGCGGCGGTTATTTACTGCGTGCGCTCAGCACGATAAATCACAGCGACTGCGGTGACGGCATCGGCGGCGGTGGCAAAGGGGTTGTGTGAGGCCCACACGGAATGCATTATATTACCACGGTATATATATATATATAAACACATTATTGCTAGTTTCGGTTTATACCGTACTAACACAAGACGATAGAAACACACGAACACTCCGCCGAGGTGTCCGACGGGAATATAAACTGCACCCTCGCCGAGCGCGATGTGTATGTATTTAATATGTTTTGTATTTCTATCGCGCTCTCGTCTGTGCGTGTGTGGTCCTCACAATAAGCGGTCGTGTCCACCATGCCAATTGATAATGGTAATAATAATAATAATAATACACGCTTATGTGTACGTACGTGCAGTGCGCATGACGACGACGACGACTGTGTGTCATTCGACCGGTGAGAAGATAATGATATATTTTTTTCGACGTGTGTTGTCTACACGAAAGAACTGTGTTTTTGAAGAAGAAATGCGTTTTTATTGAATTAAAACGTTTAAAAAAAAAAAAAAAAAATACAAATAAACAAATAAATAAAACACCAGTATTGATTATCTTTTTATATATTATTGTTATTATTATTCACGACACACCGCTGGACCTATCTTCTATAATTCGTATACACGTACAGGTAGGCAGGTAGGTAGGTAGGTGGTACTCGGACATTTATTGCTCGGCAAGACGAAACCCTCGAAAGAATGGGCGACAACGGGGAGGACGCCTGTCAAAGGTCGCGTCGTAATAATAACAATAATATATACGGTGTATTATACAATTCCGAGAGGGTGAGTAAATTATATTTATTATACTGTCTCCCAGAGATTATAATGTGTCGTCTCGTATACTATTATACTATTTATACACGACGGCGCCGATTCCTATCACACTCTTGTTGAGGAGACAATGCGCTTTCGTTCAAATGATTTGTAGCGACGATTATATTCACTATCTGCAGCAAGGCATTGATACGCGATTTGACTGTGCAATGATATTTTCGATACTTAAAACGTTAGTAACGTATAGCAATACATCATGCTATAAAACAGTTCGTGATAAAAAAAGATTAGTTTTTACGTTTAAACATTTTCCCTCATGTCACATAATAATAGAGAAAAAACGATTTACGAAATTATAAAATAATTATTATGCCTGCATAAACGTATACGGACTTGATAAACGTAACCAACATAATATTGCTATTATTATTATTTGAATAATGCATGACACTAATAAGTAATAAATAGCGTCGATCTGAAGAAAGTTTAAATCAAGTGACCAAAAACCGCATTCAACCGTGTGTATCGTGTATTCGCGTGTTTGTTCATATTTATAAATATTAAGTATGTACATTTAAGAACTAGAATGAAATTCATTTATTAATGTCAGTAAATGTTTAAAATCCTATTATTTTAGTGTAGTATTATATTATGCGGAAACTTTAAGTTGATATTTAAAAATATAAATTCCAAATTCTTAAGCAGCATTCGTACGAAAAGAACCAATTATTTTTTGTCCTAGTATAATTGCCTGGAACATATTTAATATAATATTATATTTTTAACTTACCGCTCGAGTGTCTCTAATTGACGATTTACTCATAACAATATTTTTCCTTCAGTTATAACTTAAACCACCAAAAAGGGATCAAAGATCGTAAACTTGTATTCAATGCATTATAACAAGGGATCAAAAATTTTTTTCTAAGAAGTAGGTGTTTCAATGTCTACTTCTGAATATACTCCACTGAAAGGAGGCAGATTATATAAACGTCGATAAAAATAACAAATGCAATAAACATTTTTATTATATTTTGCTCTGGTAAATGACTAGTAAAAATGTATAATAGCACAAAGTGTATCGTTATTACTGGGGTATTCATATATACTATACGTTTGTACGTCGTCATATTTGTGTAATAGTTATAGTCGTAAACGTATATAGCTATAACTAAATTGTATATTATAATATTATATAAAACATATGACGTATTACTGCAAGTTTCGCATGACTTCTTTATTAAAATACAATGCGGACTTGTTCCGGGTCATCCTTATAAATGACGTTTCTGAACAACGAATAATATAATATAATATTACTATGGCTTTGTAGCATTTTTTGAAATTTGTTTTACTTTTTTATACTTCTTCATAATAATATAACGAAATACGTCTGTGTTGTGTCACAAGCACAATTCACAATATTGGTAATAATAATGTTGATATTTTATTAACTTTTGATGTAATCGATTAATATTGCGTAATGTGTACTACTTAAAATATATCTTCGCGATATTATCGAACATTATTATTAATATCCGACAACGACGAAAACATATTATTATTATTGTAGTCCGTTTAGAGTGTGGATAATAATAATAATAATAATAATGTGTTGTACTGTATATACTTAAGTTGGTATAATTGGTGAGGGGATAATATGACGTTGGCGTGCACCGAGAAGCCGTAAACTATAGTTTCCGATGAACCAATTGGGCCATTTTCCCGGGACGTTAACAGTCATTGTTTGACAATAATAATATTAACATCGGTTTTCGAAACACTCTCTCGTCGTGAATTTTACGACAGGTCCGATCGACTTTACAACACTTCGAGATCACTCGATGACTATTATGGTTGCTGCTGTGCGCGCACGCACGCACCGAGGTTTAATTAAACCGTTTGGTTTTTGTTTCGAAACCTTAGAAAATACCAAACGATCCGGACAATTTAAAAATAACTTTCCTCTCGAAAGTAATCGAAACGACAGAGAGAAATAATGGGAATTCTTTGGGGAACAAAAACGTTTTGTTCGACAAGATTGAACCCGTTCTGTGGATGTAAAACACATGTTAACAACATCTGAGAATAATCTGTTTCAATTTTATTTCTATTGTCGTATGATGATAATAATATATTATGTAACTATAAATATACTATTTATTCCTACGTATTTGCAATATAAAAATATATTATAATATTATATGGCTATATAGACAACAAGTTATATAAAATTAAAAATTCAATGTTAAACGGGTTTTGTTGTTGAAGTGAAAAATAATATTCTTTCAAAGAGTAAGAAAAACTAACATTTTTTTGAAATCAATCATTTAGTACATTCATTAAACTTCTAGAAAGTATACCTAAAGTTGTAAGTAGTATACATTTTAACGAAAAATATTTCTAAGGCAGTTTTAATTAGCAACATTGATATAGACCAATATAAATTACTTAACTTGAAAATATTTTATTTATTTTTAACATTCCCATAATTGTATAAGTATCAATTACACGTTTATAGTTCAAAAAGTGAACAGGTACCTATAAATTTTATATAAAATATCGTATTGTTGTAGGTTTGTGAGAAAAAGCAGAGAATTTTTGCATTAGAGAAAGACGAAAACAAAATATACAATAATGTTAATTTATCAATGATAATATTGTAAAAGAGTAAAAATGAGAGATATATATTTTGTAACATAATAATACGTGCTATACTAAAATCGTATCGTTTCCGTTTATTTGATGAGTTTCGATTTTCTGAAAATGTTTGTTTTTATTACGTAGCTAATTGAAATGGATGTGTTTAATATGAGTTTCGTTAACTTACTAACCAGTTGATTATTTACGAGTTTAACTTTTAATTGAATAAATTTATGGCAAAAGCGCCAGATTAACATAATGTTTAGTATTTCACCCCGGTCGAATCCGCAATATATCGTTAATATTTCGTTTTACTCTCTTTCGATTATTTTTATTTAGACGCGAAACCCGCGCTTGTTTGTATTTAATATATTATGTAATAATAATTTACAGCCGACTAAAATATTTAAATCACGTGTTAACAATGCATAGGCCGTTTTATTTAACAGAAAATATACGTTTTTATAATAAGGTAACATTACTGTATTATATTTTATATAGAGAGATTCGTGTCACAGATTACGCGTATAACGGGTTGAACAAGCACCGTGGCGATCATACCTACTGATATTGTATCATGCATATTGCCCTATTGGTCGTATGCAAATTATATTGTGCACTTTATCGTGTTTCAAAGAAAATATTATGTGTATAATTTTTTCGATATTGTGTGTTATAATATAATTATTCCGCTATCGGAATGACGGGGTAGGGAAATAATTATTATAATTATATTTTACCAAAATCATCTAAAATTCTTCTAAAGTTTCACCAAACAAGTCGTGTATATAATATTCGTTTATCTACCATATTGTGTTTCTATATTTTTTTATATAAACAAAACTCACATCTGCCCCAGAAAATAGGTACCTTATAGTCATTATTTTACGGATCCGCGGCCGAGCTATCATAACACACAGCGAAAAAACGGAAACGTGTTCACGAAACTGTGTCGAACGTAAACGACGACGATCATTACTGAAGTAGACACGGAGAAAATTATTTTCAAGTTTAAGGTTGGCGCGTCGGATTGTCAAGGTTACACACGGGATGTATTTAAAATAATATTATAATGTTATATTATGGTAAAAACCTAAATACGTATACCGCACATACCAGCGATGATAAGTGAGAAAAACACCCTGTAATGTTTACAATGTCTCGTCACGAACAAACATCACACGGCGAGACTAAATTTTCGGACACCGACCATATGGCCCCGGTTTATCTTGACTTATCCACATCCCGCCTTATACAAACACGGAACAGTCGATTTTTACCCGAGTTATGATAATATTGTTCTTCGCCGTATATAATAATAAAAATATATTATACGATGTGCTGGTTTCAGACCGTTTCTCTTCGTCATCAATAGGTCGAATATTTTTGTTATTTATTCAATATAATATTATATTATATGCCTTCGTGTAACTTGTAACTGAGAAGTATGTGCATTTGTATCAAATGAAAACTATATACAGTTTTTAATTTTTTTTTTTATTCAAAGTGGTGTCTAAACGACAATATTTTATTTTATGAAGCAAATGCAGTTAAAACAAATTACTTGTTAAACAAATAACGTTAAATTAATATATTTTATCTCTCATGCATCTACGTTGACTCACGACACTGTTCCCACGTTTTTAAGGAAAAATCGCGCTATTAGCGATAAAATTTAAATTATTCTTTGTCATACTTCAAAAACAAACAAACATACCACTGAAAATTAAATTGATCGGAAATAATAAAAACAAAATTACCAAAAATTGGCTGTCTTAACAAGATCAAAAGAGAACAAAATAATAACATATTATACTTTAATGTACTTTTATTATTGCGGTACCTGTGTTCGCCTAAACCAATACTTTTTAAATGGACCACCGTGGAACCGAAGGCGGTAGAAGTAATATGAATTTCGGATTTAATTTATAAAAGACCGCCGTCACAACATAATATAAATGTATTTTATTATAAAGTATAAGTACAACACAGTGGTAAATTTTGTTCGTTTTTTGTTGGTTAGGATGATCGTATACAACAACCACGCCTATACGCGACGAAGCAATTATAAACTCTTTGTTTTATGTGAATCCGCGGCGAGTACTTATAAATACAGCGTGATCAGAATATTATATTACGAAAACAACGGAGATCACAATACAATAATATAGAAAACGTAGAATGTAGTTTCTATTGTTTTTATTTCACAAAATTCTGTTCGCCCTGTATATTACGTAATACACGTGGAAAGTAGCCCGCACGGTAATTAACCACCGTCGGACAAATCGAAAAGCGATTAATAGGGTTGGCAAGTGAGCACATGGAATAATGTATTTAATTTTCCCAGGGAGCGTATTATACCATAATAACAATATTAATATCGGTTACCACGTATATACAGGTAGGCATGTCCCAATGTTGACCGCGGTTGAAAATTTAATTTTATATACCTACCTATTTAAACCGTGATCTTAACTATCACTGTTATGATAAATACATTTTAACTTCAGGGATCCTGGTGTTTTCTTACTGGTGTTTTCAATACAGTATCATTGTATCATAACTATAATATTATTTGATATTACAGACCAAATATTATATTATTGAGATTTATGTTTACTGTATACATAATCATAATGCACTATAAAATAGTGTAATAGTGAAATGATAACATCGAAACGTTTTAAACAAGTTTTCTACCAGTGACAGGTAGGATAATTTCATCGTTTGTATTATTAAATTTGTGTTATATCAAATGTAAAACGAATAAAAGATAAACAAGATATTGTAATACGTGTATTATACTCGTATTATAGGTTTCAACTACTATTATATATATTTTATACTTTATATAATATTATATAGTAAATCGCCGAACAGAGAACAGCGATCAATCACTTTTTTTCCCTGTTTTGTACAAATAAATGTAAATAAAGCTTCGATATTTTTATTATCAGGACGATTTACTAAAATAGATCACACCGATTTTTACCATTAATTGTACATATTTTTAACCTTATAATTTTTTGACGATGCTTAATGTTACCTGTGTTTTTCAATACTTGGATTTTGATTTATTTATGTCACTTTTTAAACATTATAGGTATTATATTGTTCATCATATTTATTTTAAATGTTTGATCCATCAATTCATCATAACTTTAATATTGAGTATAATATAAATTCATTTAAAGTTAAACTTAATGACAATGACAATATTAGTCACTAGTCTCATTTAAGATTTTAAGGTTTAATCATACATTATAGTTAGAGATGTTAAATTTCAGAAATTTAATTTTGAAGAAATTTCCAGAAATTTCAAAAATATATAAATTTTTAAAAATTTAATTTTAATTTAACTTATCAAACCAAATTTTTTTGTTAATTAGCTTTAAAGAATTTAAAATTAATCTTTAAATTAAGACAAACATTTTATTGCCTAATTTGATCTAATTTTTAAATGGTATTAGTAAATTTAATTTAAATAAATAATAATCAATATATATTTTTTTAAATAGACATAGACTCAATTCTTTATTATTAGTCTTATTTAGTCAAAACAATTTATTTTATTTTATACTTAAATAATAAATATTATTCAAAAGTTCAAAACAATAAAACAAATATATGAGAAATTTAAAAAAAAATGTTTTTTCAATTTTATTTTCAACTTCGAGAAAGACATGAAAATATTCCATATTTAATAATAATGACTAGTTAATAATAATAACTCAACAAGAGTCAAGAATACAGGATTGAGTAATATTTTAAACTTTTAGAGTTAAATATTACTAAAATACTTATTGTTAAGACGCTGTGTCGCTGTATAACACTATAACGAATTATCTAATCAGTAATCACACACATTAACATTTTAACATTTTCCCGCTAATATACGATTAGAAGTCCAAGATTAGAGATATCACAATAACAGTGTTGCTAATTTATAAAAACAAAATAGTTGTACATAAAAAATATATATATTTATTTATTTTGTTAAGAAATTTCTTACTCACATCATTAACTATAGTATAGTAGTATTATATCAAATCTAGAAAAGATCTATTATAAAATTACAGAAAATAATAGAAATCAAAACAGAAACATAATAATAGTAATATACTTATTGGAGTTTTAATTTTTAGTGCGAATAAATTTAGTAAAATTAGCTTTAAAATGACCTGTATAATATAATAAAATGTAATATAATATTTCCGTTTGATATTTTTTAAAACAGGATGAAATTTAAAATGATAGAAAACGATGATTTGAAGTATTGCAAAATATTGTTTTAAGTATATTTAAAATTTGCGAAGTGAACATTAACGGTGTTACGGAAAATATTTCAAGCCTGCCAATAAATCAATAACATCGCGTTGAAATATTCAACGACCACGTGTATGTGTATTATTATTGCAATAATTATTGTCTTGGCGGAATAATATTATATAATATGTTCACCGCCCACGCCGCAGACCACAAACACGGTAATAATATTATTGTACCGTCGTAAATTTGTCATCGCGGGAAATTTTTATTTTTTGCACTTGTCGTAAGACAATATTACAATATAGAATATAAATAATAACGTAACGACATTATAAATTCTCCACATTATGATTATACTATACTATCCTATAGGCATTGGACCATCGCGAGATTTAATTTATCTGTGATTTATAAATCACTCGTCGACTTTAACGACCGGGTCACCAGCGAGGAATCCGCGCAGCAATGGCATAACCGACCGAAACCCGTTCCGACGAAACGTTTCATGACGACGCGACGTAACGATGCCCACGCGAGGTCGTTGTTCATATACTAGATATTATAGCACCATAATAATACAAACATAATATAATTATTATTATTCGTACTTACACGAAACGTCGCCATCTGGCCACCAGAACGATAACGACGACCCTTTTTTTTCCTACCCTAATGTCTCATACATCACAATGACCTTGTCAGAGTTAGCGAGTTACCTCCAACTCCGTCCAAGGTCGCTAACATAACATGAGGTTAGTTTAGTTTTTCATAATTTAGGAGAGACATTCTGAAATTTATCTATATTAATGTGCTATGGATAATGTAGTGAAAGCGGGATGCAAAACTGAGTTAATTTTTTTTGAATAATTTGTAATAAATGGAATGCACTAAATTGTAAACTTCTAATTTTTAATCCAAATTGTATCTCATTTAGGGAAAACTTTATTATGCCACCAAAATGACTTGAGAATTAAGTGTCGTGTGTTTTTCTCCGTGCAGTACAGAGATTAATCATATATGGAATCCATTGTACAGCATGCTGTTCACAATTTATTATTTACGTTAAATCTATAACGAATTAATGATTAAAAAGTTTTAAAAATATTTTATATTTCTAATAATAAATATATCTATATGTATAGAAATGGAATGAAATAAATAATATTCAAGAAAAATAAACGATTTAAATATGTTGTTGCAACTTCACAATTTTTTTTTTATATAAGACATTGTTGAAATATTATAATCTCAATATTACTCCTTATCATTAATAAAAACGTTGAAGTGTAAACTGAGACAATAAAAAATGAATTATTTCGATTTGTTTTAATATATTAAATGTTTACTGACACCTTTTTATGTCACCGAATTTCTTTCCCCCTTTTAGGAAAGCTTAATGTTGTGAGAGCTTTAGTGTAAAAGGAAATTCACCATTACACTTAGGGTAAGAAACAAAACACAACATTGTTTTTATTACTTTGGTACATTAATATGACTCAGCTCTGAGTTTCGAATTCGATAACTACGTGTTTTATAAGTAAGATCTGCAATAATATATTGCTGAATATTTGTTTTAAGGAACAAGTGGTATGTGGTAATAATTATTCGTATAAATATTAATTTCAACTTAAAAAATATAATATAATAATATGATTTTCACAAAAACATTAAACAATTATAAAATTTATGTCGTTTTTATTATTATTTTATATAAATAATATATATCTATATACTATATATTAAAAATTTAAATACGGATTTTACATTTATATTTATATCTTAAAAGACAATATTATCTACAATTATTAGTAACGAACTAATAATTATTAACACAAAATAAAACGAAAAACCATTAACGTGAGTCAATTGGAATGTTGCCGACGGTCGTTGGACGATACGTTCAAAAATCTGATAAGTCGCTATAAAGATGTTGCTGTTGTAGTAGAGTGGAGGCATCTTACAATAATTTACATTTTAGCTTGGTAAATTAATGTGTTAATTTTTTTCACAAGCAACGATCAACGATCAATTAAGCGTTTTTAGGAATTTTTTCGTCAATACGTCTGTTTAGAATCGTTAATTTTTATGACCTGAGACTGACCATATGCGAGTATGTGTTTTTTTTTTTTTTTTTAATGTAATTTTTATAATTGTATCTCTTGCTTTTTTTCTTTCTTTATTCTCTTTAACAATTCACCCAACCAAAATAATAATAATAATAATAATAATAGGATTCTTCTTTAAACACATATACAGCACGTATTATATTATATACCATATACACGACTTTACGATTTATCTGAGACACGCGGTCTTATCCTCTAGGCTCACAAATGAGAACAATACGTATAAATAATTGTCATGAAGTCGGTTTTACAGTCGGAAATATTCGTGTGCGCGCGTCATTACACGTACACGAGCGCGGTCACGACCATCCGAAAAATGTCACGGAGAAATCTATGATTTTTATCTGTGTGTGTGTTTCTCTCTTTCGTTCTCTGTTATAATATACGTATATCATATACCATATACACGGTACACGGTTTAATTTATAATACATTTCTCGTCGTTTTTTTTATCCGACGTAATTTTTTTTTTTTTTTTGTTTCTACACTACATATTACCTTTAGATTATTATTATTAAAAACCAGCAACCAATAATGCACGTATATTAATACAATATATCGTATATGCTTATACGTATACGGATAAAACTCGCATTTGTGTCGTGGACATTTTTTTATACGAATAAAAAATAATTTGAATAAAAATATATAAATATTATAATATTACGTAGGTACTATATTATAATACGTCTACCCAGACTTAGTGCAAAATATACACACAATACACGTGTATACAGAGTGATGTGACAATCGTTGGGATTGACAATTAACAACTGTAATGTCGTTCCCACCATTTTAGTGACATGAACTTCGTCCTGTATATTATATAATATCACGGCATATACCTATACTTCAACCGTCTCTATTTTGCTCGGTGCGACTGTCACGAACATTATTACGGAGTCACGTCAACGGGTGTGTAATACATTTTATTTTGATCAAATTATAGTTGTTGGTTCTTTGAATCAACCTATCTTCCCCGACCGTTCCCGTTTCCCGAAACCCTAGCCATAACGACCGTATTCGACTATCGCGGATATATTTTCTAAGCTTACGACGACCCTCCATCGTGTTTATAATAATCGATAGCAAAAAACTTAAATTATAACTTTAAATTTGAAATAAACGGTACAAAGTAGGTGGTGTACGTGTTTAGGAAAAATAAATAAAACATACCAATTAAATTGCACGCGTAATACGCGTATTACTGTACGGAATAGGGTCATAAGCGAGCACGTTACCAATGCGAGGGCTGTGCTAAAAGTAAGGCATACACATGTCATATTAAATTGACAAAAAATATTTAAAAAACATTTAAATTAAAAAAATAAATAAATAATAAATAACTATGGTTTATCTACTTTTATATTAAACGAAAATGTATAATATAGTTTGTAAAACATCTTATGAAAATATTATGTATGTATCATTTACTAAACGCGAGTACCTATTTGTCAGTGTTATTTGATATTTTGAATAATACATCTTTAATGGTATATACTAATTATAATAATTAATTTAATCGAAATTCTACCGTCTTGAGTATATAGGAAACACGTACCTTCTTCATAATTTTCCTTACCCTGTACATCATTTAATACCCCACGGAATTAATCTCGAGCGAATTTCATGAAATTTGCATAACAATTACAAATAAAATACGGGAGGAATTAAACTTTCATTAAGTATTGTTTAATTTTATATCATTAACAATATATACCGGCTTTACAATATTACCACTTATGGAATTTTTATGTTTTTTCAAATATTTTCAAATATTTGGACATTTCAGTGTCTTAATAAAGAAGGCACGAAATTATTATAATGGCGGTATATTCGTATACAAAAATAATATGAATTTAATCGTTTTGCATGATGATACGTGTAGTTATTCCAGACGAGACATAGATAATAGTATAATAATAGTATTATAATGATTTATAAATGATTAATATTGGGATGTATAATAACGACGATGAACGCTCGTTCGAATATTCTACATGATAATTATATTGAAAATAAGTAAATTCAACATAATAATAATACATGAGATATACAGGTTATTTTTGTTGAGTTTTGTTTTTGGCAAGTTCGGCCGAACGGTAATTTGGAAACCGAAAATTGGCACGAATAGCCAACTATTTTGGGAGACCCCTTTGCATTTTGGGTGACCCTATAGACGGAAAAGTAAAAGAGATCCGGCCGGGTCGTTTTGGATCCCCTTCGGAACTATCCGGGATTTAGAGTGCGGCGACCGGGGATGTAATTGTAATAAGCACTCGAGCAGCCCCTTCGCAGTATAATTTGTCACTGGGACTTAAACGACTTGGTGTCCTGTAAATATATATATATATATATATATATACGAAGAACGACCACAAACGGAAAAGTAAAAACAAAATAACGTTCGTATATACAGCAGGATGATCAGAAATTCATATGACAGATATAAAGGAAATAACATGGAACGCGCGTATATGTCCCTCGTCGATTATTTAACAAAAAAAATCTGATCACTCTGTATATTATTATATCCTCTTTTTTTTTTTTTTAAACGTAGATAACCGCGGTTATGTTAAGTTATTAGAGCATGTTAAAACGGTCATAATATTATAGTATCTAATAAACAACGTTGACCTTCTCTCGTTACATTTTCCCTTATTCTTACGCCCTTGACGATGCCTGCTGTCCATATAATACACGTGCAAGTGTCCACTACTATTGTATGGTATTCAAGAAATAAAACAGTACATTTAATCGAGTTAAAACCCTATATCAAGAACGTATTGATTGGATACGACATCTGGCCGCCGATAATAATAATAAATTCATTCTTCACCGCAGTAGTTTTTTTTTTTTTTTTTGAGCGACGTTAATGTTCGCATGACATGCACGCTGTATATGTGTGTGTGTGTGCCCTAATTGCGTTTATTGTTAAATCATTTTCCATCAACAACAAGAATGGAAAAACAAAATATATAATATTATTATTATTATTATTATTATTATTATTATTATTATTATGTGTTAATGATTTAGACCGTCGAGCTGTTGAAGGGTCTACCCTTCTGGCTCCTGTATGTATTATAACGGTTGCAGGGACTTTCCGCGACATCCGCGTCTGCGGTCACGCACGAATTCGACTAATGTAAACATAATAATAAAACGAGTATTCTCAGGTTATGTTTTAATCATGACCACGGTATAACACTGAACTATAACCGTTAAATTCGCTTTATACTAATATAGAAATTTAGAAACCACCCATGATATGACTGTGTGAACCTTACATTATGTATGAATCGTATGATGTCGTCGCGTATTCATTTGATTTCGTAATTATTACAAATTTTGTATTTTTCATCAGATGAATCTATCTAATACATTTAGTTTCGTGACAAACTGATAAACATTATCTATAGAAAGATAGAGTCACCGGTACAAAAGGATCCCATATAAATAGTAAATATTGTCATAGTATTTCGTCACCACAATAGTTACTTTTATACGAATTGCTGATAAAGTGAAAACTCTGTATACCTAGTGTATGTTTTTTATTGTAATTAACTAATATCGCTGTCATTTGATATGCGCAATATGAAATCTCAAAAGTCGAATGTGAATGTTTTAAAAATTAAAGAAACAAACAGGGTTGATATTATGTGGTGTTTATTGGCCATTGTATAATGTTACGAATGAAAAACCGAAATTTAATATTCAATAGTAAACAACGACCATTGTAAACAACTGCATTGTTTACACTAAGATAAATAATTTTGAAATACATTGATTTCTTCCATAAACTAACCTATGTTTGTGTTAGAAATATTAGATTTACTATTTCAATCCATATAATATTATTATTATCTTGTAGTCGATATCGTAAATATAAGAGACTTAAATAGTACGTGCATATCGCAGTACTTATGTCGAGCATTTTTTTTTAGTGTAGATACAATTTTAAATTTAAGAAACAAATATTAGTTATATTATTTTATTTGGTAATTATTCTAAATTTTATATTATGTTCAAATCTATTTAAGATAGGTAATCATTTATAGTGTAAAAATCATGATTTTTGTTCTGTTAAATTTAAGAAAGTAAATAGTTGAACTTAGCTACTGTTTCGTTGTTAAGTGAACAAGTATAAATATTTTATGACTTATAAATCGATTTCGCTATTTCGTGAACGGAATATCTATAATATAAAATTGTATTATTATTTAATGAAGAATAGTGATGTAGGTATATTATACATTAATAAATTATAAATTAAACGCGAAAAAACTATGATAACAAAATGAAACAAAAACAAATTACAAAATTAATTTTTTATTATATTACATAAGACACAATTCAAAAATTATTATATTTTAAAAAAGAAAAATACAGTTATAAAAAAAGTGGAGTTTGATATGACTGTTATAATTTTGATAATTGAATATTCAGTTTTAATGATTAATTTTAAAAAATAACCAACATATTATTATATAATGTTATATTAGAAATTGCTTATTGTTTTGAACTTACGTATACCTAACCTTTTCTTTAACATTCAAATTAAGTAATACCATAAAAATTATATATAATATATATTCTAGAAAAATTTACAATTTATATTGCACCAAAAAGATAAAACGTGTATATTATATTCTATACTACGGTAGTAAATTTTCCCTTAAAATTGTTCTTTCTCTTATTGAATTTGAATCAATTAATAATTATTATTTCGGCGATGTAAAAAGTTACCGCACGATAAATTTTATCTAATGAAAGTTTTAACTTTTTTCAGATCGTTTATTTGACCGAATTTCACGCTAAATTGGATTACGAAACATTTTAATTCGATTCATTTACGTCGTTTATACGTAGTGTTGTGCGTGATGTCGGGTTTCTACAAACTATAAATAAAATAAAATATAGATAAAAGTTTTTATTGGACTTAACGTATCGCCGATAAATTAGCGGTGGTTTATTCCGGACCTACCTAAGGCATGTCAGTTGGATTAAACACAAAGATTCTTGTATAGGAAGCGAAAAAACGTACATTAAAATGCCGAATGTATAATATAAAATCGTTTTGCTTCCAGCCTGAGGCAATCGAACTTGAATTATACGCGTCCAACATAATAAATAAACGTATATATAATTTATTTGTTATAAATAATTTAAAAATATTTATATCGACTTGAAAACCATTATGAATTATTATTATTCATAGAAAATTTAATGTTGATGATTGAATATTTTATTGCAATATATATATTTAAGTATCAATTATAATTAGATATTTTGTAATGCGTAAAAAAAATATAGTTAATGTTTTTTTATATGGCAAATCATATATGTTGTAGTTTTCCTTCGATCGTCCGACGAAATTCGATGTGGTCGGAACGGCAATAATAATAGCAATAATATAATAGTAAAAAAACAAAATTAAATATCTAAAAAACGATAAAGAACTAAACGTTAAGTACCAATACGTTTCGGTTACGCGGTATACGGTCAAGACAGCAGACAAACAATGGGGAAGCGATAAATAATATTTTATATATAATAATATGTACACGATGGTTTTTTGAGGTGTTTGCGCACTCATATTATGAGTACTCTTATTTGGTATATCTATATTCTAACGTGGTATAACGTAAAAACTCCGTGAATAATAAAACCGGTAAACGTATATTTGGACACCCAAGATACCACATTTTGATAAATGAAAAACAAAACAAACACACATTCGTATACAATATTATTGTGAATAATATACAGGATACGTTCTCAGTGACGAATAATGTCAAAGGAACGGGCGCCACCAGAGCAGAGCTCCCCGGGGTGGCCCGACAGAGAATGATTTCGAAAAAATACTGCGGTGATATATTTTACGATCGTACAACCGGTACTCTAAAAAAAAAAAAAAATTAATAAAAAAACCATTGAGGTGACATCAGATGTAGAGAGAAAAAAAACATCTCAATAAAATCTTCCCCACCAAATATATCACAATGCGTTCTACAGAGTGGTCATAATTTCACGTTTGAAAACGGTGGAAATCACAATGTTATTGACGTTTATAATATTGTGTTTCCGTTATATTTGTAACGTGGGCATATACCGATCACTCTGTATATCTTGGTATCTCTAACGCGTATACCTAGGTACAATGCAGGATACACGTAGACGACAAAACGATTACTAATTGAAACGGCCCTAAACCGGTTTTTTTAATGTTTATTTTTATTACCACACAAAATGTGTCCGGAGTAACAAATTAAGCAATTAAAAGCTGCGGTCCGGTTTAACTCAGTTTAAGTGGTGTCCGGTGTTGTTTTATTATTTTTTTTTAATTTATTTTTTTTTTTATTATTATAGGTAAATTCACACCGACCAGACCCATAAAGTTCAAACCGGTTTGACCGATTACGCCGCGGAAGATCGCCCACTGTTTTAATCCGCGGTAGTCCGTCCAAAAATTATCAAGGTTGTGATATTATAGAATATATTATTGATTATTATTATATTATAGAAATAAAAAAATTAAAAAAAACAGAAAAAACAATAAAAATCACATAAATCTCTTATAATAATTGTTTTTTTACGTATTTTTAACTTAAGTTATGTATATTTCTAATTATTATTGTTTTAAATATTAACACGCGTGATAATTTTTTTAGAGTGGTAAGAAATATAAGTGAAATTAACTGATATTACATGTAAAATATAAAGAAAAAAAGATAAAATTCTACATACTTTTTTAAGTAAATATTAATATTATTAAGGTGAGAAACCAACAAATTGCAGAAGGATATTTTATATGGTATTTATAATTTATAATTATAGTTCATTATTCTTTAACTACCATATTGCATTTAATTTTAGTATTAAATATTTTAACCTATCAAGTTTTTGGCCAAAATAGTTGAGTTTATTTAAATAAAAAATAAACTAAAATGAACTATAATTAAAAATATTAAACTTAAAATCGTACTTTGCTACAGATTTAAATTGCCTTATCCGTTTTTGTCCAACTGACATAATCACGGTGTCATCGGTTTAGAATTGAAGTCTCAAATAATATTATAATTATAATTATTATGCATTGATACTGTCCCAAAACGTACTTATATTTTAACTATTATACTTAATTTTTCAAGATCACACACGATCCTATTCATCGTAGCGTCGTTCAGTGAAAGCAAAATCGAACTTTTTGTACCTACACGGAAATAACTTTTCGATGAAATTTGGGGGTAATATGCGTGCAAAGACTGTTTAAATCCACTGAAGTTAACATTAATTATTAAACTACGTTACACTTCGAATCATTAATTTTCAAACACGTCTATATTTATACAATTCTATTCGACGTTACGGTTGTTGGGGCCATACTGCCTGCATTTATCGCACGGATCCGGTCGAATTATCGATCGTAAAATAATTATTTTAAATCCGACGTCATTAGATTGCTTTACGTAACAATAGTAAATTTTATCGAAAGAAAACCGTTTAAAAAATAATCCGTCTGAGGGATATAATTAATAACACGCAAATAATGTTATTAGATGACGTGTGAATGGCTTAAAATATTTCTATTTGTTTTACTACCTAAATACCTATTACCATATTATATTATATATTAAAGATACAAATAATTAAATTCAAAAATCGAGCACGCATATTAACAGATGGTTGTTGAGGAGAAGAGCAAAACATATTATTATTGAAAATTATTAAACGACGAAATGAGATGTTACAAAACGATAGTATAATATTCAAATAATATTAATGCACGAAGGTTCGTATATACACTATATAAAACCTGCGCGGAGGAATATTGTATTACGTCATCGTTATTTATTTTGTATACACTTTATGGCCATCCACGTTTACTTCTAAAATGCATTCATTGTACGATCTGATAAAAGGTCGAAAAAAAAAGTATATGATATTATTATTATAACGGTAAATAGGTAGTTGTATTTTTTAAAAATAAATAATGTAAAAGTGAATTTTTTTCACAACTTAATAATATTATCATAGTGGTACAAATAATATGTACAAAAACGTATATTTTATTTTTAAATATTTCGTAATCAACATATTTGGTTAAAAAAAAAAAAAAAAAAAAACACTAAATTTAACATGCGAACAACAATAATAATTTCTGTAAGGTATATATGTTGTATATAATATATGTTGCGCGGAACGTGCGTGAAAATTGTTTTATTTCTTCGACACGACTCGAGCGAAAAAAAATAAATAAAAAATAAAAAACACGAAACGCCTTTTCCCAATGGGCCGCGGGCCGCTGCAGCGGTAGTATTTAGGACGCAAACATACACCAACGCAGAGTTGAAGTTTTTATGCGTCCTACACCTGGTCGATATTAAAAAAGTTTTCTAGAATATTACAATATGCTCGTGAATCGTTCGTATCGCCATATTAATTATTATTATATTCACGATAAAAAGTATTATTGTTAATACAGTTAGGTTAGGTCCTGAAGCAGGTTTTTAAAACAATTATTATACAGATGTATCTAAAATATTTTCTTTATTTTACTAAGTTTCTTTTTTTATTTGTTAACGTAAAGTATTGTAATTAAACGTTTTTAACTCGGGTTTCACAATTCATAAAACTTGACAGTTTACATTTAAAATTAGTTGCACATACCTACAATGTAAGCACTAAAGTGAGACTGAAAGTAATATTTATATTTCTAAAAAAATATATATAAAAAACCAGTTTAGAACTTTATTGTGGTTTTAATCTTTAACATCAAATAAATTACTATATAATCACTTGTCTGTAAACGTAAACAAAATATGTTATTGAAGTAAGTAATAACTAACGGAATAATGATATTATAGTGATTATAATATTATTGTTTGAAAACGTACAAAAAACTATACTACTCTAATTAATAATTTATTTAGCATTTTTCAGACGTGCAATAAAAACACGTTTTGCATAGAATACATTTTACTTAGGGAACATGTTTCGTGAATGAAATAATTTGAAATTCATTACTAAAACAATATTTTAAAAAACCGTTATGTTAGCTTTTTATTTTAAGCGATTCTAATCATGAAAGTTATAAAGTTATAAAAAAAAAAATGTAAATTTAATATAACGAATGTTATAATATTTAAAATATTTATATTAGTAATTATGTATAGTTAAAATTTATCCGAATTCACAGATATTTGTTCATTGATTTCAATATTTCTGGAAATATTTAATCTCTAAGTCTAAGACTCTAAGTATCTAATAGTATCTAGTAATGTCAATTAATTTTATAAGTAACACAGATAATTATAATAATAACAATTGTGTGACAAACTAAATAATCAACGTGAAATCTTTCTAAGAATGGATCATAAGAAAAAGAACACTGTTAAAAATACAACACAAAAATCGATGAGGCGGACTTAATAACGATCATCAACTTGTATAAAATAGTAGTTATAATTGTTTTACGGTGAGTTTTTTTTATGCAAAAAAAAAAAAATACTTTGTCCGGAAAAAAAAACAAATGACATTCGGCTACGTAATTGGTGCCCAGGAAAAAATTAAAAAACTAATAATAATAACAAACGATAGGAGGGGTAAGGAGGTAAAAAAAAAAATACTCGGTTATATTATAATATTTTTTATTTTTTTTTATTGTTATTATTATTTTCGTCGTTTCGTTCGACTATCGTCGCCATGTGGTGCGCCACCGTGAGGCCTCGTCGACCGCGCACAGCACCGGAGCGGAACGGCAGACGGGAACTTAACGATGGCCACGTCGAGCTCGGCATCGTGCGTCGGTAAATAAATAAACGCCCGCCGCCGGTTCATCGGGCAGACGCAACAATTAATACGCGTCAGAAATATTATCTTTCTAACACACACGTGTATGGGATTAGTGATGGATTAAAAAATATTTCCTTACGATGTAATAATAATAAATAATAATATATTATTATCATCATCGAGTAGGTATCGGAGATACTTCCGATACTACCTCCGACATACCTACCACGTTAATAATTATAAGTATAACCGTACACACGCAGCACACCAAGTCTTCAGCCGGTAGGTCGCCATATATTTTTTATAATTAAAAAACTAAAAATCTACAAATATATATATATTATTATAATTATTACAATGTAACTAAATATTATTTGTTTTATTCTATATTTAAAGATAGAAATACGATAATCTTAAATCGTTTAAGTTAACTTACATTTTTTTTTTTCGATTTTTGCAGTTAACGTAATATTATATTTACGTTATATTACGTGATATTTATCACATCGATCGGCTCAAAAAATGACTGAATTATGACTCGCGAGTCCAAAAAGGTTAATGACCACTGATTGGATACATATTGCTTGGGAAGAATACTTTTTTATTGGTATAAGTTATTATAAGTACTAGAATTAATCGAATTATATACTTTCAAAATATTATAGGTAATCTAATATTATCATATTTTTTTTTAAAAAAAATAGGTACATATAACTTACAAAAGAGGTAATTTATATAATATTATATACAAAATAGATCATTAATTAAATTTATACTCGTATATTTAATAATAATATAACCATTTATCTTATAATTACGATTATAAGTATGATATTACTTAACGAAAATTTAATGAAGTAATTGATAAAATAATGTGAATTTTAATCTATTTTTCAAACAAAATTATCATATTAAACTTGTTAATTAAACGGAACGACGAGTTTTTTTGTAATGAAATCGAATTTATTAAAAAGCGAATAAATTAACTGTTTTTAATGTTATTATTATTACGAGCCATCTAATTAGGTATAAAATTTGTTCAATAACAATTGTTTATGATTTTAAACCTTTATAATTTCAACATAAATTCATAACAAATATAAATTGTTCATATTTTTAAAATAGAATAAATAAATAAAAGTTGCCATAAAATTATATGCAGGTAGTTATATAATAAAGAATAATGCGATTGCATTAAGCTTTCTTCGTTTGGCAATTATTAAATAAAATCGTTTGACGGGATGCAGATTAAAGTATTATGCTATACTTGTATGGTAATATTATTAGTTAAATTAGTTGAATTATGCAATTGCACGTAGGGTATAAAAAAAATATGATTTAAAAGCAATAATAAAAACATATTTATCGAATTGTCCGATTTTATACGCTCATAAAAATATTAATTTAAAAGCATATTACATAAGGTATTTACAAATGTAATTACATTTTTAACAGTTTTCAAACCTATAGCAACTATTATTATTATTATTATTAAAATAATAATACCCACCTTTTGATAACGAAAAAATATTTAAAATTTGTTTACAACGATATGAATTATTTAGATATAATAAAACAAATTTTCTTTGAATTTTAGTAATCGCATTTGTATATAAATTTAGTAAAGTTTAATCCAGATTTAAAGATAGGTATACTATGGTATCAATGCAACCTGGTTTAATCCCAGATATAAATTTATTTATATACCGGTATTTAGTTAAATCGGAAATGCTATTAAAACACAATCAAATATGGCCGAATAGGTCCAAAAATATATTTTATAACAATAGTACGCGTATAGAGAATACAATACAATATTATATTTGTGTTCTAATTTGAATTACATATTATAACATTACGCATTAGATTGGCCGATAAAAATGAAAAATTCGAGATCAAGAGTCGCATTATAGGCCTTAGGAATGTACCTACTACGAATGTTAATGGCGGTTTGATGTATTTCGGTCCCTCACGGCGGGTTGTTGAACTACATGGTTGTGGAAGAAATTCGGTCGATAAATATACGAGGAAATGCGTTCAGAGGAAAAATAGTTAAACCTAAAAGAGAATGAGAAAAGGGGCGCAGAACAATTGGATAAAGCGAAAAAAAAATTAACTAAGTATAGCGCGAGGCTCCCTTAATTATACATTGTCGGATACCCGAGTGAGATAATTATATCAAGAAACCATGAAATTTTTTTTTTAATGTTTTAAAGAATTTAGCTGTGGTTTTCACCAGTTGCCTTGACCTTTTATAAAAGAAAAAAAATGAAACAGCGTAAATACAAAATTAATATACATAACAAAAAATAAAAACTTAATTAGATTATATTATATGTAGTTTATATAACTATAATATATATAGTTTAAATACTAAATTATAAATGGAAAAACTGTTGAAAGTAGAATAATTTTTGTCTGTATTACATTTTTTCTCCGCCAAATCTTATAATCTTATAATCGTATAACAAATAATTTCGTTAAAAATGCGTATTTTTGTTTATCTTGCCTTTAGAAGAAAAATATAATCATTGTTATTATGTAATCTGCGTTCAATAGGTGGTAACTAATTAGGTACAAAAGTACCTAATATTATTAGCGCAGATAAAATTTAATTAAATAGCGTACTTCGGCATAAAAAACAAATGGCGATCAAATAAAGTTGTGTGATTAAATAACTTTCAATCAGAGTGACAACAACGTAATTATTTTAACCGAGTCTTAAAACAAACTATTTAAACCCAAAAATTGAATAAAACGAGACATCTATAGTCATATGTTTTTATAAACACTTAACCTGTGATAAAATATCATAAAAAAAAATAAATAGATTTTTTCTCACTTTTTAATAAAGATGTGGCCATGCTCAATTGAAATCTAAATTTATGAAATTATGGAAAGGTCTGTTTACATTTTACGACTATCTACGTGGAGCGCCGAGTGCGCTATCTGATTTCATATAATCTGTAATACTAATATGTTTTGTATACGTATAAAAAATAAATATGAGAAGTTATTATAATTACGACCTCTCATATTTATTTTATAATCGGAGCGAGAAAATGTTCTTGGGAACTTAAAAAATAAAAGATTAATTTAACTAAATTTTTACATCAAAAATCGTATTTTTATTTTATTGAATTACATAGTTTTAGTACTACTAGCCAACTATAGGTACCGTCGACAGTTTACGAGTATTTTATATTATTATTTCATCCATTTGAATCGTAATCGCCAAAAGACTATAAAAATATAATATAACATCATGATTTATGGAGACGTACCGGCGACATACAACATAATAGACAATAGTAATATAATATAGTAATCACAGCCGATTTATAACTCTTGAAATAGAAACAATATTATCTACATTTTAAATTTCAATACTATATTATAGTCTTGTGTCGTACACGTGGGTCGACAGTTAGTTCATATACGTATTTTACGATGAGCGTTATATTAAAAAAAACATATTTTGTAGCTATTGCCTATTCGAACATATAACTGTGTTGTTATTCACAGAAAAAAAAAAAAAAAAAACAAAATCGTGGTCGACGAGTAGTTATAACGTAACTACATAATAATATTTATATAGTTATACTTGAATACAACTCAATAATAACGATAATAGTTTAAAATATAACATGTTTTGATATAAGTACCCAATAAATGATTATATTCATAATCGAGCTCCGTAAATAATAATTATTTACATTATAATAATTATACGCTAGTTTTACAATTATTATTATTATTATTCGTGTTTCCACTTGAGCGCACAATATTGAGTTCACGACCCGATGTTGATGATTTTACTCTGTATACTCTATACCGATATAATATATTTTATAATAATAATAATAATAATAATGATCTAGATTACGTTTCAAATCGTTTCACGGTTGGTCTGCTCAGACAGCTTTTTGCTTTCCCCCCGAGCAACGGCAATATATTTAATATAATTAATTCAGTGGCGTTCGTACGACGTTTTTAATCATATTTTATTTAAATTTGTTTTTAATCACTTTCAGTGTTATATATTATTATTTTACATTGTTATTCCTTTCTATACTATAGAAAATTAATATTTCCCTCTACTTTTTACCCGCTAGATAACTAAACTTTTGAAGTAATTTAAACTCAAGTAGTGATAACAAATGCTCAAACAAATTTAAAAATCAAGATCGACTAAAACACATTGATAATTTTATAGTTTACAAAAATAAGTTACCAAGTTATTATTAAAATTATTGAGGTTATTTAGAATCACTATCATAGTTTAATATTGATTTACACTATGAAAAATAATTATAATTATATTATTCTTTTATCAAACAGTCAGAAATGTATTTATTTAAAGGTTGGGTTAGGGACCATCCACATATGTTTGGGATGTATTAATAACGTTTTATTTAATTTTACAACTAATAAATACGTCCACGGAATGCCATTTTATTGTTGACGAGAATAAACACACGTTCATAGCACTCAAATAATATTAAAAATTATGCTTTAAAATAAAACTTGATTAACTTGTAAATTATGTTTAATTTTTAGTTATAATTTTTTTCTTATAATATTGTGCTTATTTATATTCGTAAATAATCGTTGAAAATAAAAACATTATGACTGTGTTAATATATTGTAAACTTTACCCAAATGTGGCTACTATACATATACATGTATCCTTAACAAATGTTTCATTATCATCTATCTCGTGACTTTTGATTTCTCTCTCGTTTTTTTAAAGATTCATAATATTATTTATATACATAGGCGAGATCAAACTGGTTATAATATTATAGCATGTCATAATAAAATATAAATAACACTTGACATAATAAGTAATGATGTGTGTTTAAAAAATAGACAATATTTTAGTAGGTAGTTGTTGTGGTGTTATATTATATGTATGCATTATATTTGCCTGAGACACCGATCTCACTAGTCATATCAATAATTATATAGAATACAATTTATTATAATATTGATTGATTATAAAAACAAACGTTTTATTCGATACTTTACGATAAAGTGCTAATTACGTCGCAGGATTAATTTTATTGTTCGACATAATATAGTATATAGTATATTCGTGTCTCCGGAAGAGGGAAAGGTAAATGCCATTTATTTTATTTCTCTAATATTGAAATATTATTTTATTTACGCCGTCGCTTAAATTCAATCAGTACAAGTCTGTATTACTATGTACGACATTTAATGAGACACACGAGACGTCGCGTTAATTGAAACAACGTCGTGTATAATAATAATAATAATAACTATAAATTATAATATACAAACAGTAATCGTATGTATGCTTGCGCTCGTGTGTGAAACAGAAGCGCTTCTACGATGAAACTTTTGGGAACGCACCTGTCTCTCACTATACGTTGATTGGATTTTGAAGTCAACCGACAACGGGGAGTGATTTTTGATTTCAAAAGCGGTAATTTTCAATGGCACCATCCCGAGCGATCGCGTGTATAGGACATGTCATGTCTTACAGAAAAACACGTTAAGTTTTACGTTATTTTGTTGGTTTTAATATTGAACTTTAGTGTGTCGAATAATTCGTGTTCTGGTTAAAGATATTAAAATATTATGTCATTATTGTTATTCAGACGTTGACGAAGATAATAGAAACATTTATTTGTCTTTGGTTTTCTAACAACATTAGCTACTATAATAATATATTGTATACCGTCTATCTCTACCTTATGATATTTTCGTAAATGTATTCACAGTAATAATTTTTGTAATTGAACATAATAATTACATACATGCTAAATATTTATATTAGTTGTAATCAATCATTTCATAACACTCAATTAATTCCGCTTGGAGTTTTTAATGTTATTGATTTTCGGTATTTATATTAATTAAATGTTATAATTTAAATAATAGTTCGTTGACATTTAATCATGACGAAATAATAATAAACGATATCGTTTTAATTACATTTTTTTTTTTAAATTGATAACACTTATAAAATATTTAATATAAATATAATATATATTATATTTTATAATAGTTCCATGAGAATTTCAGCAATTGCAATGATAGAGCTATTTTATCATATGAAAACTACATACATTTAATGTAATAACAATTTAAAAATATTTCGACGACTAAATTAGACAGTATATATTATGTTTTAGAATAACAACAAAGTTGGTCTAACATATTTTTATTTTAACAATTTCAGTCTTGCATAATATACGAGTATTTTATTTTGATATTTTTTAATTTATGTTTTAATAATTAAACATTTTAATGAAGTCATAATCATTGCAATTATCAAAAAGCTATTACACAAAATCACTTTATAAGAATTGTGTTTTTAGTTATCATATAATAATCATAGCATTGTTATGATAAATATAATTTTGTAATTAAAATTTATAATAATATTTTGGATAAGATCATCGTAAAATACAGTGCTTACTTAATGTGTGAAGAAAATCAGATTTATTTTTCAAATTTAATTTAAGAATATTATTTGTTTTCATATAATATGGTACTCCATAATTATTATTATTATTTAAAATCTATTTTAAATTTCTATTCATTATTTACTGAAAATATTTACAAATAAAAACTAATATGATGACTTTAAGCCGTAATTGAAAACGTGCTTAATTATTTTACACTAAAAAGTTTAAAAATAATTTCCCGTTTGCACGTTACCGGTAATTGAGATTACGACTTTTCTTCCCCGTGTTCCCGCTGACCAATTTCCTTTAACCTGTTTATGTATATTTTCCTTGTGATTCATCGAAACAATATCATTTCTCAAATATTTTTCAACGAATTTATATAACAGCGGGAACGAAATTGTTTTTGTTAAAAATAATGAAAATAACATTGAATACCAATGCAATTTCCATCTTCTTTAAAACGTAAAATTCTGATCACCCTGTATAAATAAATAAGCTTTTACCTGCAAGTCTCGATGCTATTAAATTTATATAATTTCACGTTTGTTATATAAAGTGTAAAAAACCGATGTTTTAATGACTACGATTT
>CM023358.1:17609870-17799954 GCA_013282895.1 Eriosoma lanigerum
TGTTTTTACTCGCTGCAGATTTTTAGTAGGAATTGAAAAAACAAAATTGTCACGCTTAACGTAAGATAATAATATGACGCAAAAATACCAACGTCCCTTTTTCACCAATTATTTATGGTGTTTGAGTTTGGCAAATGGCAGGTTTTATAGTATATATATAAAAAAAAAATTCCAAACCTAACGAACTGAACACATAATATACACAGGAAGAAAAAAAATCCTCTTTTGAATGCAAAAAACGGTTGAGCGGACAAATTCTGTCCCGTATAATTATTATTATTTTGATGTGTTACGTGCAAAGGAAAAAAAAAATACAAACGAACCAACGAAAATCGATTTTTCCAGTCAGCAAAATAATAAATAATATATTATTTATTATTTTTTGTGTAATGATAAAAATATTAATGGATTATTGTGAGTTTGCGTGCAAGATTCTAGAAACTCGATGACTTCGGGTATTATTGATGTGATTCATATGTAAAAGCCTATGACCTTTAACGATTTGACATTGCGCATGAGAAAATCGGAAAACCACTTTTAATTTAATTTCGTTGAATAATATTATATAATATGTATTATAAACGATAAACCGAGCAATAATTAAATTTGATCTTAGAAGAGAAAAATACCAATAACTACAATGTTAGTTATGCATTTTCTATCATTGTACCTACAACATAATAATAATATTATTATTATTTATTTCTACAATATATTTATGACACACACCGTTTAGTTATAAACTCGATTAAAATTGTATGTATGACTGGATATTATAAAATAACTTTAGTTATTTAGGACAATCGATTTTAAGAAAGAAATACGTTTTTTAAATACACGATTATTCTGTTTGCGGAGTAGTGACGAATACAATAAAAATTGATGTCTTTCGTTTCGATACGAATATAATATTTATATATAGGTGAACAATATATTTTGTTTTATAATATTCCGAAACGGTAACATAAGTACATAATAATATTATGATATTTATAATGTGAGCGAAGTGTGTTAGGGCCAATATTGAAAAGACGCATTGACATATAATTATTTTGTTGTTGTACGGGTGCGGAACAATAATGACGTGTGAAAATGCGTTTATTAAAACACGCGTATATACAACCGTCGAAAAAGCTTGAGAAAAGCGTAAAGATAGGGGTTTCTGCTGGAATAAGGGATGGGGGTGGTCGATTCAACCCGATTCGCGCGAAAAAGAAACGATATTTTGCTAATGCAATTTATATAATAACAATAATAACAATATAACAATCATGATATGAATAATAATCATAATAAGAATAATAATGTGTGCCTGCGGTGACGTTGATGATCAAAGCGCGTCTGAATTTCAAAATTCGGTTAAGCGAACGACGCAATAATTTATAGTCATACATCACGCGCAATCAACGTGTAATTATATTGCCAGTGTTGGAAACTTGAAGAGTATACACCGCGATCGGGATATTATATTATTATGTCACAAAAATAATGGAGATCGGCATGCAAAACGGATAACTATTATTATACGCTCGTGTAATTTCCGTAACACAATATTCTGATCGCTCTGTATCGCGTAGCTTCGACGGACGGGTCGCAGTTGCAGTGGATTACACAATCATGTAGGGATGATTTGCATACAGGATGGTGTTTTTACTGGAACATCTTAATTATTCTGATAAGCTTTTTTGTTTCGATGATTTCACATATAGAATACGTCTCATTTTTCTATCGTAATTTTTGCAAGTAAAATCATCCACTGTTATATTTCAAGTAAATTTTTACTTCATATGCATTTTAAGTTGAACAATTTATTTATTAATGATTTGGTTACGTGCTACGTATATTTTTAAAGATAGTTTTTTTTTTATTTACGTGTTATACTTAAGGGCGTCTACAATGGGGCGGAAACAATTAGGGGCTGTTGTTACTTTCATTGGCTTTTTTTGGATCAATTACCAAAAAACATTTTATATCATTTTTAAATATTACCTATTCTTACATAAGGAAACATTTTACAAACCATAATTTAGTACTAATCGGATAGTGAAACTAAAAATTTAAAAATTCAATGTTCTCCTCCCTGATAAATTCCTGCCAACGCTATTATGTTTTTCCTTTTTTTTTTAAGACTAAAATTATTTCACAACCTTTAAAAGATTATATGTGAAGTAGGCTGAATATGTAAATTGCTGATAATTTTAAATGGTAAAATTTATTTTATAAATAGGACTATGTACTATTTACTATATATGATAAAAAATAGCTATTGTATCTTTAAATCAAAATTCAAAGATATTCTTATCTAACTATACATTTACACTATTTATACCGAGGATAAATTAAAAAACTAACACTATTACATAATGGCATAATGAGTGTATATTACATTAAAAAATATCACCCTGTATAATAGTGTTGACGGGATAGAAACCGATGTTCGCGTGCTTATATATTATATATATATATATATATCAAAATATAGTCACATTGTGCCTTTTATATTATTTTCCGACAATGGACGTCATCAGCACAGGGTTGACAGAGATTGATTCGAAACGATATGGATGGATTTATTCATTAGGTCGTCGAAGCTTTATCCTTCCGCGTGTGGACTATACTCTCTCATCCGAGACGGGGTGGCCCAGCGGAGAAAGCGTAGAGAGGACGAATGATCGGACGTAATATAAATAAATGGATAACATTGAATTTAGTCACAGACTAATTTTAAAATTCTGATAGTGTTACCTATTTATTCATGATATTGGATTTAACACATTTCGAGAAGGAAATAGTAATTCATTCCGAAAATCGAATGTATCCCTAAATTTGTCATTAGAAACCACGTCGATCTGGAAACAGTGAATTAATAATAAATTATTTTGAATAGATTCCTTACTGAAATTCTCAAGTTATAGAAGACGCAAAAGTGGATGAAATGGAATACACCTAGATATTATCAAATTTAAAAATAATGAACATTTTTACGAACATTTTTTTTAAATACCGTATGACAACGATGTCGTTTACTTCGGTGTTTTCGTGATTTAAAGAAATTTCAATGGTTATTTTCGAAATATTGGTTATAAAGTAGATGATAGCAAATCATTATTACTGACATTTTCTAATTATTTAGGTAGTGAATCGATACGAAATTCTGGTCTCCATCGAGCCAAAACAATTTACGACACTCGATTCAATAACTATACTTAATTATATAAAAATAAGATATAGTATATAGGTTAGCTATGTAATAAATAATTAACGTATACTTATATTACACGTTTGATATGAATGGCGACCGTGAAATTTTTTGTGTTTTGCCAAACATCTCTTTTGCTGCGGTCTTCGGTTGTGCCACCGTAAAGCACACGTACAATATGTGCACCAGCACAGAAATAAATTCGACAGGCGAAACCGCAAAAAGCGAACGGATAGATATGGGATAGAGAGAGAGAGAGAGAGAGGGAGAGAGAGAGAAAGAGAAAGAGAAAGAGAGACAGACAAACAGAGTGACAGAGAAAGAGAAAGACAGATAATGTGCGTGTGAGAGAGATTTTATTAATGATTCGGTGGCCCGCGAACTGACAGCCGCACGCCCGTCGAATCATTTCTCACTGTTTCTGCTCCGGAACAAAAGCGATCCAACACCGCCGCCGCCCTCGTGTCTTTATTCACCGTTTTAATTCCTACCCCCGATGTCAGTACACCGCCTAACCGTCCGCTGTCTTGCACTCTGTCGTCGGTCGTTATTTCGTAGTAATCACGAATATAACCGGAATTGGTTTGCTTTGGCGGGAGAGCTGACGACGACAACGATAGCGAGTCAATACTCTCTGATGACGGTATACTATTATTATATGAATCTCAAAAACTAGTTTTCAAAGTTTGAAAACTTTTCGATTTCTGTTTTCTCCATAAAACAACCCTCGAAAAATACTAATAACATAATAATTATACATGTTTGTCTATTTATTATGTACGAATATTATGCCATTCAATAATAATAATAATAATAATAATATATAAAGATACAAAAATAAGCGCTAGTAAATCAATGATGATAATGATTACACCACCGCAGTTATATGACTTTGCCAACATTTCTATTTAACTTTTTAATGTATATGATATTAATACACTTGACTTAAACCACCGTTTAAATAATTATTCTTCTGGAGGGATTTATTTAAAATATATTATATTCTCGAAATAGCTTTAGGATTAAAGCTTTAGAAATAAGATTAAGTCGTAGCATTGAGAAATTAGTGATTTTTTTTTAAACAAAATATTATTTTAAGATTTTGTTCAAATAACTGTTTTTAATTTTTAATTTAATCTTAAAATAAATATTATATCCTCATAAATACTTTCATTCGCTTTTGGGATGAACATTGGGATCGAATATTTCAGCAGAAAGTAGGTAATATCAAATACATATATACATTTTATGAAACAAACAACGCAGTCATGACGTATAAAAATACACTGATTAAACAAAGTGCCTGACGTTTTTTTTTCTTATACCACTTCCTACGCTCACTAGTCTCTATCAAAAATTTAACCTCAACCGTAAAAATGTATCGATTTCGAATTCGAAACTGTATATACAATATATTGATGTATAAACAGTAGTCATTCAGTTACCTATTCGAAATAATAATAAACATTTTTAAGAGCTGAAAACTTAATTTTTACGACGTTGTATATTTTTTCCCCATCGGGAAAATTGGTTACACATAGAATTCCGCTGAAGCGTAAGAGACAATTTGGAGAAATTTAATCAACTGGAGGAAGAACTCGGGGAATTGAACAGCGAATCGTTTGATTGCTCAGCGGCCGTTAAATTATTAATAATAAATTCGTTTTACGAATGATAGTAGTAATATATGTAATATATATATAAACAGGATTTTAATAATAATATTATAAATAAATTGTTTTTGCGGATAAAATAAAAATGAACTCATTGGTAATGAGATAAATGCTCTTAACTGTACGAATATAATATTCAACATTACATTTTAGTTTTTAAAAATAAAAGTGATTATAAACGTTCGATTTTAAGGAACTGTACATAGGCAAGCCACACGCATTATACAATACTCATGGAAATATAATATTATATAATACGTGATAAACCATTTTATTAGTACGATTTTGTTTTTAATAGAAATAAATAATTTACAATTGTTAATAATATTATACACCAACAATATATACCTACAGGTTGATTAGGTGGGAATTAAATACATATCCAATTTTATATCCATAATTTTTATTTACTCTACATATTTGTTTTTATTACTCGTAAAATAAACAAAATTAATTGCACAAAATAGCTGTCATATATTAACAATAGCATTTAATATACAAATGTAAATATTTCATTGAATTTTAAATATAAACAGTACAACAATAGCTAAATAGCAGCATAAGAAAATATAAAAATTATAAAATTATCGATCAGTAAGTACAAACTATGTGGTACTTTTATACCTAAAATACAATACAAATATTATTATTAATAAATCAATAAAATAAAAAATGATGTGACCAAAAGGTCGTATTGAAATATTATTATTATTTATTATATGAAATTAAAAAAATGTAGTACTGAAATATTGAAACGCTTATTAACAATATTATGAATATTATTCCCATTCATTTCAGGTATTAAGTAATAGTATTTAAGTTCAAATACAAACTTTGAAAAAAGCAATATAACCTATAAGTTGGTATATAAATTATTAAATTCATAATACTTTATTATAATTTATAATATTAGATAAGTTAGCTGTATAAACTATGAATATTGAAAATTCCCTTTGACAAATATTATATAATTATTATTATCAATCGTCCAAATCATATTTATTATTATTATTATTGTGCCACCTTTGTCAAAGAAAATAACTAATTTTTTTTAAAAAAAAAAACTCATTTATTATACACCTTTAATTTGCGGAAATGGTTTAAAATGCCATAAAATATTATGACGAAAAACTATCTGGAAACTAATATTAGGTAAGTACAATTTTATTAAACGATATTTTAGTATCACGTTTTTCATCGTGTTAATATTTAAAAATCCGATAGGAACAACGACATTATTGATAAATACTTTGAATTTTTGGAACATAATATGTTCTGATCGTCCTGTATATCGATCTGTATAGGTACTGCAAAATGAAAAATAGTCATAGGTTAGTCACGTTTTGGGTACAATTACCGTTTATTATTTCGTTGCCCTCAGATTTCCCTGCAGCACGCGTACCACGTGAGTTTTCACTACAACCGTCCGTTTGAATAATTTTTCGTGTCTTTTTTTCCCCCATCACCTCGTTCATCCGATTTCCCAACGACGCGGTTATTTTTCTCTTCCCCTATTTTTTTTTTTTAATTTAAAGCCTCACTCCCGTTATTCGACAGCTAACAGATCACACTCGCATCCTCTCGTATATTCATAATAGTGCACCTTTTCTTCTCCACTCCCATCAGGTCTTCCCGTCAATTTATTACTATACAGGTAAACTCGACGAGCGTAATGCATTTTCCGTCCCTCGACGACGCCAGTCGATAATTGAACGATTTGGCAGTACCGTCGACATAACGGAGTTTCACGTCGTAGACTAATTTTTTTCCTTACCCTATACGTATAACGATTTTTTACCCCAAAATCATAAAAAAAGAAAATAATAATAATATTGAACATTGCGCAATTGAGAAAAAATAAATGTTACTTGAATTTGTTTATTATTTACGTCACGGTTTAATATGAATAATAATATTTAGAACGATATGATTGTGTTCCAAATCTATTACATAACCTATTGAAAATAAAGAAAATTCATTATAATATTCTTAAAAAGAACTAGTCTTCCATAATCGTTTATGTAAAATTGTTTGTTTTGGATATTGCTCGGAATTTATGAAAATTACATACTTAATGTGAATTTTGTAAATCAGTACGATACTCTTAATTGAAAACAATAAAATTTAACTGTATTCATTGCATTATTTCTACACAAATATATAGAAATTAAACCATTAACATAACCGAAATTAAATTAGATCAAGTTCTTTCGATGAAAATACTCATTATATAATATTCTGTAACAACGAAATAATAATTTTAATAAATGTGTATTAAAACCCATTTGTATATTAATAATAAAAACTATTTAGGCGTAATATTATTGAATCCTTCGTATACCATAATTTGGAGTAGGCCAAAATAATACAAATCGAATGGATTATTTTTAAGTCTATGTCATTTAATTTGGCAGCTACTCGGATGAATGATGAGAGACATTGTCGTATTTCGGATTAAGTATGTATCGTCGTCGAGGAGAGGTAATCCCTGTTATTTCCTGAATAGTTAATACTTGTGGTAGGAAACTAAGAATTATGGTGCTGTATTAAGTACATTTATGTAATTTTAAAATAGTGATTATTCTCATAATGAAGAATATACCGTAAATAGAATAATGAAAAAAACTCACTGTTTTTAAATATATACATAGAGATACGATACATAATTAAAATAATTTTAATTATTAATACTAAAAATAATTGTTTTGTTTAAAGTCTGCGATAATATTGTTATGGTATAGAATATGATCGAACAACTAAATAATAGAATGGAACTACCTATAGGTATCTATACTTACTCAACGATCCTTGAAATAAAAACTTGACAGTTAATCAACTCTTTATTAATATTATATCAATAATAATTACGTTGTTATAACACCGGATTTTGCATTTACAAATTACACAATGTAATTTAGTCATTTTACAATTTATAATTAAATACAAAAAAAGAAATATCATATACATTTATTTTATATTTAACAGTGCACCAATAATGATTATTACCTACAATGTCCATAGGTCAAGCATAACAATAATAATAATTATAAAATAATTAATAACAAAAATGCATTTATTTTAAATAATCATTACTTTTTTAAAATTTCATTTTTTAGTGTTTGTTCTTTGTCGGTTAATCAGGCAAACATAATACTATATTATTTTAACGTATAGCTATTTCCTCACTGAGCACATCATACATATATATTATAAAGTTAATGTCGGAACGACTGAAATTGTTGATAAATACATTGTCGTCCTTTGCAGGATATGATGGTGAATTTCCGTGATATTTACTATGTTCTTTGAAATCGCATTACCGTTATTATTGAACAGAGAATTACAATTCAATAATTAAAATGTTACGACTGGTGATGAAAATATAATCTATGGGAATTAAACTCGGTGTAAATTTTCATATTTGACAATAGTAATTGACTTTGAAATTCGAAATAATTTGCGATGGAATTTGCATTACATTCCACGCAGAAATTTCAATCAAACGACCATTTTTAGCAATATTATATAGTTCTAATTATTTTTTTTCTTCTAAATTTCAATATTCGAAACGATAGTCATAATATACTATAGTAAATTGAACGATTATACTTGATTGGATTACCGTGCCGGGCCAATAATTGGAATGTCATGAAATCGCCAAATATTTTATTGACAAAAAAAAAAAATCTAAAAAAAAGACAAAAAAACGTACTGTCCCACGGGAAATGGGTATGTGATTTATTTACAGGTGTGCTTCACTATTCTCGTATAATACGGAATATGTACACCTTATACAGAGCGATCAAAATTCACGTAGAAAAAAATAACAATGAAAACGTACGCGACTGCCACCATCTTTGTAGCACGAAATTTCGACCACTCCGTATATATTATAATGTCTGCTACGTTGAATTTATGTTGTCGGCCGGCCGGCGGCTTGCTAAAATCGACGTAGCGTTTTTTATTTTTATTTTATTTTAAAGAATTATGAACTGGAAATAAATCGAAACCCGTCGCCGTGTTTTCGCGTCAAAACCGAATTTTTCGGCTTGCTTCAATTACCTTACAGACAGAACCGATTATTTCGCGCGAGATTGATTGCAAGTCTACACGCTGTCGCCCGCTGGTAATTTACGGGAGGCTCAGCCGTTGCACCGCCGTGTCCCGTCAATAAGAAATCTGCGAGTCGTACACTTATATCGAGTCGACGTAACATTAATTTTTTTATTTTTTCCCCACCCGTTATTTATTACAACGTAAAGTATTCAATTTTTATGAGTTTTTTTTTTTTTTAAATTAAATTAAATTTTTACAGTCATAATATTCAATAATTATTTACGAGTAGTCGAACGATACTGACCTAACAGTATTTCTCAAGATATTGTGATAAAATATAGTTAAATCAACACGATTAGAGGAACAATGTGTTTATTTAAAAAAAAGAAAAAACAATTATTGTTTGTGTTCATATTAATTAGGTACCATATGTATATTATTATTTCAAGAATCAAACAATTCACGACATTTTTATAATAGTATTTACCTGGCAGAAGATCGATAACAATTATAAATTCAAATATAATTTTATATTATATACAAAATGGCAAACCTATCTGTTTAAAATGAATAAAACAAAGATCTATCAAATTATGAGCTTATGATATAAATATTATGCTGCGGGTTGAATTGAATTAAAATTAATGTAAAAATATTTTATAATTTCAAACCATAATATTTTACTTTGTAACGATTAAACGAATAAGAATTTTTCAATTATTGTATTCTAATAATTTGTTTCTACCTGTTATAGTTCGATCAAAGATTGTCTGCCGCAGATATTAATGGAAAATAATATGAAGTTGATACTTTGGCGTTATCGTTTTATTGTCGAAATATTTCTAAAATAACAAAAAAAAAAAATAAAAAATAGAAAAAACATATATAAATTTAAGGAAAATAATTAATAATCATTTTTATTAAATAATAAATTATACTAGGTATATATATAATTATAATTTTAGAAATCGTGACTACAAAGTAATGCATTTAAACCAAAAATAATAGTTTTTAAATTTTTCACTCAAATATTGAAGTATCATGTCGGCGTGTTCGATATTTATTTAAATTTTACTACATGTTACCTCATATATTGTTAGATATAAATTAAAATAATTACTCTTACTTTATCAGTTAATAATATTATTCAATCTAAATGCTCGTATTTAATAATTTAATTGAATAGTTCAGACTTTTGTTCCTCCGTGTGTAGGAGTACATAGCATATATTTCATATTTATTTTTCTTTTAAAAAATATAAATTATTTTCAGTTAATCGAACATAATATTTTAGTAGGTAATTTATGTTTTCGTACATTTCAGCTGTGTGAATGAAATTCCACAGATAAGAAGCAGTATCGCGAAGCTATAGGCGCATTGTACCTTAAACACTTTTGACAGAGTTTACTGTGTATTGGAATAGACTTTTGAGAGATATATGGAGTAAAATTCTATGAGTTTAAGAGAGAAAAAAATCATATTTCATCCGAGGATTGCCGATTGTAGAACGAGAAACGTACTATAGTACATAGTGCGGCGGGGAAGAAATCCTTTGTACACAGTACACTTTAGAAAATAATATTCGATACAGCTTTTCCATTACTCGAATTGTGTCTGTATAACCTTCGGGACGTATTGTGTGACTTCGAACAACTACTGAAGTCACTATAGATCTTGGATCACAATATCCACTTCTCGTATTTAGACCGATTTAATTAACTTTCTCGTCGTCAGGTTATACGAGAATCGTTCGCTATTGGGACGATTCGGTCGACCATTCTGATTTCATAATATTAATAATATTATCTCAACGATGCGACTACTGCTTTTGTGCAGGGAGTTTGTAAAACATGATGCTTTTGCTATCTATACAATAATAATTATTAAATTATGCAATAATCAATTATCAATTTAATCGAATTTTCCGAGAACTAGGTACAATATTTTATATCAAAATAGAATAATGATATTTCAATAAAATGTTTAATATATTTTGTGATGTTTACGTTGTGTAATTATAGTATGAATTTTAATGAATTATAGAAATACGAATTTCCAGAGAATTTTTAATGTCACAATAAAAACTAAGTCAAACATACAGTAATAATAGTTTAAACAATAGGTTTATTAAATTTATTAAACTAAAAACTTTATATAGGTTTTAAAAAAAAAAATATATTTATGGAAAAATATTTTCCGAACAAGATAATTTTGTCAAAAATAACACTTTGTCTGGACGGAAGTACACAAATCAATAAAAAAAACAAGTAAATTAAATGTATATATAAATTATTTTAATGTGACTTGAGACAATATGAAACCAGTTCCGGATGGTTTCCCACAGACCTGAGACCACCGTGTGTACATATATACAGGGCGATCAAAATTCCGTGTTACAAAAGTTATATTATCGTTATTTCCATTATTTTTGTATACGAATATTCTCATCACTCTGTATAGATGTATAAATGTATATACAATTTTGCTTTGCCGTCACCTCATCAATCGTCAATGGGTTTATTACAAAACCACCGCGGGACCAGATGTCCTCCGGGCGACCAAAACATCTCAACGACGTTTTTATTCCTTCCTATTTTGTTCGTTTCTCTCTGATCCTAGCATATTTCATCGTCTGTTCGCATATATATGCACATTACGACTGCGTGAACTGCATATAATATTCTACATAATAATCATATTATATAATACGCGATAATATTCTCCATCCTCATCCGGTAGACCACGTCGATCGACAGCTGCCAAAAACGTGTCGTCGATCGATCACGACCGCCGTTAATGGCGACATTATATTATTATTTTACGAGTATAGCTACCACAACTTAGTACCTACGTATACGGATTGATGGTTCGATGATAATATAATAAATTTACGTTTATGGAAGTGAAATGATAATTTATATATGAGGCATGGTTGTATAATATAATAATTCGAACATTGCGTGGTAAAAGGCGGCAAATGATACTTGGGAGGAAGGGGTGACAAGATGAAATTGTTTTAAATCGATTTTTTAGTCCATATTTCTATATTGTTTTTAAGACGTGAGATTTTAGCCAATAGGTATCTAGTATTTTTACGTCCGTGAAAATAAAAATAAAAATATAGAAATTAAATACGTTCACTTATAATAATATATAAGATGTACCAAAATAATGTATATTAATTAAAAAAAAAATCTTATTTAACTAACTGGTAATCTATAATTTGTTGCTTTTATATAAACTTAGTCTTGTGTTAACTGTTCATTCCACAATGATAAAAGGAACGATTTTAATTGTTTTTATTAAAATTATATTTAATACGTACAAAATAATCAAATTTGACTGGTCATAAAACATAAGAAAAGAATAAGGTATATATAGTTGACAAAAATGATCTAAATGCCCACATCAAAAAAGTTATTTGGTCATCGTCATTAGTTCAAAACACAATCAAAATCGTTGTCTCTTTGTTCTACTGAAAACCATAGAAAATGTCGCTCATTACGTTTTGCTTTGTAACAGTTGAAATAGAAACAGATTCCTCATGTCATTGTGTTAAGATATCCATTTTCATGAAACTTCTTTTGTCTTCGCCTATATAGCTAATAATAATTATTATTATTTTTCTCTGTGATATAATGTTTTACACCACCGCCGATTAATATGCCCGCGGACGTGGCCATGAAACACGCAATCTTTGTTGTTTTATACAGAGATGCCTACTTGTTTCAGACATTCTATTATGGTTTTTATATTAAATAATTAAAAATTTTTCTATTATTGTATTATACAAACATTATATGTATAATAATAATAGAGCTACAAATAACATGACTAAAGCCACTATAATATAGCTATCTAGGAGGATATTCGTAAAATGATTAAAATTTTCTACTAGAAAAAAAATGGTCACTATACTTGTGCTCAAATATTACTAAAATTAGGCGCATATTAATAGACAAAATATCAGCGTAGTAATAGAAAGCCACATTTTATATATATATTTTATTATTTCTGGCCACGCTATCCAGAATTTCCTTAAAAACTATATGCATAATATTATATTAAGTAACGTTTATAAAGATAAAATAATACGTTTATTAGCTTTAAATAATACGCAATAATTGTAGATGTGTAAATCGTTTGTATGAATAAAACAAAAAATACAAATGTTATCTAATCCAATGGGAATAAAATAATTTTCGCAAATTTAGAAATGATAACACTACCAGTAACCCAATGATGATTAGATTATAACGGTTATCAAAAGCGGTTTTTATATAAAGGAGAAAAAAAATGTAAAGGCTGAAAGGTTACAATATCGTAAAACTATCAAATAATATATTGTACATATTTTTATATAATGATGTATTACTAAAATTATATACTTTATTTAACTCAATCAACTCAAACGTATTATAAACCTACGTATCATGTATAATAAATAATGATTGATTTGAAAAATATTATGATAATTGATCGGTACGTTTTTTCGCGGGCAAAAAAACAAATACAATTCGAATAACGAACTTCGTTTTAATAAAAATACGAAAATATTAAAGCGAATGACAAAATGGTTTCTGATACAAACGTCGGTGGAATATCTATATATCCACGTGTGTATGTTTTTTTTTTTATGACCTGCTTTTATTTTATTCGTACAAAATGTTTTCCACAAAAAGGGTTCTATTTGTTTAGAAAAAAAATACTGTTTGTTAGACATTATTATTGTTATATAGGACATAGAAACCTAATGCTTGTCCCCGTGCGATACATGTGTGTTATGAATAATTCTACGTATGCCACGTGACAAAATAATAATGATAATAAAAAGGATTGAAAATCGATTGTTATCACAGTCATTTACGGGTTAAGTATGGCGTCGTTTGTTCCCTTATTCGCTCTCTCGGGGACGTAACCGCTATATGAGTCCGTCTACAACCACGTTATCGATTTACACGAAGAATGTAACACACATGACATTATTTCGCACGTATGAATTGCATATTTTGCGAAATTCTTAAGAAAGAACAGCAGTATAACTGTTATCGTAGTTTCTAAACTAAACCGATGTAATAAAATATATTTCCAATATTTCGGACCACTGCAATGGCGTTGAAACTTAAGTAATTAAACGTTGAGGTGCAGTCAACAACCGAACAACAACACTATATAGGTAACCCGCACATTTTTCTCAATATTATCGAGAACGGAAACTATACTGTTTAATGAAATAATGGATGATAAAATGGATGATTATCTACAATATAAAGTTTGTTTCCTCTTAGATTAAATAAGAATTTATGTCGATTCATCAGTCTTTGTGAACATAATAATATCTAGATTAAACATATTAGGTATATAGGTACTATATATTTATATATATATTATTTTCATTTTTATTTAATGCGGTTTTTTTAATCTATACAATAGTGATGCAATATTATTATAATGAGTTGTATAAATATTTAACCGTACATTTCAATGTATTTTACTCGAAACCATATTATATATTATACTATGCTACGTTAATTTTATAATAATAATATAATGACCCGGAAAATTTGTCTGAATAATCGTTTTTATTATTTCTATTTAACGAAAACGCCATTAAGAAAAATATTTAAATAACAGTATTTACTATAAAGTATAAACACATTCTACGAGTATAATGTATAAAAAAAAAAAAAAAAAATTGTATTATTTTAATATCATGCCGTGTTTGTTTTATGAAAAAAGAGGTTTTTACAATCAGTGTTTAGTAAAATCTTTGTTTTGTGTTTTGAAGTTTATTTTTGTGTACTTATATTCTCTTAAGAGTAATAGAGTGTTTTTTTCTCATTATTAAAAAACATAATATTATAAATTTATAAACGATTCTTAAAAATACTTTTTGATATTTGATATGAGGTCAATGATACCAATATCATCCTAAAATGTACTTATGAACAATAGCACTTGACACAGAATAAAAAATAAACGATGAGTTTGTAAAAATGTACCAGTCGATATTATTAATAATTAATTAAATCGAGTGGTCATTTTTAAACGTAAGGACGAACCTTTGCTGTAATATGATTACGATGTAATTCGACCATAATATAGATTAGACTCATAGGACAAACATATTACAGATTGTATAAAACTTGATAGTGTATTGGGGCTTTATTAATAGATAACCGGATATGAATAATTGTGATTGAATAACTTTCAAAATCAGATTCAATAACGAAATACTCGTGTATTTCCCAATTGACCTCGAAACACAAAGCAAAGTTTTTTTTTTAATAACACTTCAACAATAGTAAAAATGAAATATAATTATTAACTCTTACTGGCCGCAGTTCACCGAAATAAAAATTGAACATTCTTAAATTTTTCGTCAACGATCATTACAATATGTATTGTACAACTTTTAGTGTAAAAAAAAAAAAAAAATGCAATAAATCTATCGTGTGATATTCCGAAAACCCTGATCGCATAAAAATAATTTATTAAAAAATTAACCAAATACCATATAGACGATTACCTCCGGTACGTCGTTATTTTGGGATTTTTGTGGGCAACCGGAAGTCGCATGCTTAATATGACTCTTCCTTAGTCCCTGGATGATTATATCGGGCGATCGGGTGACGGCGGAGGGGCAATTCCAACAACAATGCTATACAGGCTGAACGAAATTTCGTATTACAAATAACAAATTAGGTGATCCCGAGTACACGCGGTTGGATAGGTTGTGCTTGTAACGCGATGATCGCGCTGTATTTCTCGGCGTAATTTGATTGTTCCACCATTTCCGGGTTTGTGATTTTCTGCTGCAGAGAAAAAAGGCGAATTGTCGCGAGTGAGCTGCGCTCGCGCCGCGGCAAAACTAGGGGGAAAAAAACCCTAAAAGTCGATTTACGCTCGCGTGATGTGTCGTACACGACAACGTCTGTCTGCGTGTCGGATTTTCAGGATTTTCGAAGTCGAAAAGCTCCTTCCTAGCCGGAACGATTGATCACGCGATCCTCTTGACCCTATATAATAATGGTAACGCGAATAAAGTCGGGATATTAACCGTTTGCAACGTGCTGCGATAGGTTTTACGTCTGACCTCTGTAAAATCCAAGACCTTGGTTCCTCGGTAAATATTGTACATAGCCAGTAGTCGAAAACGTCTCTTGCCTTCTATTGGCTTAAGGGTGCGTAAAATAATTCAATATTAAAATTTTTTACCCTTCTGGATGTATTTAAATAAGATTTATAAATAATAATTTTTGGTTACAATTATCAATATATAATTTATAAATATCATGTAAATTTAAAATCCTTTTATATGAGAATACCAATTTTATTTTTTTGGTCATCCTTTCTAAATATAATTAAATTTAGCTAATTTATCGTACGTATTTAATGTCTCGATTGTTTTAGTATTTTTTAACAATGTTCAAATGTATAATATTCAAATTTTTCTGTACGCACACGTAATAATATATTCTTCTATGTGTGTCATATTTTATCAGCGAGTCGTTTGATTTCGAAATAGATTATATAAAAGTGTTATAAAATACGAACAATATTATATAGATTTTCAAGTTTGCTTCGCCTTTTAATACGAGATGATACTCGAGCACTGAGGAAAATGTCTCTTTATAATATAATATGCTGTTACCAGCTAGTTTATCATCCAAGTGCGAAATTTGCCACTGGCATAGAAAAAGGGTAGAGAATTTCCGTCGAGAGTTGTTTGCATTCTGTAAACGCAATTAATATTACGTTAGCTCAATGTGGGGAATTACGAATAATTATAAAAATTAACTTGATTTTCTCTTTATTATATTGAAGTAGGTAGATTTTATAAAAAGTCTTGAAGTAATTTTTTTTATTGATAAATTGACACTAATAATAGTATAATACATATTATATTATAATCGATAGGTACATGCGTTAATATTTTTTTTAAGCTTTTTTATTACAAATTGGCTAATTTTCTTTTGATTTAGAGTCTAATTTTATAATAAAATAATATTGTATTGTCTATATTGTATCAACATAAAATATTTTAACTATATAAAATGTACTCTAAATAATACAAAGTTATAATCGTGTTGTGTGATATTTGCATACTTTAACTTAATATATTATATTTAGTAAATATTTTAAGATTATTTAGATCAAAGAGCTTAAAATCTAATTTAAATAAACGGTATTCATTTATATAACTTTTATAAAGTACTTAAAAATACTTTAAATAGTTAATTTTTTTTAATCTTTCATGATTTTTTCTTTATATATTATGTGCCTTTTTGTCATTACCTACTATTCATACAAACTGCAAACTATAATAATATAAATATAATATCTTCACATCAGTTCGTGAAATTGTTTTCAATTCGTTAAAATGATAATTAAATAATACTTGTTCAGCTTTAAATGGTGATAAATTAAGACGAAAAATATATACGTATTAAGTATATATTCCCAAATGATATATATATATACTAATACAGTTTTAAGATACTATATAGAATAATAATATATTATATGTTAATTGTACCTGCACAAATTAGTTCTTGGCCATCTAAAGAAAGGGTGTCGACGCCGACAATGTTTCTCGTAGAGACAGCTTTAATTGATCAAGTCGTTGGATAGTAATTTATATTTAGATCTTGATGAAGAAGGGTGCTGTAATATAAATTTCAATTTCAACAAAAAACTAATTTTGTTCTCTGGTATAATGGAACAGTAAAAGAGAAGTCCATTCGTTATCCTCCTGCTAGTGTTTTATTATTCTGTGAAAGATACCAAATTAACAATTCGTCAAATCTCCCAGCAAAGTCCGATTTCGGTTAGCTTTAAACGAATTCTGTGAGACAGGATTAAACGAGAAAAGAAATGACACTCATCCATCTTAAAAAGAAAGGTAATAGTCACTATTATAAAATCTTACTGCAGATAACCTCTTGTCTTTTTATAATATGCTATCAAATACCAAAATTAACCCTTTGACGTTCGCAGGGTAAATAAGTTATATAACTTTATCAGATTTTGATTGTAACAGTGAAGAAATGATAATCATAAATTGATTTATTATTAAAACAAAATCATGTATTACAGACTCGAATAAAAACTCTCCGGAAGAAGTAACAGAAAATTGATTATTATAATTTGTATACTATGTTATTAAATTAAATACGAATATATTTTAGAGAAAAACACAGGTATTTGTTTTATATGAAGAAATACAATTTGATCGCATACAACTTATATAGATAGTACTTTGAAATTATTTCCATAGTTCTATAACATGATAGTTACGTAATCTTAAAAATAAAATCAATATAGGTATTTAAGGGTTAATATTATATTTTTCGTTTATTTTCACCAAAAATATAATATTTTTTCTAATCAGGAGAATTTTTGGATTTGATTTTACGATCGGATCATGCATTTGTATACATAATATATTGACTTCGAGTCAGTTCAGAAAACCAATTAAATTATATGATTTAATAAATTTGGCAAGCCGGACGTTTTTCGTTGTCTATAGCTGATTGAAAATACTCGTATTTCTATGACTCATCATAAATTTATATTTCTCGTATCTATCCGTTAAAATAGTATGTTCATCATAATAGAGATGCATTTGTTTTGCCTTTCAAGTTTATCCATATTAGTATGTCATGTAATATTATAATTTATATTCGAGTTATTATTATTCTTATAATTTCTGTAAATTATAAATACATATTTTGCGCAGATCATGTAATTTTATACAACAATAAATTATTGTGAGTATTACATATAGTCAACCAATTTTATTTTAATTTTCGCCATAAACGTATACAACTCTTAGGTTCTTTAGAAAATATCATTCACAAATTTTATAATAATATCAAACGAAAAAAATTGTATACAAAATATTAAATAATTTAATGTACATAATTAAAATTTACACGTGATTATTAATCAAATATTTCATTTTTTTTATTTTATTTTTATACTTTGTAAGAATCGTATAAAATATTATTAAATTCTAGTGCTTGAAATCGTTAAACCGATTAAAATAACAAATTAATAATAATAGTTTCAGTTTTTTTCTTTTGTTTGATATTAGGTGTATTATATTTTGTCGTAGTTTTCATTTTATTATTATTCTCAATCAATTTGATAATTACAAAATATTATATTGTGTTTAAAGTTTAGCTTTCTATTAATTCTATTCTTAATAAATATATTACAATGTAAATTTATAATAGCCGCTTTATTATACAATAATATATTATTTGTGTTCTCGGGATTAAAAAATATAAATAAATAAATTCGAGCGTACCAAATGGTTAACTATAATTATCTCCATAAAATCTTAGTCACGTTTTGTGCAACATCCGAATGGCGGGGGAACGAGGAGGAGGAAAAAAGCGGAAAAAATCCGTGTCTAATTCGTCCCGCAGGGACTATTCGGCCTCTGGGGGGACTATAGGGACCGACAAAGTCACTATAACAGCATTTGGACAAATTACACGCGTATGGAACATTCGTTTAGATAAGTACACTCGTTTCATTGTTCGGGTATAATAATATATTATATATATATATAATCATGCACTGCAATGTAGGTAACTATTATTTAATATAGCAGCGATGGTATATACCTATATTGGTGTTATATTATGGTCACGAGCGTTTTATGCTGGTTTTTACCAGGAAAAATCTGCCGGACTTCGGATATTGTCGGGAATAATTAAAATTAATTATATAAAGTATATTTTTCTTCTTGGCGGGCAAAGAATTTTAAATTGTTCTTTAAAGTAATTAAGATACGTATAATAGTTTAAGGTAGCACGACATATTTGATCACGTTTTTATATATTATACCACTTAAAAGATCTATTTAATAATTATATTAATTATTACAAATTATATACGACCGTATATTAAAGTATGAAAAACAATTTATTAAAATAAACGAAATACAGATATGTAAATAAATGCTAAAATGTAGAATACTCTTGCGAGCCAGATAAAAGAAAAAGAAATGACGTATTATGATGATCACCAATACACACGTAAGGTATACTACTTACGTGTACTAAACTTATATATATATATATATATATTTATATAATTAATTTCTATAATATTCTAGGACTTTTCCGTAAGGGATTTTATCCTACTCTCCGCTATCGTTTAAAATATGAAAATGTTGTAGAAATCGTTTAGAAAATTTAAACCAGGAGAAATAAACCAAGTGGGGGATATATATTGTATACCATCACTGTCATTCCTCTCGTAAATATAAGCCAATGTTTAAACACATTAAATATATCCCAGAATAACATCAAATAAAATACCGTGATAGCGAAGTTTTAATAGGTAGATATTTTACAAGGAGTATATTTAGTAGTCGAGTAGAAAAATTCACAAAATGTGTTTAACCACAGATCAGTATATATAAAAAAAAATTAATTTACATAACCGACAATGGTTAATGCCATTAATATTGTCACTATTAAACAAAATAATACTTACGTAATTTGGTACTCATTATAAGCAGATAAGTTTACCTACAAAAAATATTTTAAGGTGAACAATAGACCTGTTTTTTATTATTAATCAATATTTCAAAATTCAAGAAAATATTTTCAGTTTTAATCCCTGCTAGCCAATCGTTTCTCTCTATACGTATCTGCCTTTTTGTGTAATATATTATTGTAAATGTAAATTATTGAAATGTATCTCACTAAAAATACAATATTTGCAATGTGTATGAAGAAATATTGAGCTATCAATATTAATTTTGATTTTACTGCTCAATGATAATATATTATTTAGATTTAAATGTATACGAGTGTTGCACAATTTGATGTAAACATTTGTATTAATTGGCAAAAAACAATGACTGCGAATAATCAAATACATTATTATACCTTATCTCTTTATTCCTTTATATTCGACAAATATTTGATTTTAATCAATATGCACATATAATATGACATAATATGTTCAAAACCTATATGTAGTACGCATTACAATTGCTTCTGTTACAATGTTTCCTTTTATTTTTTAATCTATTTGAATGCGTTTGATTTCCGTGCTCGCGTAATAATGTTTTTAACATAAATACAGAACCAAATAGGGTTAAAGTTACAAAATGGCGAATAACTTTCATTTTACGAATAATGATTAAAATTCCCACCAAAAACATTATTTTTTTATATTTTTAATTATATTAAATAAAAATAATATAATATTGTATGAAGTATTTTGTTTTTATTTTTTCATAACTTAGAGATAATATCATCCACCAGACTGTTTACATTATACATACCCACTACGTAGTCTGGCACAAACGACGTTTGTTAATGTAAAATCATCGTCATTAGCGTGTCTAGAGATTAAAAATAAAATACATATTAGTATTTTTATAGTTAGTAACCAAACAATTCTTTCATCTCCATTTGTACACAATAATACGAATAATAGTAATAACAAAGAGGAAAAATGGGATTAAAATATTTGCTTGTTCTCGATGCAGCATTAATGGACATCGCCTTTAAAAGTGAAACATTTTTACGTACATTTAAAATAATATTATGTACGATCAATTAAAATATCATTAGACACACATACGACACGACACACAGTAGTTAGTCATATTTTTTTTATTATATTATAAACGAAATTCAATGAGAAGACTTTATCTGTGAGTCATTGCTACGTTACAAGTCATTAACGTCAATGAGTTCGAAACGTTTCAAAGAATCAGAGAACAATACGATTCAACGATAGAAAAGTAATACTATTGTAAATAATAAAAATTATAATAATATATTTTGATGAATAGTACAATTATAATATTATGCAGTTATTTGTAACAGTGATGAGCCAATTCTGCTATAAATCAGCTAATTTCTTTACATGATAATAATAAAATAATATTTCGTATACAACACTATTACGATGCAAATCGAGACAACCCAAACTCGGCTCAGACCAAGCTAGGTATATTTGAAAAACGCATGACCCAATATAAATATTAGAAGTTTTCACTATATAATTTTTTTTAAAAAACAAAAAAACGTTATTATAGAAATCTCATACGTCGCAGAAAATTCGTTTATTTCTTCAAGCATATTTTCTTTTTCATATTATATTATACTTTTAAACGTACATTAAACAATATTAAATATTAAAATAAATATGACTATATAGTTGTTTTTCGACACTTTCAAATTATTAAAGTCGGAGGGATGATAATAATAATGATGAAAAAAAAACTTTAAGTGTAGATTTATGGTACTCGTATTAAACTTATTTTCAAAGGTATAACTATGAACACCTTTTTCATCAGTAAAAAAAAAAAAAACAAAAAAACAAAAACAAAAACGAAAAATAAAATATAACTATAAAAATATAAGTGGTGATAAAAAATAATGATGGAATGAAATAATGGAAAATTATGTCAATCATAACGTTATGGTTGAATAGAACAAAACTAACTACCCACTCAAAGGATACTACTTCCACTAAAACACAAATTAACTTTTCGAAGTTTATTATGGTATAATATTCTCTACCACTGCCGTTATTCGTAAAATATTTTTAAAGTTTTCTTTTTAATTAAAACTGAACTATTTAACAATAAAAGTTAATGTTCTGTATTTAAATATCCATACATTTATATTTAATACTACACTAAAACTAATAAAACGTATAAAAATATTTTTTATATCTTCATCGTATTATTAATATTATTATCTACAACTATGAACTATGTGATTTGTGGATTAGATATATAAAAGTTTTTCGGTAGAAAGGATTTTCCAATTTTGGTACTTTCTATAATCGTTTTAAATTTAAAATACGATAGTTATTTATTATAAATATAATAAGGAATCGCAAAAGTATCTCGATAATCTGTAGCTTTTGCAATAATTTGTGAAATACACGTTTCCGATTGTCACATCTAAGATAATATTTACATTTTGATATAAATGACTGACAAGAATATTGATTGGTATAATAAATATGTTGTATTATTTTATTTATATAAAATTATAAAGTAAGACAAATTTTGTAATTTCTGAGATCTAAAATCGTAATAATTAGTGAATAAGAAATAATAATTCAAGTTTTAGTTATTAAATTGTATAGATGTTTAAAGTTTCTACTAATTTATTTTATTGATATTGGAATCATTATAGTTAGGCAATTTAACGGTATTATTATTGAATTTTATTTTAATATAATTTAAAGTTTAATATTTTAAAAATATAAAATGTTAATACGTTATCCAATCTTGACTCATAACTATTTTTATAAGTGCTTAAATTTTTAAAAGTTCTTATAAACACTATAATAAACCAAGCACAGTTTAGAAATGTTTTTGAAATATGATGATTTATCGTTATTTTCAAAAATAAAAAAACTAATAATTTATTACTCACTGCTATAAAAAAATCGAATATCCCAGTCATTGTATTATTTTTCTATTTTCTATTTTATTTAATTTATTATTTTAATTATAATTGATAAATGTTTATTGTATTAGGCATATAATAATTATTTTTTAATAATACAATTTAAAATTTCATATAGATGTATAATAAGTATATTCGTGTCCTAAGGAAAATAACAGAAAACTATACAAAACATTATATCAGTAATATTTAAACAATATGATTAATTATTAATTTACAACATTATAAAATATTTCGTATTCTTCAGTTATTTATTTTTTATCTTGGATTTACGTTTTTTTTTGTCGTTAAAAACATCATTTTAAATCAATTTTACAAAAATATGTGTGTTATTCGCAACTTTAATTTCTTTTTGATTTATATAGGTATATCGCGGTACATTCAACCACTTTTTTAAAGTTAAAAACCTTATAGATATTATATAAATATATTTAATTTGAATCCACAATTATTATAAGTTATATTTATTTGCTAATGATTTATAGTCCATTGTATTAACTATTAATATAATACTATTATTATAAGTTTAGTTCTCTGACAAAAAAAATAAATAAATAAAAATAGTTGATAAAAAGTTTGTTCTTCCAGGCTATCGAATATCTTTTAAAACTAATTTAACAAATCTCAAAAGTAGTCTGCTATATAAATTTATTAAATGATAAATAAACTATTTGGTATATATTTGTAATCAAGTTTTTATGTTATAATTTATTGTACATGTTGTAAGTTTTATCAAAATTATGTGTAAATTTTGTAAAATTGTTTAATAATATTTATAACTGTGATATAATTAAAATATAATAATTAATAGATTTATATATAATAAAATATAATTTAATACAAACTACTTCGAACAACATTACGTTGCATTTTTAAACCTATTCAATTCGAAAATCCCCATTATTGACTAGATAGTGGAACGGAATTTGTCAGTTCAATGGAGCGACGAAGAATTTACAAGGGTATTTAAATTTAAAATTATACTTTTGGACTTCTGTGTAATATTTTCGTTGGTTTATGTTAAATATTATAAATAATTTTTCCAATAATAATATTAATAACTATGATACAAAAGATGACACGAATACAAATGTTTACTATTCGTTTTTAGATATGTATTATACTTATATAAAAACAAATTATTGAATAATGTTTAGCTAGATACCGTGTAAACATCTGATCGTTACTGTTATAAATGTAAATATTTAGAATAGCTGCACATTTTATAACGCAGAAACAATAATAACCTAATAATTACAAATAGTTTTATAAATTTTTAAATTCAATGAAACTGACATGTTATGAACAAGTCGAAACTTTTTTTTTTATGAATAATATAAATAAAAGTCATATAATAATAGATTTAAAATATATAATCTATGCATTAATTGAGTGTAATGTATGGTTTCCTCTGCGCGATCGCGAACGCTAACAACGACCTTTGATTGCGCGTCCCAATGGCCTGATACAATGTAAATTAAATGTTCGTGGTTTCCTTTCAATGTTCGCGGTCCGCGATCCAAATTTAGACCGCACCACAAGCAGTCGGATCGCGTTCGCTTCGCAAACTATTTTCCGATTAAAAACGTTTTTTATTAAGTATTACATATTATATTGTAATATATATTATTACACTATTACCTATAAAGTGTAATTTATCATTAACATTGTACAATTAATTATGTACATGAATGAATGTTTAACTTAATTTTGGAATGATCATTTGGTGATGAAATTCGGTTTTTTAGTTTATTTCTGTATTCATTATATACCTAAGTATATATATTTTACTTTGTATGTTATAGCACAACTAAATTATACAAAATACATTAATGGTATGTACCTATATAAATATTACAATTAATAAAATATCGACTGGATGATGTTTGGTTGATGAAGACATGATTTATAATTGAGGTATATCTCTGTCATAGTTCGCTGTTTGCGCATGGGAAATCATACAGAATCGTATTTGATCCATATACATACAATTTATTACAACGTGATAATTTAATATTTAAATATGATTAAATATAGTATTATTGTGATTAGTCGTTTGGTAATTATATCTATGTAAAACATAAGTAACACGGAAAGTTTATCAAGTACTTAGCTAAATTATTCAATAAGACAGCTAATATAGTCTTGCCATAATACCTAATTTAATAATCAGTAAATAATTATAAAATTTCTTAATCCTTTTGAATTTATATGCATTTTCTTTTTCTTCAAAAAATTAAAGACGATGTGTTATGTAAAAATTAACATAAAAACAAATTCATAAATTGATTAATATTATTAAGAAAAATACATAAAACAAATAATTTAATTTACGGATAAATTATGCGTAAAATTACAGAAACTCAAAATTGTTTATGAATTTACATCATAATATTATTATTTACAACCGTAATAAATGTTTAGCTGGACTATAAGAAATCGTGATATAATTTTTTACTATAAATATATTCCAATGAAGTGTAGAAATCAGAAACGGTCGATTTTCTGAAAATGGTCGGGTGTCATAAGCCCATAATCCTCTTTTGAATGGCTGCTGCTGATCTATGAAATGAATAGGATAAAAATGAAAAACTGTTTCTTTTCCTCTTGAAAATATACCGGAAAATTGTATCGTTACAGAAGTGTAAGGAAAAAAGACTAAGATACAGGATGTAACTATGTAAGCGTTTCTTCGCAAGTTACAAAGACTAAGTTATAAATCATTGTTTCATCGGAGAGGAAAAATTATAACCTGAGCTAGATTTACTTTATACCCTTTATGTTTTTTTAAAAATACAATGTACAGTACACTCGTTATATAGTACTCCAGATAGTAAAATTTCAAATCTTGAAAACTTAAGAAACTGAAAACATAACATAATTATATTGCATTCAAATATTTTATACTCTTGACCCTTACAAAAATTCTTTACAAACAACAGAGCAAATATTCAATATAATGTGGATCTGAGTAAGCTCTATATAGAGAGCATTCCTTAACTTTTGATTTTCGAGCAAACTCGATATAACAAAAAAGTTTCTTATTCAACCACTTTATTACTATATAAATATAGGTTATGTATTAATTTCAATATTTAAATCACGTCATTTAAAGTATATATGCGAGATATGCATATTCATAATATTCGATTTAAACGTTTAATTTAAATAGTCTCGCTACAATAATTGATAATTATTAGTAATTGACATTATTTTTGTAAATATATTATAAAAAACATTTTATTTAATAATTCATAAAGAAATACATTTTGAAAGGTATATTCATTATACCCTATTTGTATAAATAACAATTGTTATTTTAAAAAAATATGTTAGATAAAAAGAAAGTATATTGTTTATAAAATACGATAAAAATTTAACTAAACATACAACCCCATCGAAAGGATATTTAGAGTACAGGGAATTTAGTATCTTGATTGCTTGGAGAAATCGGTTGAGCGAAAATAAATTTATAAATTACATTGTTTAAGACTTATATTCAAATACAACAATATCATAATATCTTTTGTAACAAATTTAAAAACTGACGTATTATACTGCATTAAAAGTAATTTTTATTTTATTTGTACTACAACATACCATACTATGATTTAATATTTTGATATATAATTAGTTTAATTAGTTACCGTCATTATATCATAATAGCATTCCGATGATTATAATCGTAATATAATGTATTACAACCTACCTAATGTTTCTAAATATTGGATCGTTAATTAAATCAATTTATGTTTTTTAAATATCTGACAATAACCTGTCTTAACGTTGTGTCAACTGAACTATATTATATTATGTAATCGATTAATTTTCATGCTTTGAACGACAATAATTTCGATAAGTTTTTCAACGACTAATTAAATAAGAGTATGCTTATCTTATAATAATCAACGATACTGTGGCACAATATTGTAACGAATGAATAACGATGATATATCGAGGGGAAATAACTTGCCTACGTTATGATAGTCGAGCGTTTACCTACAGAGTGATCGGAATAATATTGTGTTAAAAAAAAAAAAAATCAAAACAAAAACAATAGATTTATTTTTTATTTTTTTTGCATAAAATCATGATGCTCGCGTAAAAGAGAGTGTAAAAAACAAATCCACACTGTATACGGAGTGCTCCTCAACGGCTGTCGCATCGTCGCGACGTCACCGCATATACAGAGTGCGCGCAATTCGCTTCCCGGTTGCAGTAGACGCGCGCGGTCGGTACGCGTGGGTGAGATGATGATCCCCGGAACGGCAGTGCGCAGCGCCCGGTACCAGTTGCCTTCAAAATCAATAGGCGGTGGCGGGGTGGGAGAGGTGGTGAGAGGGGAAGGCTTCCGGGCGGATAGGCTTAGCGTGGGTGGGCAAAGCGGAGAAGGGTACGTACGACTAGGCCGGTGGCGGACGATCGGCCCGCGAACGTCTTCGCCGTTTTCTTCGGCCGTCGCGCCGCTTCACACCCGCAAACCATCCTCTCTCCCCTCTCGGCAACGAAAACAACCCCCTCGACGCACTTCCGACGCGTCTAAAAGAGTATTTTCCCTTCATCGACCGCCACCACTGTCTCGTAGGAGGCCTAAGGCTCGTTTTATTAGAGCCTATATGTAGGTTTATTTTTGCGGATAATAATCACCTTTTCCCCTTATTTCTCTCAGTTTTCTCACCTCCCCTCCCACTCATCTACAACACCTTTTATCGCCCTACCGACGGTATGCAAACGTGTATGCGATACCTTTGTCATCGGAACACCCCGTAGACGGACACAACGATAACAATGTTGTTAAGACCACGGTGCATCACGATGCAATTGCATTTTTCAATTATTGCATTGTGCATCCGGATCTAATAAAATACAACGTGAAAAAAATCAGCTAGATAATAGCGTTGAAATTTCTCCACGGTCTTTTCAGTCCTCAGAAAAGATTATGCTCGTCCTTAACCAGATATAATGGTTACGATTATAATGGTGGTGGAACTAACAAGATAATATCAACTAATCTGGTCATTGTTTCTATCAGTAAGAGTGTCCAAATTAATGGAAACCCAATAGACTACTCGTTATTCTCTAATAACTGATAATTAATTTAATATATTATTGGTTATTTCCCCACCTTGTATTAACTACTCACTTAAAGAATTTATCATATAAATAATAAAAATATTATGAAAGTAAGTTATCAAAAAAAAAAATTCAATTAATATATAAAAATAAGCTTAAACAGTTAAGTTAAATTAATAAAATAGGTTCATATTTAACATAAATAGTTATAGACATAGAAAATATGTTTTCAAATACAAAAACAAGAATTTCTTTTATTTATTTGTTTATTTATTTATTTTTTTTTTTTGTAATCTTAATGATATATTTTTTAGCAGTCTTCATGAATCGTTTTAAAACACTGAAATTCAGACCTACGTGATATTAATAATACGTTATACGATATATTAATATAACAAACTATGTTTTGATAAAAATAAAACACAATGTATGTATTGCCACGAAACATAATATATTAGTATATTTGCAAAGGATTTAACACAATCATTCATGGCTGCGTCTGCAGACATCGTTCTCACCAGGAGCCGAATACTATATATGGAGGGTTAAATTTAGAGATCTTATTCAGACTATGTACACCTTAAAAGCCGACCAAACCCTATAGATATTTTCAAATAATTCGGATAAATCCTGATAAATGGGTATATCAAATGCATGTTTATTTAGATCATCAAATTAAATTTCAACCGAGATTAATCACGGTACCTAACTAATAAAATAATAACCAATATTTTTTAAAATTTTTCTTCTTAGTAAAATATTAAATATGCATGACTGTGTAAGAATGAACAAGATGATCGTAAGTGATCAAAAGCTATCGAGGTGTAGGACTAGGGTAGCTGACCCCATATAATTGTGAGATAAGGCGAAGAAGAAATAGAAGATACATATACGCATTTCTAAAGGTACTAAATTAGAATTATAGATTTGTGTTTTAATTAATTTTTGAGAAATTTTATTTGAAATTTAAATCCAGTATTTTTAAAAATATATTTTAATATACCAACTACTTACATATATACTACTATGATCATTTAATACTTGTACACATTTTGTACTAACATTAACGGAATTTGATTAGTATACAATTTGTATTTTCTTTGAAAAGTTTAAGATAATAATATTATTCTATTAATTAATTAATTATTACAATTTAAATCTATCAATAATAAGAAATTATACCGAATATTTATAATTTAATATTAGCATATAAATTTAATCCTATATTGTCAGTAACCGGGTACCGGGTATCCATTAGAACTTCAACACAAGTTTTAAGTCTTTGATAATAATTATTATCTTACTAATATTATGTATCCCCATTATTCAACTAATTTTACGCCTATTTGTATAACTCGAACTAAATTTTTAAAATATTAATTATTTATATTAGCATGTTAAAGTTAACTATCACAGTATTACAGTAAGCGGATACGGTACCCACACAATTAAAATACTAATTGATTAGACTTTATACCTACTGTTATTTTATTTATGAATATTATACACAAAAAATAGAAATTTATTTTTTTCACCATTGTGATATATATTTATTAAAATAATCAATGCCCAAATAAAAAAAACAAAAAAATCAAATGAGAATTTATACTCGAATTATAGTCTAAACGTAACACACTAATACTTGATAACAATCAATTAAGGTACATTATACGATATCAAATTATATAATTTTATCAATAACACGGAAACAATGATGGTTATCAATACAGTAATTACCAAAATATAGTAAATACACATTGCTAAACACAATATCGTTAAAATATTGACACCTGTATAGGTAATTACCGCATAACGGTATTAATATGAAATACGTTCCTATATTATGATGGGTACCCGGATACACAGGATACTAAAAAACGTGAAATATTTTGGATACTGACAGTATGGTTAACCGAACTAGTAAAGAGGCTAAAACAAAATTATTATCATTGAACGACGCGGTAACTTAAAATAGAAATGTATAACTTATAAATATTATAACAATTAGAGTATTGTGTTCATGTTTGAAAATTTAATCGACGTTAAGGTAATAAAAAGTGAAAATAATTATTGATATTTTTGTTTTGTAATTTTAAAAATTTTAGAATAAACGATGCGTGGGAAACTTTGTTTGGTTTATTGTTGCCTTTATTACTACAAATTATTTAATTTGTAAATTAAGAAAAAAAATTATAATGTGTTTGGATTGGATACGTTTAATGGATAACTAACCTAATATAATACTTAATGCCGATAAATCATTTGATAACAACCATTTAATTATAAATGATTTTGAACTACTATGTTTATTTTCAGGCTAGAGTTGATACTGATTTTTCTTTTCATTCTTAAGGCCACGGTGTTATTATACATTTTTGTCATTAATCTTGTTTCCATTAAACTTGGCATTCGATGAACTGAACTGTTTCTACCATTCAAACATCAGTTCGAAAAAAAATACCCATAACGAATTACCGTTCCAAAAGTAAGTAAGTAACTCGTCACAGTGACGGATTACAAAATTTCAGGAGCTTACTGATTTACAGACTATCTGTAATCTGTATGTCGTCATTTGTCAACAAACAGAAAGTCATTAGGAAAAAAATATTTGAAATAATTACGATATTATAATATTTAAAATATATATAGTAAAATGTAAATATTAGTTTGTATTTCTTTTGGTATATATTACCTATATACAAATAACTACGAGAATTGACAAAAAATGTATTCAGAGTTTAGTAAAAAAACTTTCATATAATTGATGTATAACTATAAAACGATAATCTATTATTATCACTTTATTCGTAGTAAGCTTATCGAATTATTAATGATTTCTAACAAAACAAAGAATGTATATAAATTAAAAATTAGATATAAATAAATACCGGTTAGGTTTGTTCGGGGTACTAAACGGATACCTTTTTGTACATCAATCCTATAATCATACTTAAGCAACAATATAATATTAATAAAAACTTTCCATATCTAATATATAATAATAATTTTGTTTGCAACTTATTTTTTTAGCTCTACCCTCCATCAATTTACCAGTCAGGCTTTTCTTTGATGGTCAATTATTTTATTGCATACTTTTTATTAGTGTTATATAATATTATTAAAATAGGTATAAGGATTAAAAGTTTTCTAAGAATTTTAAACTTTTTGTTTGTGTTAGAAAGTCTAAAGACACGTTACACCAAACTTTCCTCGAGAGTTTTAAAATATAACATTGAACGTAAATCAAACATATTATTTATCGTAAATTAATCACGATTTTTTAATAAAATATTACGTATATATAATACAATAATTAAACTATATCAATAATATATTTTGTTAGATAGTACCTAATCAATATTTACTGAAAACAAGTTAATTGCATTAGGTATAAAGTAATATGTATAATAAAGTCCCTAACAATATTAACATTTCAACTTGTCTTGGAGTTTGTGTAGTATAATATTATAATACTATGTTAAATTAATAATTATTTGAAATATTTACTCACGATTCCATTGTAAACTTCGTGTAGATATTTTGTTAGTCATTTAGTATACTATTTATAACCATAATAATTACGTTTAATTTTATAGTAAATTCGATATAATAATCGGGCATGCGTTTTTAGTTTTTCGTAGGTTACTTTTCGAACGATTCATAATCGTTTTTGATATAACAAGCGTGTTTTGACAATTGACAAACGTTTATGTGAAAAACAAAATGAATCGCATTCAAAAGTATATTCAACCACCCCTTATTTATTTTTTATTATTATTTTTTTTTTTTTTTGCGTACCGATGAGTTGAACCCTCATAGCGTGTAGCACGTGCGCGGTCACGTGGCTGACAAAAGTTACAAAATCACATTTTGTTTGCAAAAAAAAAAAGCAAACGACACCTTTATAGTCATTATTATAGACTACCCATAACGAAAAATAAAAGTTGTCCAATTATTATATACTTGCGTGTTGTATACAAAATATACCCAGGTACAATACGTACAAAGATTGAAACTTGACTCGTCGGTGTGTACCTCTATTAAAACGAACGTATAATATTATCCGCTCGCTCACTGATAAAACATTTAATTTGAACATTTCTGGTGGTTTAGTTTATGAAACTGCTCCATAACCCTGGTGGTTGTTAGGAACAATTTGTTTCGATACACAGATTCTCGTCATAAATAATGATATCAATTTAGGTGTTTATATAGTTATGTACGATTATTGATAATACGTTATGGAATTTAAATGTGTATTACGGTCGGCTGTTTGAATTTTAGTTTAAAGAGAGTGTCTGAATATTGATATAATATATTCCGTTGGTAAGCGATTGCGTTCGAATGTAATAATAATATAATATTATTCAAACTGTTTCTCTCGTCCACAATTGAAATTTATAGCATTAACACGCACACGCAGGCTGGCCACCGGTTAAAACGTTATTTATTTATACGAATTTCCATTCTCTCGTAACCTTATTAAAGGCGATTCCGATCGACGACGTGACGGAGAGAGAGCGTTATAGTGTGTGTGAGAAAGAGAGTGTGATGAAATGGAGTGGGTGAGACAGAGAAAGAGAGAGATAGACAGACAGATACGAACAGATTCAAGTTAACGCATAAATTTGCATACGTATCGCTACAATATCGTTGATGGTGGGGGGGTGAGGGGTGGCAAGAGGGAGTCCCTGCGAAAACCCCCGAATTCGGTGCACAAAACAAATAAGCCGAGTCCGTGAAAAAGGTCTCCCCACCAGGGACGAAAGAGGATTTCGGTGGACAGGGACGCGTTTCTGTTAAGTGAATGTGCGTATCTACTATTGAATTTCGCCTCGAACGAAATCCGGAAAACTTACAAGTTTATTGTTTTAAAAAGCTAATGAAAAAAGCAAAATGGCAAAACAACTATATACGTAATGCAGGTCGAGTTACAGTACTTTGACGAATATCAATTTTCATCTACAAGAATACGAGTTTAAATTAATGAAACTTTTTATTTATAGCAGGTATCTTTCTGCGCAGTGTTGCCATTTTACATTAATATTATCAAATAATCAAATCCAAATTATAGATAGGTTACAAAAGAGTAAATAATATTATTTTTTACTTACCTACCATACTTTGATAATATATTCAATGTAAGTTGGTATCGCCCATAAAAGTACACTAGTTTTCGAATCCCTGGGTTAAAATTAAACGCAAACGGTCTCCAGCGGTCAAAATTATCAGGTTTGAACCCTTTTTATTATATGTCTTTTAATATTAGTTTTAAAGATTTGATTAGAAAAAAACAAATTAAGTGAAACATGTTATATAATTATAGTGCAAAATTTATAATAATGTGTGAATCTTCAATTTACTCAGTATTTATAAGCAAATAACGGTCTACAGATAGATCATACAGACTTATGATTCTACAACCAATTTTGTAACATGAATTTATTATAATTATGATAATTTTAAAAGTTAACGATTTTGTATTGTACAATTTCAATGTAATTGATGACTGATAATTTACTATAATGTAGTCGAGTACGTTTTAATGTTCATATAGATAACATATATTTATGTTTTTAACGTTCAATTTTCCTCATGAAAATTTCCCCTGTAAACAAGTCCCTGTACAAGCGCATTTGTGCAACACTTAAATAACGAAAATAAATAAAGCTTTAAAAATAATGGCTTATACATGTTTCATCTTACCCCCCGTAAATGCATCGGTCGACCCTCGTGTGCACTGGAACGGAGCGGATCGCGACCCCACTATATTGTTTCGCGTGTTTTCCAGGGGTTCGCAATAATTCGCCAAAAACGATGCTATGACTGTCTTTTAACTTTAACCACGTGTACCTGCCGCGCGTATAATATTTTATCACTGTTTATTACAAATTCAATTATAAAATAATAAAAAATACTTAAGTATAATATTGTTATATTAGCAATTCAAAATTTCATATTTTGAATTTCGACTGATTTGAAACTTTAAAAAAATGTTCTATTTAATTTTTAAAACGTTTCAGTTAATAATTTAATCCATATCAGCTGCTTGATAAAATTACATAGATATTGGTATTACAAACTAAATGTTGTAAAACGAATTTGTTTGGATTAAAATTATATAAACATTGCTACTTTTTGAACCAGTAAAGTTTAATTTATATTAAATTTATTAACTTAATGAGTTTTGTTTTAATGGGGACGAATAAATTATTTACAATTATTTATTATTTAATTTATGGATATCATAAAATAAATGTTCCTATTTTAAAGTTAATAACTTGAAAGGAAATAAAATATAAAATATTATACGTAAAATTCGTTAAGTGCATTTATTAATTCTGTTTAAATTTAAACGTTAAAATTATAACTAAATCATGTCGATAAAAAAACAGTAATAAGATAGGTGTTGAATTTAGTTTTATAACTCGATCGATATCTCCATAATATAATCTAATATAATGTAATCGTATATTAAATAATAATAGGTATGCAATATTTTAAAAAGTTTTCTTTAATAAAACTGTTTGCCAACATTTTCGTACGTCAGTTTTAACCAAATTCGTGAGGTTAACCGAAAGTGTTGATCTTTGATTCTATGCATAATAATAGGGCATTTGGAGGGCATGCGTAAGGGTTGTTTTTTTATACTTTTAACGATAAAAGACAAGAAAACGCGAATGATCTCATAAAATATTCACTTCGCGTGCCCGGAGATTTATTTTTAGTTAAAAATTTTGCTTTTCTCTCGAGTCTACACCCTTTATTTTCGGTCTTATAGTTATTATAATTATTATTTTAGTTTTTATTTCGCGTTTTAATTTAGGTTGAAATGAATAATTTGAACGGGAAAAACTATTATGTAATTTAGCAAAATATGTCTATTTAAAATAATATTCTATTTTTTTTTGGATTTGACTCACAAAAGAAATGCAGTAACATTTTTTAAATTTTTTTGTTTATTTCAATAATATAAAACTAACGAATAATTAATAAATTATTGATTTTGGAGTCTATACATGTTTTTTTTCAGACGGAATAATAACCTGAAATTTTAAAACGAATGCCTGTACCGAATTTATATATATTACTTTTTTAATGATTCAAAGGGCAGTTTTTGCTAAACGTTAAACCTATTGTACCAGAAAATGTACGTAGACATATAAATTTGCTATTATTATGTTTTACGTGATAGAATGATAAAATAGATGTCCATAAAATAAAAAAAATAACTGTCAACTATGTTAAAACACTGGGTTGAACTTGGAAATTAAAAAAAAACCAAAAACTAATTTTGATATTTCTTAGTTTAGCATAAAAATAATACATTTATATTTGAGTACAATAATAATGTAAAAACACGTTTCTTTTATAAAAGTGGTTTGGAATACAAACAAATTTTAGATACTATATTATACTTAACATACGATATTAAAAATTGTGGATGGGAACATCAATACGATAATATATTAACTAAGTATAAAGACTATTATTAAATAGAGTTATAGGCTATTGAATTTATGAATACCTAGTAAAATCAATAGTTTAGAATTTCAAACGGAGCACAAAAATTGTCATTACTGTCGCGATAAAAAATAAATTCCAATCGATTCCAATTTGCATAAGGTAGGTATTCCATTTAATCTAGAAAATCTCGTTAAAATCAAATATTTTTGCATTTTCTCGAGCAGACAATCTCGTTAAGAAGTAGTTATCGTACAGGCCTGATCGACTCGGCTTGTCAGAAACATAATAATAATAATAATAATAATAATATACTTGGTCGAACAAAAATGCAAATCGATTTCTATGAACTTTTAACACAAACAAAACAGGATGACTTGTTTTTCCGCAATCATAATATTATAATTGTTTCCATTGGTCTGTATTTTATTGTGTAAACTAATAATTTTATTGCATTTAAATGGAATCTATATCTAAACTCTTTTATGAAAAATGCAAACGGACAAGACTATAAATATATAACAATACATTGGAATGCGCCCAACAACGCGAAACATCATTCGATACCACTTTGACTTTTGGGCTGTTCGAGATGTTTTATCCTTAAAATATTGCTATTTTCCGGTTCTTGATGCACACAATTAAACCACGGGGGTCCCCGGGGAAGTTGTTGCCACCGCTGCTGAACTTGGGGAAGTTACAGCGAAACCGATTTACGATTCACGCTGCCACCGCGGGTGTGGTCTATTAATCATTCAGAAGGAGAATTATCATGCTCCGGATTTACACACGTCCAACGAATACAAGTTTGTACTTAAAAAGTTTTATCGCCTGTGCAAACATATTATTTATATACTCGCAGGTTTAAACAAACAATAGTTTGGTGTATAAACGGATGGAGTGCGTACGATTGGTAATTTAAGGACGAAGACCAGACGAGGAGACATTGATTAGATTGTTTCGGTGAAAATGATATGCTCGAAAAAACACGTCGTCCTTCTCCCGTCAGACATATTATTGACACTCGTTATAAATACAAAATCGTATGTCTTATAGTTTTTAAACTTCCAACACACATAATAATGTATGTAAATTAATCAATTCCATGTTTCAAGATTTTATATGGAAATGTATTCAAGAATTGTAATCCTAACGATAGAAAACTATTGAAATGTAACATTTGTTCTTTTACGGAAATTCAATTTTCTTGACAATTTTTATAGAAAAAATATACAAAATAGACATTCGTAATGAATTAAATGAGTGTTCCATTTCAAAAAAACGTTATTAATATTCCAGTACCTTAATTATTATTACACGAAAACATAAATAGTTAGAAAAATTGAATTTTTTATATTTATACTTATTTTGTTATATCTTTAATGTTATGTTACAATAGAATAAAAATTTTTTAAAACAAAATTTCTAAATTAAATATACAAAATTTATAATAGTTCATAATAAATAAATAATAAAGTTTATAGATTGCATTAATTGCAATTTGTGTTATGAAACTACTAGGAGATTAAAAAAGAAAATAATGGTCAATTTTAGGTATTGCTATTTATTTTAACAAAGTATTTATAATTTTTCCGATAATATTACTATGATTTAAAGTCCTTGTAAATGTACATAAGTCGATGTAAATTCAATTGGTGTATATAGTATTTAATTGGATCATTATAACATATAAATGTAAATAATATAATGCATTAGAAACGATACAACTCCCTGCATGACTTTAGATACAATTTACTGACATACCAAAGAAAATGCATTCCTTCGAGTAAAGTTAAAGACAGTCCGCAAGACGAATTATCACATCGATATTCCTGGAAGATCAAACATAGTTTTCAACTGGAACGCTGTGTAGAGAAGTTTGAAAAACAAATTAAAAATTTTTGAAAATTTCCGAATAATTACGCATTAATGTCCATTATTGTTTCGAAATTGATAACACGATAGCGGGAAAATATTTACTGTGAAAATGTCAACGTTTTTCAAAAGATGAATAATATTATAATGATATATTTTATTATGATAGGTTCCGCCTGTTTCCATTCGTATGCGTACAAGATTCGTATAGTAGTTTTTAATGTCACATACAAATTAGATAATAAAAAAAGAACCGTCATCAATTAAGCCAACAACGGACGTTCAATGAAACGATAATTTAGTTATTTCAAAAGCTCGTGTCTTTTCAATTCAACGTGCGGATTTATTCATGTGTTATTATTATCACAGAATAAATTGGCGTTTGGAAAACAAAATATTAATAAAATTTGTACGCGACGACGTCAGAAAGCATTAGGGAAATCGAAAATCAATAGATTTTTCTTCAGTTCACTGACAATATTGATAATATTAACACAAAAAAATGTACAATATCACGTTACACGTAAATCCTTACTAAATATACACATTATAGAACCAATAATGAATTATTATTTATTAACGAGGAACAATGATTTAACAATTAAAACGTTTGTTCCTTAAGCATTGAGTAACTATCGGTACAAATATGAAATAATGGACAAACCACGAAATTTGATATCGTGATTTACTCTTGTGAAATTAAATATTATGTAATTGGCATGCATACTCGTGAGTGGGGATAGCGTGTTTTATAATAATATTAATAATAATAATAATAATAATAATAATAATAATTTTTTTTTCAAGTAGTTTTCACTCACCGGCCACTGTGGAGAATGATGCGGTGTCTTGTGGTGAAAACTATAACAATATTATTTTGACTTTTTTTTTTTTCTATATTTTTATTAATATTTCTTTACGGTACAGTTCGATTTAATTCAAATTCGAAAACATTTGGGACGATCACGAGCGTTTCGAGTGTCTCGACACGGTCGGCGAATATTACACCGAATGACAATCAGTAATGTTATTAAATATTCCGTTTCCAAAACGTTATACTAATGTAATATTATGATGATTTTATTTGCGACGTATGTTGTGTACGTTGCGTGTGATGTTATTATATCGTGATATTATATTACTGACCGCCGACGGCAATAATAACGATATAATAATATTATTATTATTTAATAGTATATGTTGCCGACAGACTTTGCAGAGTAAATAAATGCGAAAAATGATTTCCCGAACCAGCCGTTCAGACTTTCGACTACTAAACTGCGAGCGTGATCCGCAGCGATGCCGGTGCTTCACCGGGGGGACCGTTCAGAGTGTGCGCACTCCCCGGGGCCGCGGACGTGACGCCATCTATCGTTTGTGATTTTCCGCTTACGATGAAAATATCGCCCCGCGATCGTAAAAATAAAAAATAAAAATTTTAAATCAATTGGGGTTCCGGTTGTTTATAATTTTTCATTGACAATAATCCAAAACAATATTTGAAAACACGATATTATGCTATAGCTACGATTTTTCGAAATATCCTACTGATTATCGTCAGAATGATCAGCTCCTTAAATTTAATTTTTCTAAATAAAATCGAATTCTCATTTAGGTTATGCCAAACGAATGTTTCACAGAAAATACGATTTTCCCAAGGTCCAACTAGAACAATAATTACAATTCTCTAAATACCATTTTGGATGATATTACGAATATTTGAGTAATTAATACTAGGTACAAAATATGATTATACAAAATGATCAATAAACAATAATATTCTGAGTTAATAATAGTATTATGTTGATTGAAAAATAGATATAAAATTAAAAATTGTATAGGGAGAGATGATCGAGTAAGAGCTCTTATGAGAATGAATGTCAATTATGGTGATATGAGAAGAGAAAATCCGAAGATGTAGATATACAAAAATTATAAATACAAATTTCCACAGTTATAATATTATTCCTTTATTCAATTTTTCGTATCCATTATAATTTATTAAAATAATGTAGATAAAAAAGCACATGCGAAACTAATACTTAATGGAATAAAGATTTTTGTCTGCGAAATTATTGTTATTGAAATTTTTTAAACAGACTTTTGGGAAATATTTATGAAAAAATGGTCACTCAACGATATTTTGAATAGACCCAGTTTTCTTAAACATTAATTTCTTTCTTGATCAATTGCAATATCATATTATTAATGTAATTTAATCTATTGAAATGTTTAGAATATTATTTCATACATTTTAAAAATGTACAATACAAATTAAATCGCATAATGGATATTAATTATTGATAATGTTTTTTCAATACATTTGTATTTGAATAGTATGTATGTACGCCCGTAAAGTTTGATTACAAAACATAAAAACTGATACCAATATATCTTATTTATGTTAAAAAATGATAAATTATTATAACTTTTTAAAACTTTTTTGTATTTACTATTTTATGCTCATATGGATCTATTGAATATTTTTTTTTTTTTTTTTTGTAGAAATGTAAATCAAAATAAAAACCTAATGCTTTGAACTTATAAAATTATTCCATACAATACAATATTATATTATTAATGCGATCTTTGAATTTTTCATTATATTTTATAAATATATTTTAATAAGTATATTACTTCCGGTAAAAATATGATAAAAAAAATAACATTTAATTTTCAACTAAAATAATAAAATAAACAAAATAATTAATCTAATCAATTAAATAAAAAAGAAAACGAATATAATTTATTAATTATAAAATCGACTATAATAATATACGCTTTTATTAAATTATATATTTATTATATATTAGAATAATGATTATAAATATTTAAGTATAGTTTCATTTTAAAGGCCATTAAAAATCGTCTGAATATAATTTCGTTTTTTATTATTCCAACTTTAAGAAATTATGCAAACTAATGTCAATATAATTAAAACTTCGTAATTAAACTTACGAAAACTCGAAAAATTAATCATATTCATACTTTATTAATATAATTACAGTCACCCGAAAAAATATACAGATTAATCAATTCTTCGAACCCCTCTTCAATGACTTCGATACCTAACGTCATGATCATCGTGTGAATTTGCAGTTCCTTACAAATCTTTCATAAATTTTAGCTTCACCCCTTCAGATATTTTGACATATAATTATTTATAACTGTACCTATAGACAGTAAATGACTTATAAGCTGCTGTTATTATATATTGATAAATGTAAAATTCTCATAGGTTTTTGAGCTTTGAATGTTCATCTTATCAAATTGACTAATAGTATCCAACATCATGACTAGTGATTACAGTAAGTTAAACAAATATTTTCACATAGAACATGATTTCACTTTGTTCTCAAAACGTTTACAAATTACGTAAATCGATACATATACGTATCGATAGGATTTAAAGTTTTTCAACTTGCAGTGATAAATGGAAAGACTTGCTGAAGAATATTAGAGCTACATAACCTATTTGATTCCCAATAATTCATGTCAACTGATTATGTTTCAGAGGTCACGTCGACGTGAATATAGACATATAATAGACATAACTAGCATCGTAGTTAGTATCATTATTATTATTATTATTTTTTTTTTCAATGACCCAATCACCCGCGTGGAGTTAATCTCGTTAGTCGATCAAAATGTGTTATATTTTTCGATGGAATTCTCTTTTCGGACTCGTATTGAATGTTCTGTAAATACTCGTATTTTTTTTTTTTTTCTTCGTGTGCATCGTTTTCGTCGTTATAACATCATATTATTATTCCGTCGTTCCTATGGGTCATATATTATTCTGTAATATTATTTATGTAAATGTATCATAAGTTAGTTGTCGTCATAACGCACGCACGCGTTCCTTAGCCATTCGTCATTATGTTAAATTAAACCCACGTTTATAATATAGCATAACTGTATCGTCTAGTTTTGTTATTGTTCGGTTACAATATGGCAAGACTCACGCTAATGACGATCCTGTAATAATAATAATGTCGGCCAACACGTTCAAAAGATGAAAGAACTACTCTACAACTACCGTCCCTGAACGTCAAACACACATTCAATAATAATGCGAGTATATTATTATGATAACAATAATATTATATTATAAAATAGTATAATACAATTCCGGAATTTGTGTTGTTTTATCGCAGTTTTTACCGTTAAAAAAATAATAACTGTATTGAATAACATAAAAGGGTGTTAGACGATAAAGTAAAAAACCTATAATGTGATTGTATGACAAACAAAAGTTTTTTTTATTTTCCAAATAAAACGACACGGCAAAGATCGTGATTCATGATAGGTAGGTAGCAAAAAAAAAAAAAAAATACCCACAAACTGAAAGTTCCGTGTTTTTCTTTTTCTCCTTGTTTTTATTATTATTTTATTTGTTTATTAAATATAATGTATTTTATTTTAATATTAATAATATAGAAAACCTGTAAAGAATAAAAAATTGTATAATTATCATTTACGCAATATAATATCTGAAATTTTAAAAAAACTACGCAAAAATATAATCTTGAACAATTTCATACCATCAAAAAACAATAATTATAGCTATCGATTAATATTACATTTTTATCGATAAAATATTATTTCATTTCTATAATGATAATAACTAAACAATTATTATAGACGAGTCTAGAGAATATCCGTCAAATATAATATATAGTTATAAATATTTGGAAATAGGAATTCTTATCCTAAGAGTATTTTAAAGATATTTATTATTCTCGGCGCTACAAATTAAGTTAAAATAAATCAAAGTGACAGCTATCAAAGCTATACTCTGGTTTTAATATTTTTCAAAATAGAGAAAATATTATATCATTACAAATTTATTAAGTCCGCACTCTGCAATAATAATATAATCTAAAACTATTCGTGGTTATAATTTTGAATACTCTGTCAGAAAATTTTCTGACGATCAATATTTGAAAATCAAACGAAAACCTCTACTTTTTTCATATTAAAATTGAATTAATACTTAGAAAAATTCGTTGTTTAATTATTTAAAATTAACTTTAGTGAAACAAGTAAAATGAATGAAAAAGTTAGGAACGCGGACGTCAATGTAGAATTGAAATTTAAATGATAAAAAAAATAACATTAAAGAATTTTAATTTTTGGTTGCTACCTAGTATCTATACATATTATATTTAACGTTGCTACACCCAGTGTAATCTAAATAGTTTAAAAAAAACCAAATCTACCATTCTCCCCCTCCGACAGCCGATAGAAAGTACTCGTTTTTTTTTTTTTACTTTTTCTTTATTTACGTCTCATAAAATATTGATAATAATAAAAAAAAAGGAATAACTTCTATGCTTTTCATCGTTATATTATTTGTTCAGTAGTCCCCTGTCCCCGTGGGACGAACACAGCTGATCAATTTCGGTATATAGGTAGTATTATAAAGTTTAAGGAGAATATTTTCACCAGCTACTTGTGCTTAATAATTTCAGTCAACCCCCCCAATTTATTTTATCGTAAATAAAGATTAAAAAAAAAAATAATAATAAAAATAATACCAGTAATGGTCGTAATAAGTGTTTGTTTAGTATGTAGGTACGTATACATTCATTGAAAATTGAAATCGTGCAATAGGTAACCAACGACACGCGTAAATATATAAAACACGTCATTTTACCGTTTATTTTTATCAGTAAAATCCGACACCAGAACCATACTTATATCAATTAAGAAATAATAAATTATTATTTTAGGCATTGACAATAAATTGAAATGACTATTTATAATATAATATAAATTAATAATATACACGTTCAACAATAATAATAAAATTGTATTAAATTTATTCGATTTGTTAACAGTAAAACGTTATATTATTTATATAAATTAGTCATTATCTGTACACTAGTTAAAACAGGATTATGATATAATATTATTATATTATTAATTATTCGGACTTAAAGTCACAAATCATTTCACATTGTATTTGCCGACTAATTCACAGAAAACTGTCACGCATATAAGTCAGAGAAATGATTTAATCAATTATAGTACAATATAAGTTTAGTATTTATTTACCTTAATCAATATTTCTAAAATATATTTTTTAATCAATATGTATAATTCAATTTGTCACTTTTGATAGTTACCATTCGAAATGGTAGTTTATGACTTTATGTAGGTACTTATATAATCATTTATTAGTTTAATATTTTATAATTTCATGGAGATTAAAATATATTATATAAAAAAGATAAAAAGTATGTATTAAACCAATATTATTTTAAATATAATATTTGCGCTCTAAAAAGTAACAAAGACTATTATGAAGCTTAATAAAAATTAATTTAATTATATATATATATATATATATATATATATATTTGTTTAAATACAATATATAAATAGAATCGTAAAACATTATAAACAACAAACCGAAGGTTTCAATTTGTTTTTCAAAATAAACAACAATTTATTGTAATTTTGTATTATTTTAAAATAAATGATAAGTAAGTATACTTACATCATGTTGTATCGTTAAAATATCACATGTAGATTTTTTTTTCGGAATCATTTAAAGTATTTAAAATTTAGAGCTAGCTATATAGTACTATAGAATATTATGAGTTTCTACTAAAATATTTTTTACAAAATATATTTTCGCATTAAAAGTGAACCACGAGATGGAATACTACTACCTATTTAATATTATAATTACACTCGTCTAACGCGTCATTAAAAAAACATAATCTTTTCAAAGTGAACGAAATAAAAAAAGCGAAACGACCAAAAAAAAAATCATCTCTGAATAGATACACATTTTAGGTATGTGTATGTGTGTGTGGTTTATACCCTGGAAGATACCGTGTAAACGAGCCACCTGCTCCGAGAGAAAATGCACTTGAACTTTGCCGCGTTTTTCTTTTTTAATTTATTTACACGGTCCCTTTGGAAAAGTTTTCGTTCGAGCACACAATGCAGGTCATCAGTCTGTCTCGGGAACCAAGAAACTCGAATGAAAAAAAAAAAAAAAAAAAAAAAAAAAAAAAATTTTCTATTTCTCTCTGTTTCCTCGTTGCTAAATTTGTAAATAAAAAAATGTCTCGTCCACCGACAAGCTAGCATCTAGAGTGATACAAATTGTCGCGAACACCCTCACGTCCGTTTACGACGGTTTATTTTACGAACACTGTAGTGAAACGATTTCTAAATTAAACCTATCCACGTGTACACCGTATACCACGTATAACATTGTGTCACAACAACAATATAGGTATTACCGTCTAAAACGCGTAACATAATATTTGATTGTGTAACACGAAATTCTAATCACACTCTGTATATTTTACACCCATGTGACATTATATTTTTCGACCGGGGTTTTGTTCATTTAATTTTTAATAACTCGTAAAAGCTGCCACGTTGCTTAGTCATTTTGATGCGAGTATACATTAAAATATTGCTACATTATAATAATGTAATACGATGGTTTTGTACATTATGTCAGCCGATAAAAAACCACGCCAGAATTGTTTTAGACGAGAAATCGATAGCGACGATCTTTCACGGGCCGACAGGTATACCATTATGTGTAAGTTTCCTAAAAAATAAAAATTCCCAAAGAAGAATCGTGCGTTCTGTACTTCCATTTCCGTCGGGTTATTATAACAAAGACCCAACCGAAAGGGTTAAATTATACCCTAAAGACGTGCGCGCGCGGAAGTTTGGACAATGTGCACGCGGCCGTTTTCATAATATATTATAAAACTGATTTTTAGAAAAGAGCATAATATGCATTCTTTATTTTCTCGGGTCGACTTTTTTGAATTCCGCGGCGCGTAACCATCACGAATATACCGAAGAGAAGTTCCTCTATATAATACACACAAGTTAAATGGTAAAAGTCAGACTATTTTATTCATTTGTGAAACCCCCGTGAACGGAACACGATGTTTGGATCGGTATTACTGTCGACGATATTCGACAGCGAACCAAAAAGCACACGGTTATCGTGTTTCCCGATACTGTTATAAATATTTGGAATTCAATACTCTGTTACGAAAATATAATATTTTATCGCATCGAATGTGAACTCCTTAACATTCAGTATTTTTAGGTTTATGAAACAATTTTGTACGATGGTAAAATATTCCACAATTTTCTCTTTAAATCCCGTTGAAATGCGTTAGGAACGATAAAAATCGATAAAAACTAAAATATGTGTGTATTTAATACATATTGGTAGTGGTCCAATTGAATATTTCTATGTAGTAGTTGTTTTGTATATAATATAAGATGAGCAAAAATATTAGTGTTATTATAATATTTCCTCCATGAAAATCTGGATAAATATATTATATTATGATTTAGGAACGATGATATTATAATATTTTATTCATAAAAACAGCATGTTATATTTTAAAAAATGACATTATTATGAAAACGAGTATATTTTAATTTTTTACAGTCATTTATACCTAATTTTTTTATCCGAATTTTGGTTAGGTAGGTAATAGTACTATATTAATAATAATTTATTCGTTCCCAGTCATAATGGTTACAAATATTTGACTATAAAATTAATGAAAAAAAGTCTGACCTACTGGTGGTGGAATATAGTTTGTCTTTAGTCACTTCAGTGTTTGGACGGGATGGTGTTTACAAAAGTGAAATTCATAATTTTAAAGTCTTATTAAAGTATTTTTTTGTGCCCAAAAAATATTTTATATTATATATAGATAAAATAAAATGTAATTAAATTTTCCTCTCAGTTTTGTAAGTATTAAAAATTAAAATGTTTATACATTTGTTATTAAACAAATTGCACATAGCTATGTAGATAGGTACATATAGTTATCAGAATTTCATGTTAGAATAACAAATGGGAACTATGTTTTTAGTTTTTAATGTTTTAATAGGTATTAATTTAGGGTCACTCTGTATAATGTTATTTTATTGATTTGAATATGAACCTTAATAATGTTAATTAAAATATTATTACGATAGAATTTCATTATTTTCCATTGGATAACCATTATTAACCAATATTAACATAATTCTATTAAACACAAATGTATCTAATTTTATTTTTTCTGCTCAATTGTAATTTAACAATAAAAATTAAATTAGTTATCTGAAGCGACATAATATTGATTATTTTTTTTTTCTATTATAGGAATCGAACTATTTGATCATTATTGTGTAATTATATAAATTTAAATACAGATTAACCGTTCAAAAAAGTTTATTATTTATAAACAGTTTAAATTTTTACGCTAAAAAACAGCAAACTATATTATTGACCATTAAAATAACTAGCAAAGTTTTACTATGAATGCATATTTTAAAAAATTAATTCATCTACTATATTTTTAAGTTTGTTTTTTTAATAATATAAAATAAAAATAAAAGAAGTATTTTAATCTAACAATTAAATTAGATTTACAACAATATTTAAATAATAAGCCAAAGATAAACTGCCAAGAATTACGAAAAAACTAATTTTTAACGAAATGTATATTTTTGTTATTTTAAATTATTAAATAAATAAATACCATAGACACTTGAATTTATATTTGTATTTTACATGATAAAATATTTATTAGTGATTATTTTTAATCTAAATATAGCACTATAAAAATTATTAAAATTTGTAATTTTATTCTAGTATTAATGCTTAATATAATTTTAAATTTTACCTTTTAAGATCTAAAAATGTAATACCGATCTCGGCGATCTCAACGATACACAACTTAAAGCAAATACATGGAATTAAAACTTTTCCATCTTTATATTATATTATTCCTTCATATTAAATTTATTATTAAATAAATTTATAATTTGAAATAAGCTAAGTTAAAAATTTGATAATATAATAATTAATTAGTACCACCTTCAAACATGTATATATTTATACTTAAATATTCCACCAGTGAGCTTTGCTTAAAATTGTATTTTCGATTATAATAATTTATCATGATTTATCATTGTTTTAAAATCGTAATTAAAATGCAACAAAATATCCTTCAACCGCACTAATCTCTCAGAGAATCGAAAAGACAAAGGAGAAAGTCTAGAGTCAGAGACTAGGTACCCCGATTTTTTATAAAACAAAGTGATAATTTATTATATAAAGTTATTTTAAATTTTTTAGATAATTAACTTATAAATATGAATAAATTAGTTTAATGACAAAATATAATATAAATAATACATCATAGTGAAAATATGAGATGGTAACCAGCTCGTAAAACCTAAAGGTTTTGAGAATAGTTTTTTTAAGTATATATTTAAAGGGTCGTAAATTTTTTAAGGTACAAAATATAGCATTAAGCCTTGATTTGTACCTATACCGTGATAATTCTCGTTGTAATTTATTTTCCTCTCTTCCATAGAATGCAATTAATATCGCTATAAAGATAAACGAGTGAAGGGAAAATAATATAATATAGGAAAAGAGGAAGACATTTTCTTTGATGTGGACGTTAAGATTTAGCGTAAATTTAAGGAATAATATAATACAATAATTAATAACGTGTTCTATGCTTTCTTTACAATATAATATTATTATTATTATTATTGTTGTTATTCGGTGGCGTTTGTGCGTATTTTCAATCGTCACACAAATAATATGATACGAGACGATCCCGTGTGTTGAATGTGATTAATTTGTGTATAGCAGTTTAGATATAATTACTGTTTTTCGATGGTTTTTTAATAGATATTCGAATTAAAACAACGTTTGCCATAACTACCATAGTGACATTTAATTATTCGTAGGACATTAGAACAATGTGATAATATTCACATTAATATCAAACGCGCCCATAGGTGAGAGGAAGGACCATAGGAGTTATTATTGTTACCACCGTGAAATTATTTAAATATTATATACAAATAAAAAAAAAATTTGTTAAATAAATCATTAATTACTATCTATTATTTAACTTATGACTATCACATGAAATCAAAAAACATCTACTTATTTATAAAATAAAATATACGTATTTATTAGATTTAAATTTTGATCTTACCAAATGGGATTTTAATCATTTTAATTTCTGTAGGCGCGCTTGATTAATATACTCAATAATAATAATAATAATGTAATGTTACTTTTTAGTTTTTTTCTTTTCGAAAATAAACATGCACAACATTACATCCTTTCATCGTCACTATAACTATTTTTTAAAAGAATATGAAATAGTTACTAAATAATATGAAATATTTTTATTTTAAATTTAATTTAGCTATTGAACGACATTTAGGAAACGATTTAATTATTTGTAGACGTTTCCAAATCAAACAAATATAATAATATGATATTGCGTTCATTCGACGCGATTTAATATATATATATAATAGGTTTTATTACCTATAATTATTGTAATAATTAAATGTTATAATATTATGAATTACACGTATATCATATTGTTTCTAGTGTACTATTATATAGAATTATTATTGTTTTCAGATAAATAGAACACAACTATATTTGAAAAACTTTGTCTCTTGTATTATTGTATTTATCGCTAGCTCTATTATATCTTTTACGCTTTATCATCCAACTTCAAGAATGAAACAAATGCGTTGTTATGTCAAGTTGCGTCATATGTTTCCTGACGTTAAAATATTATTCCATTTGTGCGGTGTGTGGTTACTACTATGCCAAAACAGCGACAGTGGCTCACTCGTTGATCTACCTTTTTTGTCGTTAATAAAAATAATGTCTAAAAAAACATTTTTCAAAACATTGCATCATTTCGCATAGCGAACACTCTCAAAGTTCTCATCGGTATATATTTTATTAATTAATCGATTTTTGTAAGTATATATTATAAACTATGTGAACCGAAAAGGGAAAACAACGTATTATAGTATATATAACCTAACCGATGGATAAAATCGTTTAATTTTGCAGAGCATTTAAATATCTTTACAAAAACATTAATTGACATTTTCAAATTATGTCATTATATTACAGACATTTTTTCGTTTAAAAACGAGAAACTCATATAATATAAAAAAAAAAAAAATATCATACAATATAAATATTATTATAATCTAGGTAATACTATATTTATTTTTGTTTTATTTTCAAATTAAATTAAAAATATTTTTTAAAAGTATTTATGGACATTTTTCTAATTGCATTATTTTCCGTAGTATAATGTTTACAAATAAAATGGAAACCTATAAAAAAAAAAATTCTATGAAATAAATTATCCTAACACCCTTATACCTATTTGAATAAAATCTGTTTGAAAAATATCTAATATCTAATAGAAGCCTATGTAATATACATAGTGGTTAACACTTAACAATATCGAATAATACTATTATAAATTAATAATAACTATAAACATCGATTAGTATTAAGTTTTTGGACACAATATACACTTCAACGTATGTAGATACGTTTATATACAGTCGACAATTATTTTATTTCATTAAAGTAATTTACAACTTCACAACGTAAATCGTGGACACAATATTGAAAAATGGTAGAAAAACGGTATTATATCTATAACGAACGCATTTCACTTTCAATCTCTCAAATTTTGCCTAGTCTCCTAATTTATAGTTTAAATAGTCCTAATAGTTAATCAATCTACCTTAATTTTATCATTTCCTCAGGTTTAATTTATAATTATAATTTTTTTTCTTTGTTTATCATTACATTTTATCTCGTCTTAAATATGTTAATTAAAATTATCTCACGAAAAATTGATTACAAATCGATATTTTTTTATCATTGTTTGCGAATAATTTCTGCAAAAAATCGAAATTAAAAATAATTGTGGCATTTAAGTACGTAATACGAAACGAAATTTATAATATTACCTGCTAATTACCTGTCAGAGATTTACTATAATAATATATTATAATATTTTCAAGATTAAAATACGCGAGTAGTATAACAATAGTTCAGTAGATTTCACTTATCCCGTGCTGACGTCCAATCGCAAAGTGTCATTGAAATCATATTTAAAGAACGACATTTTTTTGGTCTAATTAATATATAGTAACGATACAGGGTGACCGGATTATTGTTTTAGATAAAATAATGGAGATAACACACAGTGATTCGTACAATGTTTGATAACCGTTGACAAACGATAATAATTTAAATTGTTTTTTTTTTTTTTTTACTATTTTTAGGATATTGTGGACATTCGCTCAGCCTAGACACGCAACAAATATTGCTCCGCGATCGCTTCGTATATACATCAGTCGTACGGCCGTCTACGCGTACACGCGTATTCAGCCACTCGGCGGCGGCGTTAATCTTCTTATCAACAGAACCAATAACGTCCCCCGAGACACGCGGCGGCGGTGGTAGCTCAGTCCCGGCTCGCTCATTGCCCGCAAAATCCAATTATCTCGTTCCTTTTTAACTTTTACACAACTACTACCACCGACATAACCGCCTTAGAAGCTCTGTGTATATGTGTATGTGTGTGTGTGTGTCTTTTGAAAACATACACAATTTAATATATTTTATACATATATATAATATACAGAGAGACACCCTCATGTCCGTCACCGAGATGGAATTTCAACTTATCCCCCGCCGATGACTTAATGAAATTCGTTAAAAACCGAACCGTTTTGCGGAAGATTGTTTTCTCCCTAATTGTATAATGGTTTTTTTTTTTGCGGATACTGCAGTTATTGATTTAGGGTAAAGATTTTAATGCTATAAAAAAAATTACCGAAAAATCTTTCTAATCTATCTATCTAATAAATCGAAAACCACATTTTAGTTCATAATTATAATTTTTATAAATACGACTCAACTTTAAGTTCTTAGTATTATACAATAGAATTATATAAATCTATTTATAAATAATTGAATTGAATTAAATTAGATTCAATCACCATTCAGTAACACCCTCTGATTGGGAAACGAACCATGGCGAATATACATTTACCATTGAAAAACTGAAAGTACGATTCATGAATGTGAAGAAAAAACTATTCGGATAAACAATTTAAAATAAAAATTCAATTTTTGTACTCTTCGATGTCTAAACCAAATTTTTATCTATAACCATATTTTACAAGCATATTTCTCGGCAGCACACTTAGAGGTCATGTTGAATCCAATCATGAAATCATTCATTACAAAAAATATGGGACCTTTTTCTTGATGGTAGGATTAGAGACTAATAATAGTAATAGTAAATAGTATTACATTATTATTATTTTAGTAAAAACCATTTGTTAATTTTTTTACTTTTATTACTTTTTCTGATAAACTAAATGAGCCAGGAATCTCTGATATATTTATCATTCACGTTTGTTTTCAACATCAGGCAAAGTTCCTTTGTTTCGGGTCAATGACGCCGGTTTAGGCAAATGTCACCGTCAATAATCATGTCATATACACGCTTGGCCCACACGAAGTAATTATTATCGGTATCATTATCATTAATAATCATCTGTATTTTACGCCTTTATTGGAAAATGATGTTTCTTTCCATTCTGATCTCAGAACATTGCTTTTACATTAGTATATAGCTGCATCGAATTCAAAAGGAACATCCTCCTGAAATATACGATGAAAAATCCGAGTGATCGAGTTTTTCTATTTAAAATACGGTTAATTATTGTTTTTCATCGAATATTTCATAAAAAATAATATGTATTACATAAGATAAGACGATCATTAATACATAATACAGTTAATAAGATTAGATAAGAAGAAAGTTAATATGATGAGACACTTTTCCATTTAATACATACATCGTAAGTATTCTAAATTACTTTTGTCTTCCATTTTGCGAGCATATTATTATAAGGAATTATTTTATACTGATCCGATTATTGCTCATATTTAAGATGATGTCGTATTATTCAATATTGCATTAAAGTGACAACCTAATATTCGTAAATTGATGCCAAAAGTGTGGCTCACCTGAGCACACGAGTCATAGTATAATATAACACTTCTATCAGAGGCATATTTAGCAATTTATAAAGAGGGACAGATTTTTTTTTAGAAGATTTTATGAAGCCAAACCACCCTCTCGTCGTCACAGTTTTATAATATAAAAAATTAATTGCAAAAAAAAAAATGAAAATAAACTTGTTCTGTATCTATTTACATTATAATGCAAAATCTAAAACAGGTGGCAAAATAATATTATTAATTGCAATTTTGTTTTTGGTTTTTTGACCATAGGGGGGTTTAAAACCATTCAACCACTCTCCCCCTCATAAATACACCACTGACTTCTATCATAGCATTTAATAGTTTTTTCAAATATATTATAATAACTTGTCAAAATATTATATCAGTAAATTATTTACAATTATATTTCATTACCTATTGCAATGTGGTCACTAAAACGGAAATAGCTTTCCAAATATATTTTAACTTTTGCTCTACCCTGGAATAGTGAAAAGAGCATCCTGATTAAATTTAATCTGTGACATTATTAAATGACATTTTTTAATTAAATAAAAAAGTACAACCAGTAATCGTAATATTCTTTAATTATTACCATACATTTTAATTTCATTTTGCGTATAGTTTTCTTAATTGGGTTCTGGTAAAATATATAATATAATCAACTAATAATATATAATTCATCATGCAATTCTTTAAACACTATATTGTATAAATAATAAATTATATGAAAAATTGAACAATTTTAAATAATAAAATTATACTCGTTTAACATGAACGAAATACAATTTAACTTATTATTCAAAAATATATATCATTCACAAAATTAAAAATCAAATAAATACTCAATAGATCAGTGGTGTACTAATTAAATAACACATTATATTAATACAATTTTATAGGTTTTCTTTCTTAACGTTTAATATATTATATTATAATACTTGTAAGCAGATAAACCTAACTTAACTTATTAAATACTTACTAATAATTTTAAATTATTATTAATTATTATTTGTAAAGTAATTTTAAAATATCTACTTTGTTAACATTATATAGATATATTATTTAAGTGCATATTGTAATTATCACTTTAATTATAATTGGGGATGTATGTCAATATTTTAACCTAATTTACATTAACAATTAAGATATATTATATACTACACAAGCAACGTATAACCTTCGCAATATAATATCTTTGACGTGTTCACTGCAGCTGTGTCTTCGTGCATTTCACCATTCCCTTGATAATAAAAACTTGTTGATACATTCCTAATAGCGCGTAGGTACCTACTCCAAACTCATCTATCTTAATTTCTATTTTCTATTCATCATTCGACTCATATTCTGTTATGATATTTATTATGAATTTTGTCGTATTGTATATATCATAAAATATCATATAGTATACATCATATATAGTACTGATTATATTGTAAATATTTTTCTTTGCAGTCAGAGTGTTCTTATATAGTTAATTGCAATATTTCCATGTAAAATTAAAATTATAGATTGCGATTTTTTTAAAATTATAATTTAAGCAACAGACTTACTGTAAATGAATATTTTTGTAAAACACAATAAAATAACAATATATAATTATTTTATTTTATTTAACTATATAATATAAATTGTATTATGACAAATGTGTAATTTTATACAATTCTAATGTGATTGGTAGGTATACATATTATAATATGTAAAAAAAAAATAATATCACCTAAATTAAAATATTTAAAATTACTTTGATGCATTTATAATTTAAAATTCAAGTAAATAATGCTTTAAAAAGAATTGTACTATAAATAGTATAGTTTTTAATCTTTCAGTTTGCAATATTTGTGTACGTGTACAATTTTAAATGCTATTTTAGATATTTCAAAGTAAAATTAATTGTACTACGTTTCAACATATTGAAATAAAATGTATTTTTCAAATTAATTTAGTTCGCTTCTTTTGTTATCTTTTAATTTGATAAAATCGTACTTTCTGCAGACCAGACGAATATATAGGAATACTATGTATTGAGGGGTAAAAATTGTTTGTTGTTTTCCTTATTTTATTGTCATCGTTATCATTAAGTCAAAAGGAAAACGTTTTATTTTAGTTTCCACCGAACGGGTTTTATTATAGATCCCTTTATTTTATTTGCAATAATAACGATACCGAACTACAACTGAGATAAACCTTTTTAGCATCCAAATATTGCATTTCTCTTTGTTCATAATATAATAATTATTTCACAATTTTTTTAATTTATTGATAATGTTTCTATATTGAATTACAACTCTCAAGACAATAAGTTGTCTTGTAAAAGTACCTATTTGAAATAGTTATTCGAAAAAATAATAATTACCTATAAGAATTAATAAAACCATATTTTCATATTAATTGTTGAGTCGTATTACGGTATATGATACCAAATAATTGATATATTCGTACCTATCAGTCATAAATTATTTTTCATAACCTAACTTTACGTAACCTATATTGAGGTACAATCGTTAAAATATAATATACTTTTCTATTAATTTCCAAACGTTTATAATATATAGTAGTTATGATTTATATAAATTCACGAGAATAAGTAATTTAATAATTTTGAGAAATATATGTGTATTTAATGGATTTATCGCGAATCTAAAATATTTATAACTGAAATAAATTATTCGTTAATAGAAAGAAAAAAAAAAGGTTTACGTATAAATAGATCTCGTGCATAGTTAATCAATATACTAACATCAGTAATCAATTTATTTTAAGTTTAATTAGAAATGTCATCGTTCCCGATACAAATCTAAAAGTACTAAGATTTTGAACTAGATAAAACGATGTCGATAAAAATAATAACAATAATATAAAATATTATTACGTGTGATCGTATAATATATTTCATTGATAATAAAACTGAATAATACGCATTACATAGGTCATAGGTCTGAGTTGTGTTTTCGAACATTCGACATTCACTATTGCTGTGTGTGTGTGTGTGTGTATATATATAGGTACCTATCCACCGCAATAATGTGCCTGATCCAGACAATTTTGGTCGGGTTAGTATGAGGGAAAAAAAAAAAAAGGAAAAACTTTTAGATCAATAAAAGTGCGATTATTCCGGTTCGACTGTTCCCGTTTTGCTTTAGGAATTGAATGTACATACTATATAGACATAAATAGAACAGCTAAAAGCATCGCGGGCCTTTTCACCTTGCCCCCGAGAGTAAATACAAAAACCTAATCCTCTCGCCCGCCACGACGACGAACGTACGTTTTCCTGTTCGGGAATTGAACATTTTTATGTGCACTGGTAAAAGGCACAATTCGACCATCGCCGGATGAAATTAAATTCTTCTATCTCGACAAAAATATATATCTTTTTCTCCCATTGTGCATGAGACGGTGCCGCGTTTTTTTTTTCTTTTTTTTCTCAAAGGAGAACACAACACGAAAGTCATTTGGACTACGAAATAATAATCATAATGATAATATGGAGAAGATGATGATGATGATGATGATGATGACGGAAGACGTCTGCAAAACTCGTCATGTATAGACAAATGTTTATTTACCGCGCATAATATGACTTTTGCATTTTTATCAACCATATTTGATCAGAAATGGGAATATTAATAAATTATTCAAATGTATACGATATTGTAATGTACATATTATATAAGTCATCGAAAACTAACGTTAAAAACAAATTCCATAAAAAAAAGCCTACGTCATTTTACTTTGAAAGTCTGAAATAGGTAAATAAATATATATCGATACGAATAATAGTAACATTAGTAACAACTATTAAATATTTTTGATATTTGAAAATATTAAGGTCCACCGTACTTTATTTTTCGCTATTTATTACTTTCTATATAATAAACTTAATTGTAAAATATTTGCAAATGATTATGAAATGATATAGGTGCCTATTATATATTCATTCTTTCCGTCTCAAATGAATCATAAATAATTCAAAACCTCTCGTAAAATAATATGACAGTAATATAATTGAAATATTTACAAACATAATTTTTCTATGTATTAGTAAAATAAATATATAAAACGAACAAATACGATAAAGATACAATTAGATTTATTGAACTAAATCATTAAATAAAAACAAATTATAGATTTTTTCCAACATTAAATAGTTAAACCTAGTTATTGTTATTTCATACAATTAGTGTAAAATACAATATAAAAGTTTTAACAAAATTAGTTTTATTATCATTACTTTTTAATGTTTTATCAATAATTAATCATCATTAATCATTTGTGAAGTTTGATAATGTAAATATATTATACCTAATTACGGAGTACCTACCTATACGTACTATATACGTATTATGTCAGCGTAATCGATGTAAAACTTTAAATTTTATACATTTTAGAAAACTGTAATTTTAAAATAAGTAAACACAATAAAATATGTCTTCACGTTATTGTATTATATTATAAAGAAAATTAAATAATTCATAAATGTCAAAACGAATAACTTATGCATTTAAAATATTTCATCGTGTATATATATTTTTTAAGTGCACAATGATACAATAATACTAGGTAATTATAATGTTTGGATTTCCAATATTACATTCAGTCAGTAGTAGAGCTAAGTGTAGATGGATTATACGGATTAAGAATGATAGCTTAACACTAGAATAAGGGTGTTTAAATATAAAAGGGGAATAACCTCAAACGACTTTATATATATATATATATATATATATATATATATATATATATATAGAGGGTGAGAAAGTGATTGAGAAAGAGCGTAATTATATATCCCACCAATAAATCTTAATAATCCTTGTGGTAATTTTTATTATCTTTTTCGTGATTGGCATTATAAATACAACTATCATAGTTCTATATTTTTGTTAAACATTTTGGAACGGTTACCATAAAGCATTATTTAAATAAAACATAACCAAAATTTCGGTGGGTAAATGATCAGCCATCATAAATAATTAAGATAGACTATAATATATTATGGATGTTATAATGTTTTACTAGAAATCGTTTAATAATATAATATTAATATAATATATATATATATATATATATATATATATATATTTAGCTACTTAATTCTAAAACTAGAAATAAAAGTTATAATATTTTATAAATTCATAAAATACCATATATATTATATATATATATATATATATACCGATTGCATATTATATTATTATATAGTAATAAATGTAAATCTTTAATAAATCGTCAAAAAAAAAATGAATTATTAATATATGTATCGCATTAGTGGTAAAATGTACATGTTATTTATATAGGTAGGAACATAAGCGCAATAAACGTATTAAAAATATCACAACGCTATTTTCGTTAACATATTTTTTATTTAACCAACTGTATGGGAACAATATATAGAAATAAAATATCAAATTGTAAAATGTTTCTATAAAATAGCGAATTTAAAATGTATATGACATTTTATTTAGATATAATACAACTAAAAGCACTTAACAATGTACACAGAAATAACTAATACCATGGTCAGGAAAAATAAATACCATTATTCGATAAGAACTTAAAAGCACGAATAGCTTAAAGATTGAATAATCTTTAATACTAATAGTAGAGAGAACTGAGAAAATTATAAATTTAAAAATATTTATTATACCTATAAAAACAAATTCTGCAATAGGAACGTAGTTTAGTAGAGATAAATGACGCATCCCTATTTTGAATATTTATATACCTATTTGAAATATAATCTTTGATATCTAGTATCTATTATAATATTTTGGTTACAAAGCGTATTAGATATATAATATATTTATTTATATCTGATACAATATTTTTTTTTGGATAAACAATTATCTATATAGATTATAAATGAATGATGAGTATAAATCTAATTAGGTTAACTACTTATTAGAAGTACAAATTTTAATCAAGATAACTTATGATTTTCTAATATATCAATTTATCAGTTATTATATAGTATAGGTATATAAATTAAATCATCAAAATTATTATTATTTATACTTTATAAAATACGTTATGTACAGGTAATATATTGAATAAAAATAATATACAACTTCAAATTGTTAAACAAAGTTATATATGATAAAGGTATATATGTATAATTAAATCAAATATTTAACTTAAAATAATATTTCGACAGAGATAGAATTTTATTGCAATTTAAAAACAACATTTTTTTTTTAACCTAATTAGTATAATATTTATTCGTTGTAACATTCAGACATTAATTACAGAAGATAAATGATCTAAAATAAAGTCTAACACAGTGAGGTTATGGTTAATCCATAGGAGGAAATTCATTACAATTTTAGGGGAGGTTAATATTTTTAAGATCAATATAAGCCATGGAGGATTCATAAATGTATGTAAAACACAAAAAAAAATTTTAGGGGGCTTAGTCGTCCAAGCCCCTCCCTATTTCCGCCTATGGGTTAATCTGCGGTTTTATAAATTATTATTTATTTCCAAAGAACGATGGTGAATAGGGGGAAAAAATTAACGATATGTGACCGATAAAACGGACGTTATCAGTTATACGAACGCTCTCCGGCGGTCATCGTCGTCGCCGTTATGATAGTTTCCCAAAGTAAATCGAAATTGACATAACATTATACCGTTAGTCATTATTTAAATAAACGCCCATTGAGCTCGTCGGTCGTTAATTATTATTATTATTATTATCGCAACATTTGACGTACGCACAAAAATACGAATGGTGTATATTAATATATTATTATAATAATATACGGTGTGCGCGTGTCATCGTCGTTGATTTGAAATGCAACAATGCGCATCGGCGCCGAACAAAAGTAATAGTTTTCGAACGGAATAATTCGTATAACACGCGAAGGCGGAATTAAAAAATAAATAAATACTATATAATACTATACTAAATAATATACGCTGCATACAGGGTGTGAAACACGATGTCGTCTTCTTTTATAAAAGTGCAGTTGCTCGATAATATATGTTATTGTTTCGACAATATTTTTATTTTTTTTTTTAGGTGGTTCAAATTTTTTTAAATTATAAAATATCTAGTAATTTTTTTATACGGTATAAACGTATTTAGAAATTTAAGTAGATATGCCACCGATTGTTCTGTGATACCCTATAGAAAATAAAAGTATAATATATACATACAAATAATAACAAACGGAAGTTAAAAATAATAATAAATAAAAACGTGTGTGAAAAATAATAACTGTGAAAACGGCTTTATAGTAGGCGCAGGAGGGTTTTCTTTTCACACGATACGTTGGTACCTACACCTTCGTCGATCCTGTCACAACTATTATTGTATTATTGTACTGTTATGTTATTGTAAACACATCTGCAAGACCCAAAAATAATTGACTGGTCGTTATAAAACATACACACTGAACATAATAATATATTATTATAAACAGTTTTATTTTTTTATTTGATTATTATTCCTATCTGATGAGCAATAAATATCCGTTTAACAATAAAATATAATAATACAAAACTACAGTCTTATATCTAATAAAATAAGATCGTCTCAGAAATAACTGATTTATTTAGTTTTTATTTTCAAACCATTAATATTTAACTATAATGATAAGTAGGTAAACAACTTCAATTTGTTCATTTTTTATGATAACAATCTGTTAAACTGTTTTGAAATCAATTTATAATTATAATTTCCTATTATTGTATCATATAATTATTATTAGAACCTGTTTTTATATCTATTCAAACAAAATCAAATGTATTAGCTTACAAAATATTTAACTAATTTTTTTGTAATTTTTATAAAATTATGGTCAGAAACATTCTTATTATACATTTCTAAAAAGAACATTTTCTATTCTATTTTAAATGATTTTAAAATTTACGATAATAGTTTATAATGTTTTTACTACTGTAAAAATCTATTTTAAATTTAATTTATACCTTTATTTTATTACGAGTTTTTTTTTAAAAAATGATAATAGTAAATTAAATCATTAATTTATGTCCATAAATTACTAATTAGTTTAAAACATAAATGTCTATTACCTATCAGAAAATGTTTATTTAAATGTTGTATAATTTTTTTTTAAATCGATTTTTATTATACAGTTAGCTATAACAAATTTTTATTTAATTTAAAAGTCAACCGAACAACTACAGCATCAAATGGAAAATCGACAATAACACATAATTAGTTTTACAGTCGTACTATGTCCTCGTTTTGTTATATACCCGTATTGTAATATTATGTTAATTATTATTGATGTCTCTACTGTACCATGTTGTCCACTCGGAAATTGTCGCAATTGATTAAAACTCAGTTGATGAAATTATTTCTACACGGCTAACGTTTCATTTTATCATCGGTTTTTTTTCCTTTCTTTTAGCTGTCACATACGTGTGTATTTTTTTATGCGACATTCGGTCCATCACGTCGTCCCACGTGACACGACAAAATAAATTGATAAACGAATGTTATTATTATAACGTTTTTTCCGATATCAATCAAATAACTAATGAATTTTAAATTATTTACCGTAAAATATTGGAAATATTTTATGATATTATTATCTTACTCAGCTTTTTTTTATTTCCCGAAAAAGTCTAAGTATAATATTAATCGTTTGAAACATTTAATCTAAATAAGTTATAAAGTTCATCAGTAAACAATGAATAAATAGGTAACAAAACTAATTGCTCTAACATTTATCGCCCAATTTGTAAAATTATGCCAATAAACTGTATACATTTTAAACATTACTTATTGTGTGACGTGATGGTTTATCGGAATACGATCATACTCGTATCATAGTTCATCATTATTAGGTATATCGCTACAGAGAGTTTTTCAATTAAATACGTTATAAATATTAATCTGTGAAAAATGAATTTCATTCGTACGCAGATTCGGGCGGATAGATATAGTCACATTTTTGAACGCTTACTTTTACTACTTTTTTGTTTGTTTGTTTGTTTGTTTGTTTGTTTGTCGACCACCATAATTTGACACGGCCGGCACAAATGACAAATGTTCAATGTTATCGCAGAGTAAGTACTTTTATGCGTAAAATATGGCGGACGTGTGAGCCGTAAGCTGTCAAAAACGTTGTCGGTCCAATATAAATGTTTATATTTCAATTTGTAAACACAGTGAAAACAACAAAACGTATTTCGTCCGTCCCAATGACACGCAGTCGATCGAATCAAAAGTGCAACGGCGGCGTAAAATGTAAAATGTTTATGGATTGAAAACTAAAAGCCTCCCCTAGAAATTCGTTATAACAATATAATACACACAATTATTCATTTAAACAACGGAAATGTTGTTTGGATAGCACGCGATATTAGTTGAAAGCGTTTGCGAATAAAATGGTCGAGCCAAACTTCACTCTACAAGAGTGTGATAACTGATAATTGATCATAATATCACATGTATTATATTATATAGGTACCTACCGATGATGTACCATTTCGTATCACAAAGTATAAAGGCAACATGTTATACTGTCTACACTGACGCAATACGTTACTAAAAACGCCACAACGGTTATAAATGTATAAACGTTTATTTAATTTGTAACTGTAATAACATTAGAAGTTATATACATTATCAATAATTGTTGGCATTTACGAACTTTTTCAGACTGTCTCGGTTTTCATACGTAAAATAAAATTTCTGGTTAAAATAATTACACTTTTAAGACATTTTAAACATTCGCTTTAAAATATAAATAAAAGTACCATTAAGCAAATTCTTCGTAAACATATAATACGTAGATCGTAAGGTACCTACGTAGGTAGTATGTACAATTGGAAATTCATTTTTTTCATTAAAATATATCTTTATTGTTTTTCACCGGCAGAGTTTTAATCGTATCTTCTATCTTATACTAATACCAGAAAATTTGTATCTATTTGACCTAACTACCCAGGTTGAGTGGTCAGAATTTAATGTTACAAATGAAATACCGTGAAAATTACATTATATAGACTCACAATGTTATCTGGTTTATTTATGTAACGCAACAATTCTATTCATTGTCATATACGTTTTAGTTAGGATTTTGAATACAGAATTTTACAATATTCGTTACTCAATCAAAATTTATAACTTAATATTAATTATTATTTATTAGTACTAAACACTGCATAATAAACCATTTTATTCAAATATCAATGACACATTCATGTTGTAAGCTCACGTAAAATATTTATTTTAATAACATTTGATAAATATTTTACAATAACGACGTGCATTGCTAGTTAAATATATATATTTGATATTGTAATGATTACAATTTATTGGAACCTATTGAACAAGTATAATATGTAATACGATTTTGTATTTTGATTACAGGCATAATGTTCAACAGGGTAAAACAATATAATAGAATACACTCGACTAAAGTATTGCACTTATATTATACATAATATTAAAATAATAATAATAATAATAATAACCATGGCGCACGTTCAACTACCTACTTACTATTATACGAGACTACTCGAAGACTGAAACGTCGGTTAGATAACTGATATCTAATTCAAAAAGTCATAATTATTTTAGCAAAGTACAACTCCCCATTGGGCCGCCGTACGTGCTTAGGATAGTTTCAATGAATGTAATTTGCCGAGTTCAGTGCAGACACGTGCATCTTAATAATTTGAACATTTACCGACCGCAAACGTGGTAGGTAATGGTTATTATACCATGTACAAAATAATACTGATCTGTACGCTATTAAATTATGACTACCTAACAATATTATTTCAACGTTAGTGACAGATAAAATTATAAAAATAAAAAAAAATAAAACACTAAAAATAATTTGTTTACATGTATTCGCATTATTATATAGCATAACATTAGGTATATTCCAATAAGTTGATTGAAATTTAAATCGTAAATTATTATTACCACCGCGTCATGTATGATTATTTAGTCAGTTCAACAAAAATTAATTTTTTTCATCGGATTCGTGTTTTAAATCAGGTACGTTAGGATCTCGCGTGACAATAATATATAATTCGTTCGCAAACCATTTTGTTTAACTATTATTTATTATTATTTTATTTTTGTGTTTTAAACTTATTAAAACATATATTTCAGTGCGTTGAATTGGCAGAAAATATATTCACCAGTAGAAATGTGGTCACCATTTATCACAATAATTTATGTATTTTATAGCAGCGCATAAAATAATTAATGATTCATAAGTTATTACTTTATGTTGTAATAATTAATTTAAATTTATTGTAATTATTATTATATTTTACCTAATCGTATTTAAACGCGTTGGATTTGTATACTATGTAGCACCTAAAGTATAGTAATCTAGGAAAAACATTTATGTAATAAAATGAAAATGTTCAGTCGGCAATGTTACATGTGTGGTATTATTTAAAAAAAAATTTATCAGAAAGACAAGCATAAAAAATAAAATCGTATTTATTTTATTTTATTTTATTACAATATGATTTGCCTTGTGGCATTTTTCGAATTGACTGCCTATCCGGCATTTTATTTTCTCCTGTGTTAAATCGTTTGTTCGACCCCGGCGGGGTAGAAATCCAGTCATCGGAGGAAGTCGCACACGCATATAATTGACACATTGGATTTACATTTGACGTCAATATATTCAGTTAATTTAGAAGAGGGAACAAAGGGAGTGAGTTCGATCGGTTTAACGTACGTACGTGGCATATGTGTGTGTGTGTGTGTTTTTTTTTTTATAATAAAATATAAAAAAGACTCGGCACGTGTTTATTGTGGTATTCCGAGAAAATCCAAACGGAAACTCAATACATTCTGTTAGCTTGGGCATAGTTTTTGTCATACGAACACATTATTATTATTATAAGTCAAGTAACGTCGAATATTTGAAATCCAAAGAAGTTTATCAAAATTATTGTTCGATATACAGCACACCGCAATGATGATGCGACGAAATTTCGTTCCCACTGCAAGGTTTTCTCTGAAAATTGTTTTTCGAATTGTATCTTGAAAATGCGTTATGTGAATAGGTAGGAATGTTACCGTTACATCGGTTGAATTTTAATAATATAATCAATGTAAAAAATCCAAGTGGATTTTCGTAACAAATTTGAATGAGAGTTGTCTAATTAGTACCGATAGTTATTATAATATACACTTAACTCGATTGCTACTCGATATCACGGGGAGAAGGTTTCGTTTGAATATTATATTTTTTTTTATCAATAACTTATATGAATTAATATAATTTCATAATTTAATGATTCAACTTCAGTCGATATTACTTCTCAAGTTTTCAACTATATTTATGAATTGCAATGTTATAGGTCACCTACTCAATAACGTAATAATTCCCAAAAGTAATAAATTTTAACCAAATATGTAAATAAACTATGTATATGTTCAATTTATAAAAAATGTATTTTGATATTAGTTACAGTAAATAAATTAAATAATAAAATTGTTATTTTAATGTAAGTAACTCGATTAAACCAAATATTATTAATTAACTTCTGTTAGTTTAAATTTATATTAAGAATTATATCAACATTTGTAACATATTATGAAAGATAAAAAATAAATGTTTTATTTTTTGTTAATTCCAACAAAATAAGTAATATTTAATTAATCCAAAAAATAATCAATTTAATTAAAAAAAAAAAAACTCAAACGGTCTATTAAAATAAACTTATACATCTATGTAGGTATATTTTGTATTATAATAGTTGAAAAATCATATTATTATTATTATTAAACTTGTATTACATTTACATGTCAGCTACAGCATATTAAAAATTTAATTAATAATACATAGAAAAAATTAAAACTTTCTAAATTTAAAAGTTTCATGTTTAAAATTAAAAATAGTTAAATCGTTTAAAGTAAAGTATATTAAACTGAAACCGGTTAAAACAAATTTCTAAGTATCTACTATTAAAATATATATAATGATTATTTTTCTTCGAAATAGGAGTTATTTGAAATTTTTAATCAATCATCTCTCTAAAGCGCATAAAGTTGCATAAAATGCAAATCTGCATAAAGTTGGGTATACGAATTATCTTTATTTTAATGTCGAGTACTATAAATATAATAATAATAAAACTACATATTATAAGCTATACCCTATACGTAAAAATATTTAGCTAGGTAAAAGTAAAACGTGATTTTATTGTAATTATTACGCTTTGAATGAATAAAATAGTCATTAAAAAGTAGACAGTTTAAAAAAATATTGTCATTGGTAAGTATAAAAAAAAAAAATTGTGAAATCGATATTTGTGAAATGTTTTGATGATGAGAAGCGACGAGCGTTTTTTATGGAGTTTTAAATGTAGTTTTTTTTTTCAGACATACAATGTACATATACAATCAAAGTGTATCAAAATGATACACATAAGTATTTTGTAAAAAAAAAAAAAAAAATACAGAAAAAAAACCAAACTAACAGCATTAATTAACCGGTCTGTTAATCATACGTTTGTACATGCATATACGTATTATAATATGTGTGTGGTGCGTCTATACACGGATTCGTGACTGGCGTGCATCGTTAAAATGTTCACATTATTTTTTTTGGTTTGTACAATAATACGCTATCGTCGTTGTCGATCAGAAATGACTTTTGTCGCACACGCGCTAGCGAGCGCACATAAATCGGATTTACACTAATTTATACATCTAAATACTTCAAAGGTTGTTTTATTCAATAAAAAATATTAGAAAATCTATTCAGATCGGGTCACAATAGGTTAGATTTGATGTGAAAATCCGTAGATTAATCCCTTCTTATGAAGACAATCAAATGACAGTATCGTGGATGTTGGTAACCGATACATTATAATATACTGGACCGAGAGAAAAGATTGTGGGTTATTGGATTGGTGAGATACCGTGTTCGACTTTGAATGAGGATCGTTCGATGTTATTAATGCCACAATTCAGTCATACAAACGATAAGGGAAAAAGGATTAGAAGAAGTACAAGAAAAAATTTCTCCAAACTACATTTTGCACAGAACAATGAACTTAATCCGGTTGATTTTCTAAGCAGTGGTAGATGCTGACAATAATAATAAATAATTATTGTTTTTAATCAATTAAAATCAGTTTATGAATCGTATGAATATATAATTTATCGGTAACATTTATAGGTTCAATTATGTAAGATAAGTAGTGCAAAAGAATGGTAGTTCCGAGGAAGACATTCAAAATAGGATTAAGTGCGTACGGATGAATGTAGAGAGAAACGTCGAGTATTTTGTGTCACAAGAAAATACTGATTAGGTAATGAAAGGAAGTTATTATGAGGTAGTAGTTGGAGCAGAAATTTTGTATAGATTGAAGTATTAAGCAATGGACAAAAATAGAACACAGGTTGAGTATATAGTGAAGATGAGAATGCTAAGTTGGATACGTAGAATGACTAGAATAAAAAATGAATAAGTACAGAAAAGGAAGTGTGCGATTTGCATCAATTGTGGAGAAATGGAAAAGAATAGACTGAGGTGGTTTGGGCACATTATAAGATAGATGATCTGTATATAGATGATTCAAATGAAGTAAAAGTTGTTATGGAAATTAATGTTGAAGGTAAAAGGAGAGAAGAAGACCGATGAAGAAATTGATAGATGGAATGGAGAGTGATATAAAGATAACTGGTATGAGTGGACAAGATCGAATATATATAATAGAGATGTAGGCTGAGGTAACTGACCCATTTAATTATAAATTTACAGTGGGTTAGAATTTTAGGAGAATAAGTCTTCTTGTACGACGATATAAATTAATTATTTTTGCAATATTTGTTGTTTGTAATGTATTTTCATTCAATAAACGATGTACGCCAAGGGAACGTAATACGATGCAGGTTCCTACTAGTATTAACGATTATAAAAAAAGAAGGTTAGATTAAGTTAATTTAAAATCTTTACTCCTTCTATAAATTGAATTCTATAACTATAGACAACAAGCTGGTTTAACTGCAATATTATTTTACTCATATCCGTTTGGGTTTAAAAAAAAGTAAATGGTAACAAATGGACGGATATATTTTGGTTGTCAGAATTTTTTAACTTCAAAAATATATTATAAAATATAATTTTTATATTATTTCTATCATTTTTTCCCGCGGTTACAAATCCAGAACTGATTGAAATTGCAATATATCTTTAGTGCAGTCATACATTTATTTTTTAAATGATTATAAATCTAATAATTTTATAAAAACCTACCGGAAATTCATTTTTCATTCCTTCAGTTTTAGGAGAAAAACTATAATTCGGATAACGGAAGAATAGTGTTATATTATTATTATTATTATTTTCAACTTTTAAAGAAATGATAAATAAATTAGTTTAAAAAAAAAAAAAAAAAACGAACTTAATACTTCTATTCATTTAATATTATAAACTAAAATTTATAATTTAATATAATTAATTAATTAATTAAATAATAAATTTAAATATAATAGGTATGAAATAAAATAAACGTTTCTTCAACGTTTTCTCATATGTACAATACGAATTTTCGATACCTATTTGATAGGTAATAAATAATAATTACTAATTTGAATATTATGATTATCATGTATTTATATTATAATATATACATAAATAGTAATCCTCTTCTGTTCAACAAGATCTTGATACGTCTGCGCGGTCCTTCGAAACCTTCAAAAGGGTGATTTGTTTAAAAAACCTTTTTACCAACGCACACACGCGACGAAACGAAACACTCCGCTGATTGGATTACGATATTTAAGTTTTATAATATCGCGTGCGAGACACGTATTGATTATATTGATAAAAAAGTATAATTGTATTTTTTTAACACGATGCTTTACGCCATCTGCCACAGTCGTCGGTCACACTGTCTATATTATTCAGATAATCGTAATAATATTGTTATTTCAAGTGCCACTCGATCTACGAGACCCCTGCAATCGGTATATTTTACAAGATCATATCTTTGATAACCCGGTTTTAGTATTATACCATAAAACATTTTTAACGAATGTGTATTATCATCGAAATAGGGTATCTTCTTCGGCCGCGCACTCGTTGTGATTTTTTAATTATTATTTTAGTTCCCTTTTCCCTTATCATTGTGTCCGTGGCACATGTCATATAATCATAAAACACAGTCCTTGTTCACTGAACTGTACAGAACCTATGTTATTATTACAATACAAGGGTGCAACAGTCGATAATTAATGTAGTTATCTGATCGCAACGAATCTGTAATCTATATTGTTAATATAATATTATTATTATAATATGCAGAAAGATTTGGAAAATAATTAATTCTCGTATAAATAAACACATATATCGAGTCGAGTTTTAAAATTTATAGTTAAAAGATACATTTAAATTATAACTTATGTATTGTGATTATTATATATTTTATTTATACATATTAGTAGTATTAGTCGTAATTATAGTTAAAATAACGTGTTGTTAAACTTGTAGTCGTTTTTCAGATTTTAAAATAAAATTATTATATCTATTAATTGTTATTCTTATATACAAGTACTCGAGAACAAATTGTGAAAATAAAAATTGGAAAGAATGTGTTAATTTTGTATTTTTGTCTATCTCATAATATGTATCTCACAGTATGTGTAAAGATTTTAAACCACTTGCTTAACCGAAAACATGTTTAAGTTCACAAAACTAAAATATTATTTATCAATAATATGAACAAGGTGTCAAACATTATTTTACCTACTCTATTTTTATAGAAACGTTAATTTTAATACGATAACGTAAAAATATGTGGTGAAGCTCTAAAAAAGTAAACTGCGATTTGTGATATTATATTTAATACCTATTTTGTTACATAAAATATATATAACAATTATATAACAAAATAGTTTATATACATGAGGTATAATTGAAGGTTTAAATCATTACTGAGCATTATAATTTGGAAAAATTTCTATCAATATTTTCAATTTTTATTAAAAATAATATTATACAATGAAATATATTTCAAATTACGATGATACTGATTTTAATAAGATATATTATAGGTATAGGTACTCAAGAAGTTCAAATTTGTTTTATTTGATCCTCCTATTATTTAGGCAGGATCGGTTTTAAGTGGCAATATGCATTTTTTATATAACAATTTGTTTTACTTTACCAATATAGACAATAATAGTTTACAGTAATCTTGTGTTTTTCCTATATTATATAAATTAAATCTTAGTAGTTGTGTTCGATGAAATCGATTTCGAACAAAACCAGGTGCGCAATCGATTTTTATTTTATTTTATTGTTCAATTTAATGCTTTTTACAAGCCTAATATTCAATTTTGTATCTATTACATATGAAATGATTAGTCTATAAGACACACAGATATTCAATTTATTAAAAGACACAATATGATAAAATTAATTCGTCTACCTTGTCTCTCCCCATTAACTCAAACAATAATCTTGATGTGGAATCAAGTGTAAGTAAATCCATTTCAGAGAATATAACAATAAACATAAAAGTGTTTAGTTATTTATTTCATGATAAATTGTAACGACTAAAACATATACAAAACTATAATAATTAATTTTCGACATATTAATTATTATATACCTATATAAACGATACTGTGATTTTGTAAATTTAATTAATGTTACTGTGCCGCGCAAATGTACGATTTCATTTAATTAATATTACGATTATATAATTACAGCGAATTCTATTTTTCGATTATTTTTATTATTTTAAAATATAGGTACATTTTGTACAACCTTCAGATGTTCATCACATGAAACTTCTAATAAAAGTATACACATACGTAAACTCGTAGTAATAAGTTGCGCTGCATTCACTCCAAAATATTATTAGAATTATTATATATATTCGTAATTTTGACTGCTCTGAATAGCTTTTAGAATATGGGTAGTAAAAAAAAAAATTAAATTTTTACAAGTCCAGATAGTGCACTATAATAATATTACTCATACGATTCTGATTTATTTTAATATTTCCACCGAGTCGGAGGAAAAAACTTATATTTTTCTCACAAAGTCATTATTGAGTATTATTATTTCTTTGGCAATCGTCACGTTATTCCATTTCAATATTGTACACGACCTTTATAACAGCAGTGTATTATAAGACCTAAGAATGACTCGGGCTTAATAATATGTCATCGTCGAAAAGCAATATTAATAATAATAATAATAATAATGGGGCAGAAAAAAAAATGTTACATTACATAATTTATACAGGGTGATTAAAACGAAAGAAATGACGATAGGTTTATTACACAAGAAACGTAACAACTGATACACTATTATCGTAGTAAGACGGATTTACGATCGCCCTGTACAATATACCTACGACTTAAATTACGTCTGTTGCGGAGGACGAGGGAGAGAACTTTGTACCCCATTTCGAGTCTCTGAATAGTCCGGAATTGAATTCATTGTGAATATTTCACATGCGTATATTATATTTATTTTCAATCTCTCTCGTGTACACGCGCGTTTTTCGTCCGAGGCGACTGTTAGAAATATCGAAAATGACGTGTTCGCTTAATATTAATATGTGCGATGCGAGGTAAAAAATTTCTTTCCGAGTGCCAGCCGAGTTGCAGCAGCTGCGATTGACAATATTTATACTGCGGCCAGTATTTTCCTCCGCCACCAGGTCTAACGGTATACTTTTTTAAAAAAAAGTATTCGGAATTTAAAATATAATATATCTTGAACACTTACGATTACGAAATTACGAGTCAGTACGTTTTAGAAAACTCTCATCTTCACATCGGTATAATTCTCGTTTTTCTTGTCTTCCATATAGAGCGAGTAAATATACAAAATGATCAGAATTTCGCGTCGTAAAAACAATAGAGATTAAAGTGAAAGCGTACGCAATTCATATTTCCAACCACTTTGGTAATATGAAATTTTTTTCGTCCGCCACGTATATATTGTTACAATAATAAATATTAAAAAATTGTATAAATAAATCAATTTTCAATATTTTTTTTCCCCAACGAATAACAAACGACATATTAATTTGACATCGACATAATAGTATAATGAAATACTATTGAAATAATGAGTATATGTTTGAAAATTATTCGGAGTTTATACTCAAATATGACTGCGCCGTCGTCGAATAATCCTTATCGTTCCCCTGCAAACTCTAGTTTTTTATCACCTTCGCGGGACAAAAATAGAGCGACGAAGGGGAAAAATGTCACTCGTGGGATTTGTTTATATATTATATTATAATATATACATTCGAATGCGAAAACTTCGCCTATCCTTTGAACTAATGCGCCAACCTGCAAACTCACACGCGACATACGATATTATGATTTATAGCATTCTCGTCGTCGCATTTGCATCCGATCCCAATCTATTTGCCGAACGATATCGGATTCCGACGTACATCTCCGGATTGGCATCTGCTGCATAAATACTCGCTTGCACATAAATACTACGCGTCGTTCGCGATTAATCCGATTTATTTATATTCGAAAATCCATATTCGACGTGTATTATTATGGTGTGTCCACGCATAAGGATTACAGATTCTATCGTGTTGGTTTATGGTATTGTTATTATAGTTATTATTATCGTCGTCTTTGCAATAATATATTTATTCAAATTGATACGGTGTGTCAGACAGGAGATGTTGTAGGTTACTCTTATCTAATTAAAACACGCGTTTTCAGTATCACGTTTGCTTTTTATTGACTTCGATTAAAATATAATTATAATATACATATACAAATTATAATGTACCGATGAACGTGACTAAAGTTAGCGGTCACGTTGGCTCGCAGAACCTAGATTTACAAATTAAAGTTGGATTCGCATTTACAACAAGAAAGACCTTTGCGGAATTTCGAATCACTTAAATAAGATGTTAAGTAGGTCGTTATAGTATTTTGGTAGTCTTGAAAAGGAGTAAGGACTATTTTTACATGGTGGGTTCGGTATGTCACTTCGAGACCCGTAAGAAGGATTAACTGTGGGGACCCGTCACGGAGTGTCTAGTTATCGCAGTCGCTCTGATTATTCAGTTTCACTGATGGATGGATTCCGTGTCTTCGTTATTGCTCGCGTTCGCGGTGGTGTTTTAACGATTGATTTTAGACGATTGGATAAACATTAGGTGGCATGAAGTCACGGGTAGGATAGTTCTGAAAAGAACTGTTTTGGTGTAGAGTGGAATATACGTCACCCAGGTGATAATTTCCTCGGAAAACGATGTTTTCGTATAGCTGGCATACACACTGCTGCTGACTAGGGTTTCCGTTGTCTTGGATTTCAGATCGTCTGGTTCCAGTGAGTAGTTCCATTTTTACAGCAAACTTTGTATCTTAGTGTTCGCTGTGAATAAATATGTTTCTGCTTTGCTTTTCTTTGCTTTGTGTCACAGCCTAAGGCTGATTGGCCATACCAGGCTCAAGCCATTTATGGTGTGTGATATCTTGGTAATTACTTGTGTACTAATTTCTTTGGGCCCAAAGGAGCGGCTCAGAGACTCTGGTCCTCGTTGTGTACGGGGGTGCTTTGTTTAGTCCTATATTTTTTATGTGGTCGAACCTGGTCCGGGAGTTTTTATGAAAAGTGATCCTGACCTGGTTTAAGATATTTTTTTTAAGTGTGATTGCTCCTGATTGGATCAGGATAACTGAATTTCGTATATAGGGTGGCATACCAGGACTGTACCTAAAACCTATAGTCAGCAACGCCACGAGCTGGCGCCAATGAGTTTTTGAAATGTATGGCTCCCACTGAGCATTAGCATATGTCATAATATGTATTACTTATATTTTAAAAAGTGTGATACGTACTGGTAACAAAATTGGACTTTTCCCGTTCAGCATAGAATATAGCATACCACGAACTCGGGTTGCCTTTAGAATGATGTTTCGAATATGAAACGTCTTCCGATAATTATGACCAGGTATTTTGCATTTATTGATCACTTTAGGTGTGTTCCATTGCACTTGGGAGATTCAATTGTGGCTTTGTTTTGCTTTGTGTGACAACCCAATGCCGATTTACTATACTAGGTTCAAACCTTTTCTGGTGTATAATAGTGAGTGATTGTGTGTATGCTAATTTTTTTGCGCCCACTGGATTAGCACAGCAACTCTGATTTTTGCTTATTCTGAGGGTGTCTTGCTTTGTCCTATCTTTCTTACATTGTTGAACCTGGACCGCGAGTTTTTGTACAATGTGATCTTGTCCTAGTTTAATATGTTCATTTTAATTGAAATTGCACCTAATTTGTTTAAGATAACAGAATTCCTGTAGTTTTTCGGTCGCTCACTCGATTTTTATATATTATTCTGATACTATGCTCTACTGGCATTGGTCGTTCAATCACACGATATAATTTTACCATCGACGTGCATTGCTAATGAGTGCGTATGTGCTTACACGTTTGAGTATATATTAGACTTACCGACTAGTAAACTCGTAATTTATCATTTGGTAGCTCTGAAAAGAGTATTTAGGGGTTTGCACCGTAACAAAGTATCATTTTGAGGTCCCCGTCCCATTATGTTTTAAGCATAATTGCGTTGACTGAATCAGTAGTTTTCTTCATTAAAAGGTAACTATATAGTGTAAGCCGCATTAAGACTTAAATCGGAAGTTAGATCTCCTGTATAAACTTTTAAAAAAAAAAAAAAACATAAGAAATATCTATCAATAATTTTTATATTAATTATACTAATAAAAAAATCTCAGAAAAATGTTATATTGTCAAACTTATATATTATTATAAAAAGGTATTTAATATTCAAGCCTCTGTCAAATAAATTTATAATTTTACAAAATATATTAAGTACATAATTCATGTAAATTATTTGAAACATTTGTCTATTTTTCTGGAAAAGATGTTTTAGGAAATACAAAATAATTCAATAACTTTAAACAGTGTTCTTATAATTTTATAATGGATAATGGAGTTTAATTTTTAAGATAATAATATTACCTAGATTTTAGCTAGATTATTGAGATAAGCCAATTAAAATAAATGTTCAATTAGAAATTAAAAGTATCATTTTAATTGAATATTGTCATTAAAACTGCTTAACTACAGACGTACCTATGTAAGATACCTATGTATCTTGTACAAACACACGTGACAAAATAACGATTTAAAATAATTATTAGGTTTTGACTAAAATAATAATGTAATGATATTCAAATATGATTTCATTTTAACTAACACGCTTTTTATATTGACTCAAATTATATAAATATTTGAACATGATTTTATGGCTTAGTAGCTAAAATACTAAATATGGAATGCACTTGCACATAACTTGAAAGCCTGCAAGCAGAAAAAAATAATAACCATAATAAAGGGACAAAATTGAAAAAAGGACGGAATGCGACGATGAAAGATAGTTATATTAGTTAAGGACATTATATAATAATAATAATAATATAATACATCATAGATTCATAGATATGCAAGACTGGCCATAAGCCAGTGGTGTTCATCGTATCTAATGAAAAATAAATATCGATTAAAGTTTTAATTATATACAATAAGTAGTTGATTAATGTGCTATAAATAATTATAACACGACAAAAACAGTTTAAACGTTAATAATATTTTATTATAGTTTCGGCAATGTGAAAATACAAAATTTCTATAAAACATTTTATAGGTGCCATAGATTAAGAATACGAAGTTTTAAGGTAATTGTCATGGTATAGGTATAAACTTTTGATATTGATTAAAATTAACGTGAAAATAATATAAGAGTTTAAAACATATTTAATATAATAATTATATTTCGTTAGTTTAGACAAATTTAGTACATACCTGTTACGTAAAATCAATTTTAATTTAATTACTTTATTATGATTTAAATACAATTCTACTGAAATAAGAAAACTCTATTATTGTAAATAATATAAAACAAAAATATCCTTTTTTCAAAAATGTTCAATTTAATCAACAAAAAGTACCAAATAAGATCGAAATAATATTTCAGATACAATATAGATAGAATATTTTTAAATAATTTTAAGATTTTACTTCCTTTTTTTTTTGTAAGTAGAATATATAACTGTAATAAAATTAATAATATAAAAACGAGTTTGCTAGATGATCGTTATATATATTCGAAATGCTTAGGAATAATAGAGTTTGGTAAAAACATTTGTGATCATAACGATTAAAATGTAAAAGCGAACCGCAGTCTACGAAGAATTATGTTAATATTTTCCATAGTAATACAACAGATGACGCCTACGGATAGCATTTTACAGTTGGGAATTTTCTTTCCACACAAAAGTTTGTTCAAAATACTAATCTGAATAAAGTCTTCTTATTCTTTATACGCTCACCCTATCTTGTCACCATCTGTATTCGGTTCTCTACTATCTTCGACAGTCACGATGATTGTACTCAAAGACACTTCCCCTTACACACATGCTATGATTGTTTGTGAAAATAATCAAAACCACCAAAATTAATACGTAATACACAATTTTAGTCTGACACAATAAACATATCCGGTATAACTAAATTAGGATACACCTACGTAATATTATGGAAACATATTTTATGTCGCTATCTAAAGAAAGAAAATATCCAAAAAAATTATTTATATTAAAAATAGTTATAAATATTTAATTAACAATTGGTTGTTTGTACATTCTGGTGTTCGGTGTTTATTTTATATTAATTATAATATATAAAATTAGGTACACCGAAAGTATTTTATAATCTTCTTTTCATTTATGAATTTCGCATTACATTTTAACTTTAAGAACTTAATATAATATTAATTTATAATATAACCACAAAAATAACATATATTTTTATCATAACATAATAAAGACATCATACCATATATTATCACACGATTTCAATGTACAAATATTAAATATTTTAGATTTTGAGCGAAGCCAGTAATATGTATTGGTTTTACAATGATGTTTTTTATTTTTATTTTTTCTAGTAGAAATTATAGTCCGATTACCACGAATAGGGTATCTGAGTATGCTTACGGAAGTAAATTGCATCTACTTTATACCTATTTTATTTAGCTCATATTTCGACTTTCTCAAAAGTTTTTCCTTGAAGAAGAAAAATTACCAAAAACATGGCGGAAAATCGGCAAAATTACAGTTTCCGTTATTGTACATTTTTTTAAATTCGTGATAACTAATTGAGTTTTAATCGTGGGGAATTAAAATTTTTTTTGAGCATTCTCAAAATTAGGTAATTTACGCGCGTGGTAAAATGTTGACTACTTATATTAATTATAAATTTACTTATATTTATAAGTATATAACTGTGATTTAAACAAAAATGTTCATTATCATATTTTATTTAAAAAATTTAAATATCGATGGAATAATATGATAAATTGATAACTGATAAGGTCACTTGTTATCACAGCATTATAGTCGTGTCCATCAAATTACATTCTTCCATCGTTTTCTGTCACTAGACGCTTGTGTTCATGTCGGATCCTTGTTATCACTGGGGTTCCAAAGTCTTCAATTACAACTTAACCAAACGATCAGTGGCGTATTTATGGGGGGGTCCATGGGGTCCGGACCCCCCCATGACCCTATTGATATGTAAATACTGATAATTCTAATAATAACTTAATATTAGCATTTAGCGAGAATTTGATACTGATCGACAGACACTCTTTATGTAATTTGTATTATTAACTGCTTAATGAATTTGTTCCCTTTTTTCGGTTTTGAGTTATAATTTTTTCCTGTGCAATATGTCTAAAATCACTAATTTTTTTACGGCGAATACTTCTCATAGTAGTAGCATAAATGTGAAAAGATCACGTGATGACGACGATTCGCAAAATGTAAATAAAAAATTAAACACTCAGGTATGTTAATATAATTTACAACAATATGAGTATTAGTAATGTAGTTATGAAATCAAAATATGCTAGATTGTGCTAGAAAAATTATCTGGACCCCCCCCCCCCAGCAAAAATTTCTAAATACGCCACTGCAAACGATAAGCAAGTTTTATATTGAAAAATCCATGTCAATACCGCTTATAATTATCGATATTTAACGATTAAAATTAATATCTTTAGAAATGTACCGGAACAGTTAAAAACTTAAAAATAATGTAAAATGTTCTTTTTAAAAATAATTAAATTCCACAAGAAACATTGTTTAGAACCAGAGAATAGAGATTATAAACCGTATAAGAATATACGCTAAAATTATCTGTCTTAGGGCTTTGGAGAAGTTTAAAGGAAAGTTTGATTTCTTCTGAGGTGGACCTTAAAATGTTTACCTTAATAAAAATAACAATTGTAGTCAAATGTTTCAATGATCAATGTTTTATTATAGTACCGTGTCCATGTACATTGAAATGTATTTGTATTAAAAAAAAACTACATAAATATAAAAATATATTTATGACTACAACAGACTTATCAAGTTCGGTAACAATATTTTTTAAAATTTTTATATGGCAGCAAACTTTGCATTGACGTCTTTCAAATTGAGATGTTTTTGAAATTACATTAACCATTCTACTTTTAAGATAGGATATTTGTCGTTGGCTTGACAATTTTCATTCAATTCCAGTACTCGATAATAGTATATATAATGGTATTTAATGGTACAAATAATAAAAAACTTTAGAAAAGACCATCTTATATCTATTGAGTATAATTGAATTTAATCAAGTACAGTTTTTATTCGTGTTATATTTTATTTTTAATATCTGTAACTAATAATAGCTGGCTCATAGTTATTGAAAATGGTACTATATTATGTTTTAAAAAATCAAATTTTGTTTCATCGTGTTTTAAAATAATCATCTTTTAGACGTATTACAGTAAATAAACAATTTTTCAATTCAAATATATAATATATTTAAAATGTAAACACGAGTACAAAATTAATACTTTAGAAATAATAATAACAACAAATTTTAATTTTTATATTATACTCGTAAACCCAAATCAAGATATAAAACGTAAATAATAAACATTAAAATTTTAAAAATTCATGTATTACACTATCTACTAAATTATAATATGGGTTACATTTATTACATTTACATAAGTATTTAAATAACGTTCGTTATTATTATTATTTTTTTTTTTTTTTAATATTGATTGGCAAAAGACTTTATTGCGACTCCTGATGCAAATGTTTAATATTAAAGAATTTTAAATTAAATACAGTCCACTATCAACCGATTATAAACCAGTGATTATTATTAAACGATTGTAAAAAAAAATCAACAGTACCAAATACAATATAATATCTTAAAAATATATATCTATGATTTACATCCATGTCGTCAATATAATAAAATGTAGCAATAAAATTAAATTTATAGGAATATAATAAAATTAAGTTTTTCTTTAAAATTTGTTTTCTTAAAGATGATCGTTCTAAACTATGACTTTCTTAAACTTGTCTTATATTCATTAAACACCTAATCTGTTGCAAGTATATTTATGGTTATTTTTTGTCATCATATTTTTGCATGATATGTCTCAAAATATGAAATATTTGAATAGTGTGTGTCATCGTAACATATAAATATTGGAAAACGTTGCTTTGAACCTTTGAGCCAAAGGTGTACCTTTTCCTATAACTAGTTTATGTTCATGAGCTTCTATTGGCGGGATTTTTTTTAAATTAAATTTTTGTTTTCACTACACGCTACACTCAATGATGTACCATACGCATCGTCATACATCAGCGATACTCGACCTGCGGGCCGCCAATGGTTTTTATATGACCCAAACAGAAAATATAAAATAGTGTCGTATGCGATTACGATAAGGATGATTATGGTTTTGGTATTTTTATTTTATAAACTATTTATATTTATAACAATTTTGATGTATATTATCTTATCGCTAAACTGGCTGTGGCTCGTATGTAAGTACGCATTATGTTTATACGAACTATTAGTCACGTTGAGATGTGTAATATCGTCGGTGTCACTTTAAAATTTAATATTTCTATCGTTAATTGTAAGGAAACATACATTTGTAATTTTATATTTCAATATTAGTTGCGACATTATGGCAGGTGTATCTTCAAAAAATAAACGAAAAATATCTGAAGAAAATAGAATGTTTCAAGACAATTAGAAAGAATATTTTATCGTACCAAATAAAAAGGGTTTAGTTACCTGTTTAATTTCTTTTAAAAACATATAATATTATTCATCATTATACTACAAAATACGATTCATTTGATAGTACTTAGAGTCTCGGATCTTTGATGAGACGTGAAAAATTAACTTTTTTCAAAAAGTCATTGCAACAGCAACAAAATGTTATGTCAGTGGCGGTATCTAACTCTACACGAACGACCGAATTAAAACGTGTATATTTTGTTTATATATTTTCATGATCATAATAATACGTATACGTATTATAATATTATATTAAAGTGCACTTATATGCTGATATCTACTTCAAGTAGATTTAGAGTTTTAAACTCGGTTAAAGCTTTAAATTAATGAATTTACGAAAATATGTACCTATATTATCATAATTACACTCTGATTACCTTTTTTCTATTAAATAAAATTTGTCTGTAGAAATATTTCAACTTAAATTAGTTAATGTTTGATAAACTAAATTTGTACTTTAAGTACAATCAATAATGTTAATATTTTTAAATTAAATATATACCTATTAGGAAAATAGAAAACATTAAAAATCAATTTTAAATATTTAGGTATTCATTCCTAATAGATACTATAATATAAGACATGTTCCATCGATTACGAATTCTTATTTTAACTATGTATCGAACAATTAGAAAATATTTTTGTTTCATACTTAAATCTATTTAGGTTTTATAGTTTTCTTAACATTTAAAGTTTACATTGCGAGTTATTTGATTCGATGAAATTGTGTTAATTCGATTTTAAATTTTATATTACTTCTATACATGCGTATAATATAATATATTGTTTTGATTTACATTTTATTTTAGAACTTCTATATTGTATTAATAGAGTTGATCCACAAATGAAGAAACCATTGTTAAATTTAAATTAACAAGTATGGTACTTTGTATAAAATATAATTTTTAATTTGTATGAGGTGACTTTGTTTTTTAGATGACTTTCTTTACTCGTAGGAGAGAAAATATTAAAAACTATAAGGATTTATATATTAGCAACGGAAATGCTCAATATGTACATCTTCTATTTCATTCTCTAATTTAAACACTAGAAGTGTTTCTCTCCAAATTCTGCTGATTAATGCATTGTGGACGATACCACAATATATATGTAAAATTTACCATGCTATATAATATATATATATATATATACAATGGTAATTCAATCACAACACTCGTCAGTATGCAAATCTACAGGACCAAGATCATCAAAATATATACATCCATATACAATATCGGGAGAACGGAAATTGTTCCGCTATTTAGGTTAACGTTATTAATCTCTCAAGTTTCTCTGTACGCGCCGACCGTACATAATCCATTATCTGTTGATGTTGTATCGCCGCCTGAGATATTCTCAGAGACCTGTCGGGTGTAAGAACACGCAATATATATATATGTATAGGTACCACCTCATAATAATATCACAGATTAAATTAAATCATATAGTGTATTTCGCATAATGATGGTAAAATGTGTATGCAAACACGATCATAATAACTATATTTGTATAAGCGTTGCCGAGAAAAGAAAAACAAAGTGTATATTTGAAAAATAATAATGTTATCTACATCAATATTATGCGTTTTAATATACCTTATTTAAGGTCATTGAATTACTATTAGACATATTATTATCAGTGACAGTTTCGCGATGATTTTGTTATCACTCTGAATTCCAAAGTGATCCAACTCAGCGGTTTTCAACCTCATTTCTGTATTTTTTTTTTTCGTTCTATCCTGGAATTCGGAGTACATGACTTAAGTTATTAATCTGAGATAATATAGCTGGGGTTATAAATAACCAAAAACGGCGGCCTATATCCTTATGCCTATGCGATCTTGCGGTGAACAGTAGATTTTCGTGAGTGTTCGGAAGTTTACTGTGCCCTGTTAAGAACGCGGTCGTCGACTCACACGAAGGTTTCGAGTTTTTACCCTTGTTTTAATAATTATGATTTGTGGTCGCTAAAAAAAGTCCCAGTCCCCAGTTGCACTTAATAATTCAAATGTTTACCCCCGACCACGATGGGTTGAGAAACTAACAAAAGAAAAAAATCTACCACTACGCCATACTAAGTTTGCACACGTCAACAAGGTTTTACACTGTTCGTAGAGATTAATATTTTCTAAACACTCTCAATTATCAACACAATTTAAACAGTTATGCGAAATTCTGACGATTTATAGTATGTTATTCTTAGCAACTTGTCTAGTTTATAATATTATCATGCAATCAATACTTATGGTGGTCACTAAACTATGGTAACCATGGTCTAGATAATAAATTACCTATTACTCTAATAGGTAAATACAGAAGAGTTATCCCAATGTAATCATAATATTATAATATCATCAATTCTTGATTAAAATAAGTAAATATTTTTCAACTAAAAAAATGTATAATGTAAATTGAGGTCAATATTAATCTACATTAAAACAGTTTTAACATTAATGCATTCCTTCCATCATAACGCCTCCAGTTTTAAAAATGACAATTTTCGTGGTTAGCAAGATGTGCGTTACGACCAAAAGCACTCTTACACATTTTCAACGATTTCTTCGTTACTTTCAAAATGAGTTCCATAAAATGGGGCAAGATAAAAACTTTTTTACTATCAATTTTCAAATGTTAGGCTTTAGATTTTTATTTTAAATTTTTATAAAAATGATCTATTAAAATTTTAAAACGTTTCTGGTTAAATAAATAGTTCAAATATAGTTTTTAGCATTTTATAACTACGTAAGAAAATTGAACCGCCGTTGTTGTACGTAACTATGATATATATTTATAAATAATATTTAATTAATAATAATTCATACATATATAATTAGGATTTTGTATTACGTATTTCTTATGACATTGAAAATATATGAAATTATTACGGTCAGTGTTGACCGTAATGATAGTAGATGGACATTAAATATTAAACATTTAACTATTAAACAAAATCTACCGTTTTGCAACGCGAAATTATGACCATACTGCATTTATGCATTACAGCCTATAAATATACTTTTTAAAATGGTCATTATCAACAAATCGCATACACGGTCAATATTATATTTTATAGACTATAAATTGTAAGACGTCCGATCTACGGTCTTAATTCGAGTAAAAGTACAAAACTCGAATTTCCGGCGCGTGTAAAGTAAGTTAGACTGTTCCGTTTACCGCTTTCACCGGACACACGAGTATATAAAATAATAAAATTATAGAAAATATTTTTCCAGTCTTTCCTAGGTAATAGACAACGAATCGAGTTATGAATGAAAGGTTTGGAAAATAATACCCTATAAAACACTAAAAATTCTAAATGATGCATGAATGAAAATGCACTAAAAATGTATTTTACTTTAACTACATTTTACTTTTGGAATTTTTAATTATATAATACTATTAAAAACTAATGGCAATTAACTAAAATAATACACTAATAAAAAATAATGTCTCATGTGTTACAACAAAAAAACTCATACAAAACGATATCGTCAGACATCGATTTTATTGCTCTAATAAATTATTAAATGGGAAATCTAATATTTAGATTAAGTTTTGATATACCGATTGTCTGATAATTTAATGCGAGTACCTCATTTTAGTGTGTTTTGTTTATATAATAATCATATAAGCAAGAAAATTTTTAAAATTAAAATTATGTATCCAAAAACTTCAAAATTGATCCAAAAATTCTAAAATTCCATAAAAAACTAAAAATACAACCTAAAAATGACATTTGTCAAAAAATGAAAAATAAATTTTCTTATTCTCATTTAAAAGTATATAAAATGAATTTGTGGCAACACAAGTATCGCACATCGCACGGCAAGTTACGAAATATACTTAATATGAGAAAAACCAAGAAAAAAATTGATAATTCTAATAATTATATAATATTGGTAAACTACAATATTTATTGGTCGGGAAAGGACAAAAAATGGGCGCGTAAGTACTGAATAAAAATACATTGTAGAAGTGGTGATATGATACCTAGGTAGATCTATCTATTGATTATTTCATCTCAGTTTATTCAGACTCCCGCGTATCCGAGATTTATACGAAGGGTGTTTTAAATATATCCAATTGTATGGTGACCATAATATTAATTACATAAAATCTAACAGTAATCGGATAAAGTCAAACCATTAACAAAGAATACTATTTAAAGGCACTTTGTTGACTTTGTCATACTGTATATTGTAAAAGACAAAATTTGTGATTAGATTTTAATTGGAAAATTTATTACGATAACGCACCAGCCAATTATTTGCACCTTATTCAGATTTTCTCGGCCAACTAGTCTTTCTATATAAACATTTTTATTGTCGGACAAACCCTTCACTATCCCTTCATGTCACCATGTAATTTTGAATTATTCCTTAAACTAAAATGACCATCGAATGGAACATATTTGAATATCATGAAGACATAATGAAAAACGCGATGGCCGCAGCTAAATTGTATTTTCAAAGAGACGTGCTAAAAATACATTCAATAATGGTGGTACAGCTGGAAAAAGTGTGACGGGACCCAAAGGCTTCGATACATTTCCAGAACCTAAGCGTGTTTAAAAAAGACTTGTATTTTTTGAACTCACTGCGTATGTCGATACACAGACAGAGTGCGCAGATTCACCCACTGTTGTTGCGATTCCGCGCCATTAAATGAGAAGTTTCAACGGTTTGAAATTGCAATCGCCCGACTCTCCGCGAACCGCAAGCGTAATTGTGTCTTGAGGCGAACATATTATTATTATCATCGTGTTATTATCATTGTTCGTCGAAAAACAAAAATAACGCAGCGTATACGTGCTAGCAATCGTTAAGCGTGTTTATGCGAGGTTCATTACCGTGATGCCGCGCCGCCGTCGCAGGAGCCACGCACGTTTTCCGGTCTTTCGATTTCGTTAAAAGTGGCAAAAAGACGATTTTTCAATATAGAGAAAAAAAGGAATTACCTATAAAAATAGTAATAATAATAATAAAATAACGACGAGTGGAATACGTATAGTTATTCGCACCCTGTCCACGGCCCGGAAAATTAAACGTCGTCCTTATCGAGTGGAGGCGAAATAAAAAAATAAAAACTCAATGAATGAATGGATCGGATGGATGTCGTCGCTATTCATCGCAATAGGCTTTCGATATTACAAAATCTGCGTGAAACGGAATCGGCCACCCGGAATATTGGATAGCACAAACAGCTAAAGGTCTAATTTTCTACGGTTATAATATTGTTATTATCATACCTAATTTAATATGTATAGATAGGTATACACGCCTATCTATATATCCGCGGCTTTCCATAGTCGACGATCGAAAAATCGCATTTACCAACCAATCTCGATTATTATATACCACACCAGACTACTGTACCTATAAAATATATATACAGGGTACACCGACGTATTTGTCCTACGCAAACATGTTCAACAATTTTGTTTTCAAATTTAAACACACTTCTAGTTTTCCTTGATTTAAAAATGTACAAATTTTTATTTTCAGTTATTTTATGCTCCTTTTGTATTGCGTCATATCGAGTTCGTAGACGTCGAGAAATCATTTCTACAGGTCTAGACATATAGAATGAACAATATTTATTTATAATAGCTCACCTTGATCCCTTAAACGTCCAAAAGTTCGCATAGGTTATGTAACTTTGTTCTCCCGCAGTCTGATTCTGTGGGTTATCATTTCTCGGTTATTCTTGGTACCTTTGTTTGCATATTGAAGTGATCTTTTTTATTGACTTTTCTAATTTTATATGCAATACGAGATCTCTTCTTCTTTTTTAAATTTAAAAATATTTAAAAGTCCATAACGTAAAAACATTCAATGAACTATGCATTCGTATCATTAAGACTAAATAAATACATAATATTTTTAAACTCAACAAAATAATGTAGTTCTCTTGTTTCAAAAATATTTTAAATGCATGAAAATATATTAAATTCCGAAAAGTTCACCCTGTATACGTGAGTTAGTTACATCTTACCTACAACACTGCTATACGCATAATCACAATATTTCCATCACAAACGCGTCTTTTCGTTCGTTACGGAACATTTACCTTTAATAATATAAATATTTCCATCAGTAACGCCATTGCAACGAGCTTATCTGATACTATTTATATAAGAAAAATGTCCATCTAGAAAATTGAAAATACATTCGACCATGATCCCCCATTATATACAGTATTAATAATAATGAATACAGATTTAAGTATCTCATATAATATTATTACAGAAGAGATTTAACAAACTATGTGAGTTTAATAATTTATTTAAATTAATAAAAAAAAGAACAAAAATGCATTTCCATAGAAAATAATAAATTACAATACAATTACTTGATAAATTTTAAGTTCAATACGTAATGTAAAATAACATAGTAATAAATTTTGTACCTATATAAAAAATTTAAACAAAACAATAATGGGTTTTTATTAAAAATCTGAATCCTATGTAATAGTGGTTTATATGGGATAAACTGTATAAAAAAATATACAGTTTTAACTATACTTTGATAGGTACTATAATTCTTCGGCAATAATGTAAAAAAATAATAATAATAGAAGAAAAAAATTAATGTTTCGTTGACTTCATCAATTTTAAAAATGTATACATTACATAATTTAATATTTATTGACTAAAATTTATTTTCTTCCGATAAAAATATTTTATTTATTAATATGGCAGTAAAAATATTTGTCTGTTTAATTAAATTAATTTACATTTTCTGAAAAAAAAAATTAATATAGAAAAAATTATATTTTTATATCATTAGAATATTGAGTATATTTTATGAATAATATATATAAATATTTGTAAAATAATAGTTTTTATAAAATTACCATCAATTATGAGACATAATTTAAGACATTTATAAGAAATATTATATTACATATTAATGGTCTCATTAAAATTAATTGTATCGTTTCATTTATATTGTGAATTTAAATAAAAAATTCGATTTTTTCCTAAAATTTTTCTAAATATTGATTATTTATCTGAATATAATTTTTAATAACGTGTGAACATCGAATAATTTTTAGAAAAATATTTACAATAAAAAAATATTTGGTTTTTATAAAATCAAATTAAATATAGGTACCTAAATTATAATAAAATATACATAGGTATTAATATTAATTGAATTATATTAGTTATTTTAAATATCATAAATTATAATTATATTTTATCTACCATTACATTTTATTACAATATTACAGATTGATAATTTTAAAAAATTAATTAATATAAAGAACCAATAGACAAATTTAAAGTCAAGAATCTAGTATATTATAAAAAGATAAGAAGAAAAGGATTGATGATGGATGCCTAAACAACGGAAGAAAGACTGATACTGACACAATATTAAACTCGAAAACTTGATAAATTTAATAACTTATTTTTATGAACTTCTGTGTATATTTTATGTATTTCTATTAAGATAATATGAGTTTAGAAATCCTAAGAGTAAGTAATTCTAAGAATATTTTAATAGTTTCGATCCCATAATATACCTACGGTTTTATTTATAAACAATGATATTTTATTGATATTTTTTTTTTTACTTTATAATATCACATTTTTTACTAAAATGATCGGATTTCAAATAGTTTCGTAAATAAATGAAATCTAATAAACGTACTATTGCCAAAATTTAAATCAAGTTATACATAGTTGCTTATAACAAAAATGAATATAAATGGATTAAAATAGTTTAAATAAGGCTAAACGATCTACTTCCTTGTGCAATACGAGTCCATTGTTATAAAATGAATGAAAATAATAAGTTGTGAATTAATGTAAATTTATTGTAAATTTTAATAAACCAAAAAAAAAAAAAGGTTACAACTTCCAAATCAAATCAATATAATACCTATAACAAATAAAGTACATAATACTGTTAGATTGTTAGGTAATATCAGTATATTAATCTTAAAAGAAAAAACAATTTATAATATAACGTAAATGTAATAAAATACACATTCTATGCTTCTATATAAATATATTTTCAAACATCATTAATATAAAAATTAATTGATGAAATTAGAAAATGTCTTTACAGTGCCTACCTGTTTATTTAAAATTTTTAAAATAACTCGTAAATATACGAAAAAATATACGCATGCTATATAATATAATATGCTAATTAACATAATAAATGAGAAAATAATCTATTAAAAATAATGTTTTTTGCAAAAACGTAGTGTCATAATTAATAAAAATAAAAAAAACTTAAATATTAAAAGTTGACAAAGAAATTAAGTAGAGTAGGTTTAAGTAATATGAATCATCTTGTACACACAGAAAATCGCTTTTTTTGAAAATTCAGTATTTCTATTTACAATGGAACGTTTTGAGTTTCTACCCATAAAATATCATCTTTACTTAGGTATTTTCTTATAATGTCTAAGTATTTTATAAATAATAATAATAATACGTATAATTATTTAAACAATATTGGAATCTCCGAAGTCATATTATTATTAATTAAACTCGCATTATACGCCATTCGACAAACATCGATTCAAATTAATCCCAGAACGGACAGATGTTCTGTTGTCTAACGGTGTTTAAGAGTGGAAATAGCTAAAATTCGAGTGATATGCAGGCAGACGTCTTGCGGTCAGACGGGCGGACGGAGCATCTGGTATTTAATCAAGAAGTACGCTGTGATTGTATTAAAAACGGAAAAAGAGTCCGACTGTAATGGAAACTAGAGATTGCCTTCTCCTTTGACCCCCGTCTTAGCCGCGCACCCTCGCGTTACAGTCCGTTTCGTGCCGTTTACCAATTACGGAAGTTTCATCGCCGGGGACCGGATTAGAAACGGTCGGCCTAATAACATTACTTATTCGCCGGTACCCGGCATAGAGATATCCCGCGGAAAATAGATTCTTTTTAAAACTTTTTCCAGCCCCGTCTAATCAAATATAATACATACAATATAATGATAACGCGTATCTAGGGATGAGCCGTACGTAACTCTCCGACCCCCCTAGACGCAGTTAATTTTTGAGTTGCGATCAATTTAAATGGCATAAATTGTGCGATGATCGTTTTATTTCTGGAATCGCAGGCGGTAAAATGTATTTTGTTTAAAATACGTTTTAAAAGTCGATTAATCGCTGCGAATATTAATAATGTTTATGAAAACGTTAATTCATCGACAAAATAGTTTTAAATAATTAAGTTATTATTTTATACAAAGTTATTAGTTATAAAGTTATAGAAACAAGCTATTATTATTTTTTTAAATTGAATATTTTTAGTAATGTGAAAACGAAAACTGTAACATAATAACAACTAAATAGTAGACTTTTTTAAAATAGTATAAAAACACTATTAGTTTCTTAAAAGTTCAAAAAATTCTAGAGAAAAGAATATTTTAAAGTAGGTAATAATAAATTAGTATTATTCGATCCTAAAGAAAGTATAAAATTAATATTTAAAAGTTTTAACATTGTTAAAATATAAATTTTGTAAAAACAAATAGCTTTTAAGTCTTTTTGTATAATTTTTCCCCTAAATTTCATATTCAGAATGAAAGTTTTAAAATAATCCACAGTGGGCTTTATTTGGACAGATTTTACAATTCAATCCCTAGATAAAAGCTTTAAGCTTAATGATGGTTTGTGAAGCTTTCAAAAACACATACACTGAGAATAAGGGTAAAACAACTAGGTAACTAAATTTAATGACAAAATACATATTAATACTCGTATAGTTTAGAATAATACAATTGAAATAAATAACAAAATAAAATGATATATTATAATAAAAAATAAATAATATCATCGAATATACTAGTACGTTTTATTAAACTTATAGAATAATAATATTTTCTTCCATCGATCAAAATATTTAATTTACGTAAAAACTTTTGAGGATAGTAAAAGGAAATTGAAATTCTCTTTTTATAACATTATATTTTGATTATATTATTTTCTTTTTCAAGTGATGATAATATATTTTTTTTTTTTTACTGGTTAGTTTAACTTATTTTTTTAAATCTAATCAATTTTCAATTGAAAATTTTTACTTTGAACATGTGTAAAATATAATTCTATCAATGTAAATTCGTAGTATTAGATTTTATGCAACAAATTATCACAGTACGAGATCTAATAAAGTTTTGAAAATTGTAATATAAAATCCAGCTTAATAATTTATTTATAAAAATGAACTTTAAAGGTAAAATGAACAAAATAAATAAATATAATTTTTTATTATCACAAGTTTTCATAAAATATAAATTGATACTATAATATAAGACACAATAATTTAAATTCTACGTATTCTAATATTTTATTGGCTTCATGACATAAACAAGACAACGTATATTTAACTGCTACAATAAAAAATCTTTTGATCTGTTTTTTTAAAATATATTTGAATTTGAAAAAATCATCATGTAAAATTAATCTAGATACTAAATCTAACATACTGCAGGTGACGAAAATCCCTCAATCATTTTTTCGTTTTTCAGAGAAGAGACGATTTTGACCGTTTCGAAATGTTTAATTCTCTAAACAATTTTTAAATATTTTTCATCATATTTTTGACAATAGAAAACGCTGTCGTAGCTATTATTTAATTTATTAAGTTTATTAAGTTATCAGTTACATTAGCGATAACAATATTATATATTTTATTACATTAACGAATACTTATAAAGTATTAATTCGAATTAATTCAAATTAATTTAAACAATAATAATTTCATTAATATTTGATTTTTATGATGTCAAATTTTCCTTGATGATATTATTATTCATGTTAGACTTTTGCAGTTATATATTTTTTAAAATTTGTATTTTTCTTAATATGAGTGTTTAAACATAATGCTTTTAACACAACACACAAGCTACTTTGTGGGAATCTAGTTAGTAGTATTTTTTGCAAAACATGTAGAGAAAAATTGGAATGGTCGTTCTTTTGTAAAATATACTATTTAATTTTTCGTATAATGAAATTTAAAAAAAAAAATATTCTGTTCAGCCTGTATACTACATTTATATTCAATACATTATTATGTTTATTTTGTTTTTCTTGGAAGTGAACAATACGCTTTTGGATTGACTGCAGGACAGCAGATTGTTTGACTACACTATTATATAATGTTCTAAATTGCCAGGACGCGTCTTATTCTTTTGTGCGGCCGGCGTGGCTATGTCGTCTTAACTTTTCCGTTGTATAGTCCCAAACCAAACACTGAAAATATACTGATTGGCTGCCATTGTCAGGACCCCAAAACTCCGCCGGATTACCTTTTTTGCATTCGCAGAAAAGCCGTAAACACGGCAACAGCACACCGCGAGAAGAGTAAAAAATCACAATGAATTATACTTCATCTACTCCTTTAGTTGCATGTATATCATGTTGTTCTCCCACAGGTAAAACGGTCTCATCCAACTTACGAATCTCGAGCTATATTATATTCAAAATACTTACCATTATGTTATATGTTCTGGTACATCGCGTATTAGGATAACGTTTGAATAAAATATGAAAATATTTTTTTATTTATTTCATTCATCTATAATAATAATAATAATAATAATAATATAAAATAACAACATAAGTGATTGTATTTTTAAACCTTTTGCACTATATTTGGAGGATCTCTAGAGTATATGAACAACAAAACATATTTTTTCGTCAAACTTCAATAAAATATTTAGGGTCTATTTTATAACTAAGATATATGTTATATAATTTTATTTCAGTAATAGACGACACAGAACTTTTCTAAGAGGAAAAAGATAATTTAAAACGTCAACAAATTAGTTAGGTTTTGTATTCTAAAAGATGTTAAAATAAAAAATAAAAATCTACAGGGAGTAAAGAGAATACCCCATCATCTCGTGCCACTTGAGACTTCAACTGAATTGTATAATCATTTATGGGGTTTTGTAATGTAATTACCTACTCAAATCATTTTACTTAAATAAACAATGGGAGAAAACTCATTTGAATTGAAATTGATATTAATGTTCCTATTATATTTAATTTCTAAATATATATATATATATTATTATTACAATTTTTAGAATAGGTATAGAATGTTTACGTAGGTATAATAATTGCGATATGAATTACTTAGATTATATAAGTTTAAATTAAGTAAAGATAAATAATAATTATTCTTTTTAAATCCAAAAAGAAACAACATTATTTTTCAACATTAGTAAAATTGGCAAGATTAGCTGACAAGGACCATGCGTTCATGCCTATAATAATACTAGAAATTTGTTAATATTTGTTTACATAATTAACATAGTACATTTATGAGTTATAATTTAATTTATTTGAAAAATTTAAATATTACTAAAATCTATTACAAATTTCTTAAGGAATATATTAAAAAATTTAAACAAGATTTAAATAGGAAATTTGTTTAAAATTATTGTTTTAGTTAGGTATACTTAATCCATAATAAAATAATAAATTACAATAACTATTTATTTATTAGTATTTATTTACTAACAGTTATTGTACGGTCATATATATATGTTTAAAAAATAAATTACGTATTTTATTTAACGATAATATTAATTTAGTTGTAGTATAAATAAATCAAAAACATGCATAAACCTAATATAATACAAAATATATTAAACGGATCAAATAAACATTTGATATGTTATAATAAAATATAATCTTTCAAACAGTAGGTTTTTATTACAGCAAAAGATCGATTTGATTAAAAAATTTGTTTATCTCTTTATTTATTCGTTCGCGTTAACTTTAAAGTTAGTTACATCGTAACGAAACCATGAGCTCATTTATTATGAAAGGTCGAAAACACACAATGGTTAAAAAGTTTATGATAGCAAAATACTGTTATGTGATTTTTTTGTTTTGTTTTTCTGTTCTTATTCCACAGTTTGCTTAAATCCCCAGTGATATCAGTCTGGACGAACTTCATTGTTTTCGGCCCAGCTAAGCCCGTCGACCATAAGGAAAGGCTTCGTCGTGAACGCAAAGGGCATTTTTAGAGACAAAAATCAAGTCCGTGAAATTACTTGCCGTATATAGTATTGCCGGTCCCTTCATACATTGGACCGCTGAACCAATATTTTGCACATTTTGTCACTCGACCGCTCGTTTGCTTCAAATAACATCTATTGATTTAAGAAATCTATTTTAGAATGTTGTTTTTTGTTTCTTTTACAATACACAAAACGAAATATCAAAAATCTTGTTTCGTTCGTCAAAATTTAAATAAAAAAAAAATAATTTTCTTATTATTAAAAAAGTGTGTTATTATAAAGACTTATGAGCATAATATTTCTGTTTAACTAATATATTAACTTTATACACCATTCTCTTTATTTACAAACAAATTTTTCTTACTTATTCAATCGATCTTTATAAATTATAAATTTCATTCTAACAATTATGTTTCTGTTCCAAGTAAAATATCTTATACTAATTATTTATAATTACTATTATTATAAAAGTACGTCATGCTTTTTTTTTATACTTAATAACCTAAACCCAAATAATTAGTTCCAGTTATGTACATTTTAGTATGTTCGATATCATATTTACATGCCGAAAAAAGATATTTTAGTTAGAAATTAAAATTGTGATGAAAAATAATTCATTATACAATATTATAGTATCGCGAAATAAACGAGCTATAGTATTCACGTTTAATTTATCTGTTCAAACGTTTGAAACTATAGTACGGTATTCCTTTACGACACTTTGCATAATGAATTTTCTTGAAAATAGATATGCAATTAAGATAAATAATGACAAATGGAAATCAAAGAACCGACACACATAGTTAAAATTGTAATCCGAAATAAATCCTTCTTCAAAAGCTAAACCAAATATAATATAGATTTGGTTCATAAAACTTCAGGAAACAAGTCGAGAACTTTTCATTATGTCCTTTTTATAATATTTTCATTGGTATTGACTTCAATTTATTATACTAAAACGTTTATATATTTTATTTTATCATTTCAATAAGTGTACTTTAACATGAACATCACATAATATATTAAATATTTCTTAAAATCTGAAATCTCTTTGAGCTATTATAGACCGACACGCAACGGGCGTATTTACCTTTCAATAATATTACTATTTACTACAATAGGGTCTATAGTTGTACAGTTATTATTTATATTGAAATTCATAAATCAAAAAAAGTTAATGATTTATTAAATTTGTCAAAATTCTAAATCGTAGACATAACAATGTTTTCATTTTATAAATTATTTAAACAAATATTTTTAATTATAATAATGTAATATGAATACATAACTTAAATATTCATAAATGATCATACAAAATACAATGGTTACTTATTATGTTATTCAATAATGAAAATGATGAAATTTATATCAATATATTTATGTATCAATTAAAATAATAAAAACAACAAGATATATTGTTCTTTTTGTTGGCAACTAGAGTGAATGGAAAAAAGTACGTGACATTTGAAAGTGATATCATCTTAGCTAAGGAATACGATTATAATCATACGATGATATTTTATAATTGGATTAATGTTTTAAACATTTAGAACGGTAATACTAAACATGAAATCGTTATATTTGAACCTTATATTAATTTGTTTTACTTACATGTATATAAAATATTTAAAAAAAATATTTAGAATAAAATGTGTACGAATGTACCAAATAAACTATCTCTTATTATTTGTATACTTATAACATATTTATTATTATTGTTATTTAACTAATATCGTTATAAATTGTTATATACTTGTAACATATTGTATTTTGGAAGATTATAAAATTTCACATATTGGCGTTTAGTTTTCCAAACTAAAATTTAGCTGAATAATATAATATAAATCACAATATATTATACATCTATTATAATAATAATAATAATAATATATTGTATCATTTCAGGCGAATATAATATTATATTTATGTACGCTACGTTATATTTTGCGTACTATTCATTTAAAATGTTTTCGACCAGACAAAATTGTCACAAACTAAACTACTCATATATTATTATAGTTTTAAATAATTATCATGTAAATTCAATTTCGTCGGTATTGCTTCGTCTAAAAAATATATTTTCATACGTGCTCTCGTCTCGCGGTCCGACCCAAAGGATTTACAATTAAGCCGTTTGATTTTTGCACGAATAATGGTAGTGTCGTTCGCGTGTTTCTCGTTTCGGTTTCTGTGCGAAACGCACGCGGTTCGTTGCCCACGGGCGACCGTCAAGTGAAATAAAATACGATTCCGAAAACGGTGATGGTTATTTGTCGACGGGGGAAGAATGATGCAGACTGTTTTCGCTGGACCATTATCGTACAATGCGGTCGAGGGAGAAAAGTTTACATTTTCATAAAATATTCTCCGATGCTCGTCGTACTTGCGCTCGGTTCTCGGTATAATGAAAGAATCGGAGGGCAAAAAAAAAAAACGTATATAATATGTTAATTGTTCTACTTTCAATCGAAATGCATAATGAAATGCTAATATTCACAGTATTGCGGATTCTTTTTTATTTATTTTTACAAACGGTTAAAGAAAAATATAAAGAAGAAAAAAAAACGATTTTCCCGTAGAAACACTTACCGTACCTTATGTACACACGCACAGTATACGGAGTAATCGGAATATTATGTTACAAAACTAATGAAAATAATACATCGATGATACACGCGAAAAATAATCATCACTCTGTATAATATATAAGGAAATCGCTCGTATGATGATGATCCCTCGCATAGACGGACGGTTTTTATTTACCTAGTCAGGCGCGTTATATTATAAAACACCAATAATATTTGAATTTTTTTTTTAAAAAACCATTATCTTCATACTATAATATTATGGCAATTTAACATAATAACGTTTTTTCAAACGATACGGAAATATTGTTTTATATTTTTAAGGCTTACATTTTTATATTTTTGCGGTTCAATTTTAAAATTAATATATTTCCTACATCTTCAAGCCAACTATTATTATAGCAGTACAATTATAGTAACCACTGTATTACCTACAACAATTCATTAAATGGACAACGGCAGAATGAAGCTGAACAAATTGGAATATTCTGAGATAAAATTATTTAACTACATTTTTTTTTCACATTAATTAATTGAAAAATAAAATATTGTATCTTGTAAGTAAATATTATTACTGGGAGTGATATTTATCATATATTTATGTATGATATTTATCTTAACTATGTAATAATATTAAAGACAGAATATTTAAGTCGATTTTTTTATGCATTTGTCGTTGATAACGGTTATAACGTAGATTTGTTTTAACCTATCAGTTTTTTTTCTTATACTATTATTTAATATAATATTTCAATATATTTTCAAAAACATCTACAAATGATTACCATTTTCCTTCCATACCCACCATCCAAAATAATTTCAAACGTGTTTCACTACCGGTTGATGGATGAAGGTTATATTTTATGGTCCAAAAAAACGGTTCCTAAGTAAATATTAAACTTTTCGGGATACCTCATCAAAACTTGTAGCTCCACTGAAGGTTTTGCGCCAATAACATAGTCACGGAGAGATGCCATTTGACCGGACACCTGTGCACAGTCATTTAGTAGCTAAACAACATTAAACAAATGGAATATTTTGTTATTCCCACTTGTGTTTTCTCGTTAATTAATTAATTTTAAAAATTGAAACATAAGTAACTTTAAAAAGTACCCGTTTTAAATTTACAATTAACGCAACAAGAACAACAACTTTTTATTCTGCTATTATAATCACATGTATTATTCATAGTATAATTAATGTAGGATTTTTTAATTTAAATAATTTAATTTAACTTTTATTTTTAAATATTATTTTGGTACGTATAATAATGTTTAACTGTTGATCTGCAATACTTTTTTTTTAATTTAATACTGATCCATAAAAGAAAAAAGAAGAGAATAAAAACTCGTTGTCAAAAAATATTCTTATAAGTAGTATAATAATAGTATATATTATATAGTCAATAATTTGAAAACACAAATTTTAATTAATTAAAAAAAATATTTACTCAATTTTTAAGGTCAACGACATTTTCTATTTTAATCTATTTTACGTTTACTTTTATGAAATACATCAATATTTTTTTTTTTTTTTTAATATTTTGTTAAATATTTTACAATTGTAAACGTATACGAGCATTATTAAATAAAAATATTTATTTTTTTATTTTTATATTAAAACAATTATTATTTAAAACGCTTTACAAAAATTATAAATTAAATATATTAAAAATAATAATCTCATACTCATAGTATTATCATTGTTTTAATTATAAGACATAAATCATGATAATATATTTGTTTTTCTTGTGTTTTTAAAAAATATTTTGTCCCTAAAATATTTAAGACTCTATTTTATCATCCATTTCTGTTCCATAAATATATTTATCATCATAATTGCCATCAAAACAATATTTACCTACTGAACAACTATTTCTATAATATATAAGATATTTTTAAAGTGAGGATAAAGATATAAATTTACTTTTTAAATGCAGCACAATAGGTTTTAATATTGTGAGACTAATTAATAATGATTAATTATATGTAACTAATTATGATTACTAAATTGTAATATATTATATATAGACAAAGATAATGAGCCGTTAGAAGGTTTCATCAGTAAAGACTTCTATTTGAACATGTGTATTAAAATTCAAATTATGTTCGTGATGATTACTTGCTTTGCACGTAATAATAATACCTAGTCTATTTTATTATTAATAAACGTAAAATATACATGGAATGAAAATATAAGTGTGATATTATGATATTTTTTGGTAAGTAATTTACTTTTTATTACATGGTATATGATACAGTGAAACATAATATTTTTTATTTTCGTACATTTTTATTGAGTTAGTTTATCAAATTTTTATATTTTGTTATTTTAAAAATACAATACGTGTTGTTTAAAAAATATAATTCATGAATTATGATAAAAAAAACAGTTTTAATTTAAAAATTTTATTTTTCTGAAGTTTAAGATTAGAATACATGTTATAAAAACTCAATATGCCCACATACCTATAGTAAAAATAATTAAAGACTGCCATTTCAGTTTTTTGTTGCGATGTAGAGTCGAACAGATTCTAACTCCTCTGCCATCAGCAAATTATTACTAAACATTCATTAAAAGTCTTTCAATAAAATATAAAACGTTAAAACCAAACCTATCTTATACAATTACATAATTAAAGTTAAATAATTCAGTAAATAAAAAGCTAAGTATTATCAATAATATATAAATCAAATAAATAAAAGCTTTAAAATCTAATATAGATTAAAAATGTAAGTAATTTGTATCCCAGATATTGTTGCAGATATAGAACCAGAATAATAATATAATCATATTTTTTCAATATAAGGTGTATAGTAATTTATATTTTAACGAGATAATATGAATAAAATATATTTTAAAATTGAATTATAAAAAATAAAGGAAAAAGAAATCGTGAGTGGTCTGTTAAAAGCATACATTGTGGAGATATGGAGATTAAGGATAAGTGCAAGATTTAAGATATAAATTTAAGAGAAAAAAATATTAAATTTGATGCAGATTATGCAGATTTTTAATATTAATTTGCATTGTATCTCAAGATAATTATTTTTTTAGTATAATATATAGTTTAAATAAAATAATCAATATACTGACGTTATAATTATAGATGTTGATAATATATTTGAATCAGTATCTAAATTCTAAACACATAATTAGTAATTAACTTTTTAAACCATACTATAACGAGATAATCGTTTATACATATTAAATTCCGAACATAATATTAATAAAACAATTTAAGCTTGTGTATTATAAGCAAAAATTATGTTTGTCATGATTTAGTACAACTTTGCTACGAATATTTATTTATATTTCGTTTTTGATCTGCTGCGGAATACTTAGGTATAGTTATAGAATATTTCAGCGGAGATGTTAAAATAAAAAAGAATTTGAAAGTAAAATATATTTTTCGACTGTATATACATTTATTCGTTCTTTTATATATATATATAATACGTATATATGCCAATACCATCAATTTAAGTGACACTGAATCGTAAGTAATACCTTCAGTATAAGAAAAACTCGTTTTATTTTATTTTTGAAACCCTTTGTGGACTTTTGGTTTATACGACTCGGAAAAAGAGGCTTACTTTTATCTTACTCGTTTGAATTCGCCAAGATTATACGTTCAGTATAAGCGCACGCAGCGTAAAACATAATAATAACACGACAATTATTATTAATACAAAGACTACTACAATTCTATATATATATATATATATATCATTATAATAATATTTGCACGTTACATTATCATTTTAAATCATTATCAAAATGTATTTTATATAACAAAAAATAAAAAATAAAAAATGTTTATTCTAAATTGATTACCCATTTTACGTTGGTGCGATGATAACACGCGATCGCGGTTGGTGGTCCGAGTTTTATTAGAATGAATGAATGAATAATATTAGTCTAGTGATGTATACGCGCACCGGGGCGTTTCAGGTCGCCAGATGATACTATCGGACCAGAGCGCGGAGAGTATGTTTGGATGACGAATCGCTGATATGCATATTATTGTACTGAAATAATACTAAAATAATAATATAATAGGCAGCAGTGAAGGGACACGCGGTTATATGGCACACGTTCAACGAATCTCCGTAGTTGAAATCCTATCCGACACAAGAACAACGGTCGAATAAAAATATACTATTTTGATACGCGTATGATACCTATGCGGTTTGAATATTTTTAAAATATAGTTATTCGTTTTCGGTGCGAATCGCATTCCAGAAACTTCGAAAATATCGTTCGTATGTGTTTATACGATAGTTGGCATAATTTTTTTTTCTTACCTAAATATAATATATATATATATACACGTATATACAGGGCGATCAAAAAATAATTTCACAAAAACGCCGTAAATCGAGGTATTTTCAATACTCTGATCACTCTATAAAATTTATAATATATTATAATAATACTTAGTTTTTTACACGACGAACGGATATTATACATTTTCAAAATCTCTCTGCGTATTTTTTCTAGTTGCACCTCGCACGCGTACAGTGTGAATATTATTGAATGGAAAACACACTATAATATTTTGCGACTTTTCGTAAAGTATCCGTTCCAAATTTCCAACAGAATTCGACGTGAAACATTTGATAAATTATCATATAAAAACTGAGTATTAGACTTACGTAAACAAGTATTCTAAAATTATTTTATAATAATAATATTCTTTTGTTTTATAAATATTTTACATTTAACGTTATCCTTTTTTAAAAAAAATATTTAAATTTAAATTTACGTATATTCATGAGTAAATAATTTATGAATAATTTTACCTGTTATACGAAATAACATTATTGCAATAATTATAGTTAAGTGTAGTTTTAACATGATTATTATTAATTTAATAAATATGTCTAATTCATCTTTTATTTTTAAGATTTTACCTGACAAAACGATAACGAGTGTCTCACACAAGTCGTACATGTAATTGAATAGAAAAAATTTATTATTACAATTTGTATTTTTTTTAAATTTTAATTCCATATTTTTTTCATTAATTTTGAATGAATCTTAACTTATGAATTGTTCAAAGACCACGATTATTTACAAGTAAGTAACATTATTCAATCAATGTTTACAACTTTTAATTGTTATAATTATAGTTTTTATTATAATTTTATAATTTTCAAGTTTGTTCAATTATTTCGACATTATTAATTAAATTTATCCTGGTTTTCAATCTAATTTATTCGTCGAATAATAAGAGTTATTCGGCAGATAACAAAACTATGTCATTTTAGGGTTTTTCAGTGTATAAATAAGCCTTATTCGATGAGTAAAGTTATTCGATACTTTTTTTTATCGAATAATAGTTTACCCAATGAATAAGTCTTGATAATATTAATATTTGATCTATTGTATATTATTTTGTGATAATTTTAAACATTATGTTATTAATTTTCTATTGTCAATCATAGATAAAAAAAAGACTCCATATATGTATAATACCGATAACATTTTTATGATAATGATTTTGACCAATGGTAATCAAATAAATATATACAAATTGTCCCATAATTTCTTATAACTTTCATAGAGTAGTAATCATTAGCTTAGTTTATTTATCGAATAGTCTTATTTATTAAAAACTATTTGAGAGATACATTTGTATTGAAAAACACGTATCATAAAATTTTGTTTCATCAAAAACATGCCTAAAAATGATAAAATCAATTAAATCAATATCATTAATTAATTCAAAATAAAAATAAATTATATTAATAGTTATTATATGTCTCAGATATTCTAAAAGAATATATTCAATTCTAATTACATATACTTATAGTCAAAAATTGCTTAATGCTGTAATACTTTTTTCAATTAATTTTCTAATCATATAGAAATGAATGTAAAAAGTAAGATTGGAAGAGGAAACTCGAAGAAGAGTTGGTTAAATGGAATAGAGAGTGATGTGAATGGACTAGAGGTAGTAGATAATGATCTATAGAAGTGTAGGACTAAGGTGACAGACCCTATATAGTTGTAAGTGTAGTAGTATAAGAAGAATTTTGTCACCTTTATAAATAAAGTATAAACATAATATAAAATGTATAGTTTTTAAACTTAAATTTAATTATATATGATTAAGAGCCCTTTATAATTGTTTTTTTTCAAATCTGAGTGCAATATTATTGTTTATAATAATTCGTTAAGTTAAGTTTCGTTGTTAAATTCGTAATAACTAATAATAATACAGTGCAATTACCACTATCCAGTTAGATCAAACATTATCCTTTACAAGGACTATACGAATGAAGGAAGAACTTATACCGCCATTATGCAGTATGGTTGTTTTCGTTATATCTAAAAAATATATATATATAAGTTTACATAGCGTTGTAATTGTAATATATTAGTTACATTAAATATAGTAAGTAACTCTATTCACACATTTCACTAGGTAATTTATTTATGTGTTAAAATGATTTTTTTTACGTGTGTTCCATTTTATTTTTCCAACATGTATAAAAATTTTAAATTAAATTACTAAATTATTTGATTAAATATGCATTAAACAACTTTTGTACAAAATAAAACCATCTTATAATTCCCGTTCTCATGTAATAGCTTAAGAATGGTTATATGAAAATATTTTCAAATGCTTTTAAGGACTAAAAATAAACATAATTTATGTTTCATAAAAGGATCCATTATTGCAGCATTGAGCTGTTTTGAACGACACATGCGTATCATATTGCCCGATATTGTGTAATGTAATCGAATTGAAATACTTGTTCAAAATAAAACTACTTAGGGTTCTGAATGTACCGATAAGAGAATAAAACGAAACAGTTTGTTAAAAAAATCAATAATAAAATCTTACACGTGTTTCATGACTAATTATTATATTTTAGACCTCTTCGCTTATTTATTAATATCTGAATTATTTTATCGGCAACTTTAAATTGCTAAACTTGAGCAACTTATTTTAATTTGCATTGTTATTCATTAGTTATAACCACTTGAAAACTCTAAAAATATAGGAAACCTATTTCGAGATAAACTTTTCAAGTGAAATATATTATAAGAGATACCTACTTCACTAATATTATAAACAATATAAAATTATAATAAATTATTATAAAAATGTACAATATACGTATAAAAACTAAGCAAACTATATTTACAAACCTACCTTTAGACAATTGATTATTAATTTTGAACTAACCCAAAATAATATAGAATATCAAAAAAGACAATAGTTTTTATGGTTATATTATTATTTTATTTGTTTTAAAAAAAAAGTTATTTATCACTGTTTTGTATTAGTTTTGTATTTGTACCTATTATTATTATTTTTAATTAACTAAATATTTTAATAAGAATAAAACAAATGCCTACTTTGTTGACGACAATTGAATCTTTGATCTTTGAAATATTGTCTCTCATTTTTTTCGCCTCGTTTATCGTTTTATTTGAAAAATAAAAGAGATCGATTTGAAGAAATTTGAAGTATATCAGATGTACATCAAAGTAAACAGAATAATTTTCTTTCAGTCCTTTCGTATACTGCATATCAATATATCCAACGAAAAAGGTAGTAACTCAATTTTTTTCGTTTCTGAGTTACGACTTTTAACACTGCATTCTGATAAAGGATTTTTTTCTTTATCGACCACGAAAATGATTGTATTTCCATCTATTTCACAGAGATAATAAAATAATATTAAAATAAAAAATAAAATAGAATAAGAAATTAACTTTGAATTTTATTTTGCTCCTCCTGAACAATTGACAAAATAGAGTTACTACCTTTTTCGTTGGATGTATCGATATTATCGTCTTGACATAGCACTGGCAGAAGGCCATAATCTTCTATATTAACATTTGTGAGGGAAATAATAACAGCTACACTCATTTAATGAACCACAAAGACAATAGCAAAGTAATAATAATGCATAGTGCTCTGAATAATAATTTCGGGTTGGTCTGTGTTTTTTTATTGAACTAATAAAAATAATAACAATGTAATATTATGTAATACTTATATTATAAATGAAATTGATGAAATTGTTTTATTAATAACAATTTATATTTCCATTAATATTGCTAAACAAACAAACGTTGCACAAAAGAGTTAGGTTGGGTAGATAGTTGAACCATAAATTTTTTAAATAATCGCATTTTCAGAATTCTTGTTTCATCACGTTGGGATTTAATATATGTAATTATTGGACGGTTTTGAAAAATAGCATTTTTCATCACATAAATTACTAACATTAAGCCGTGTTAAATTTTTCAATTATTCGGGTATAAATACTCTCAGAATTTTGGCAGCATTTTGAACACTTTTCTCTGTCCATATGCTTAAATATATACACGAGGGAAGGTAAAGTAATTGATTTTTTTTTGCATTGAAAAAATGTTGTTTCATATCCATACACTGATATTTACAAGTGTTAAAGAAAATTAAAAAAAATTAATTGTATAAGTTAAATTAACAAAGTTAATAATTATTTATCATATAAATTAATTTAATTTTCTAATTTACACTCTCAACATATTAATTTAGCTACATTCAGAATAATCATCATGATATGAAAATATTCAATCGATAATTAAAATTGAAAAAGATTGAACAATTATAAATATATATATATATATATATATATATATATATCATTTTCTAGTAAATAATACATAGTTACAAACAAGAGTCACAAAATGAAAATATAAATTCTACAAGAATAAATATTTTTATTATTTTAAGTTGCATAATAATGATTACCTATGACATGAGGTATACCTATAATAATATAGTTCCGAGTGAAAGTTATAAAACAAAAAAATGACATATTTATATTTAATTCTTATCATGATTGAACATTATGATAATTTTTCTATTGTATGCAAATATACATTCTAAACCCAAGTTGTAAAATGATGATGAATGATTTATTATAATAGATATATTTAGATCTTACTAACCAATAAGTTAGATTATTGATATAATATGGTTAACGGCAATGTCCATATTCTAGTATTTGTTATACTCACAATACAAATTGTTTAAATATATATATAAGATAGTGATAAAATGCCTGAAAAAAATATTACAGATTATAATATTATAACTTTATTCTAAATATAAAAAAACGGCATGATTCCCTTTTTACAATTTTGAATTCTTTTTGTGCTATTTTGGGTTTTCCTAAAACATTGTACATATCATATTTATTGCTTACATAGATTTCAGAACATTATTACATCGTAATCGTATTTAATAAAATGTTGAAGAAAATAGATGGTATTTTTTATTTTATTATATGATTACGGATGAACATGTTTCAATTACAATAGTTGATAATTAGGAATATTAGAGAAGTAGAGACACAGAGTTAGTACGCGGTAAAGTAGAAGTGCACACCATTAAATAGATTTAAACCGTTATTTGGTCAAAAGCAATTTTAACTTCTAAAGACCAATTAGACCCAACAAAGTTCAGTGATAGGGGAGGAGAACGCTGAAACTTTTTCATCGCTAAGTACTAATTACTGCAGCTCTTCGTTTTCGAATCAAATATTAGCTGATCGATTTTGGCAACTTATTTTTTTTTCACAAAAACTTAAGTTTCAGATTAGTTTAACGTTATATTATTTTAATATAAATCATATATACATATCTATATATCTATATATTAAGATATATCGTCATTTTTAATATGAAAATAAAATATAACAACATTAACAACTCATAAAAAAAACTAAAAGTTTCGAATTTAAACAAAAATATTAAAACATTTCAATACATTTTTAAATAATCCATTTGTTTTTCATTTATATAATTACTATTATTTAAAAACCATATCGATACACAAAAATTGTATATATGTATAAAAAATATTGTATATTGTATATAAAAAAGTTTCCAGTCAATTATATTATAATAAATAATTGACAAGTGTTTTATTTGAATTACTTATTAACTTAGTAGATATTTATATTATATTTTCATATAAAACAGTTATTATTTTAATTTTATGTACTCATATAAATATATAATAATAAATACAAATTAATTTTAACCAGATGATTAAAATAATTTTATCTTTCATATTTCAAGAGTTTACGGCTAAATATTATTCTAGGTAGTTTATAATATAATGTTTTTATTTGGCGACTTCTTCACCGTTACGCTATTTAGGTAATATAAAATCTACCAATAAAACAATTATTAATATTACGTACATGAAGATACACTAAATTTAATAATAAAAACTCAAATATGGACAAATAATATATTTTTTTTTTTTACATTTTTTAAAACAACGCCAACACGACGTAATCGTTATACAACAATATACGATTCGCTTTATATCAATAGAAAAAACAATAATTTTTAATATATAATTTGCACAATATTATTGTCAGTAAAAAACAAATAAAAACAACCGAAAAACGGGCGGACGAACAATACTCGAAACACGAGTACTCCACACCGTACTAACTCAATCGCGCGCGCGGTGTCGATCTGCAACTGCGTAAATTTATTATTATCATATCGCAAATCCTTATTATTGCAATTGATTAACAATATTACAATCGAACACAGCGAAATATATTTTACAATTTATAATATTATAATTCATAATTATTTAAAAACACATTGAATAATTTTATTACATCGTTTATATTTGTATGATGATTTGGTGAGTCATGATTATATTTTAAATATGTATCTTACCAACATTTTATAACATTAACATAAACAATTTAATCACTTATTGCTAATATATATATTAATTAGATGCTTTTGAACATTAAATAATTTATCAATAAAATAATAATTATTTCTTGCTATAACTTTTATACAAAGTTAGGACCTACATTTTTCACAAATACTTATTTAATATATAAAGAATATTATTAATTAATTACTATAATTTGTATAATATAATATAAAGTTTTGTTATTTAAAGCTTAAATTGACCCGTAAATTATAATGGTAATTAATGTAGTTGCAATTTAATGTTAAAAAAATGCACATAAAATGCAATAATTTATATTATTATTCAATAATAATGAACTGGGCGGGACATTAACGAATATAATAATAAAGTAAATTTAAATAATTAAGGTAAATAATAAATTATTTTTCAATAAGAATTAACTTTTCAGATTTTTTTTTAAGAAAATATAAATATAATATTTTTATATAAAATAAAATGCTTTTAATTAAACTTACAACAACAATAGTTTAACAGTTTAATAATTTTAAATTTGTCAATATACAAAGTGTAATTAAGGTAAAGCAATATATATATATTAAATTAAATTATATACCTATAATTATATATACATTAATTTTTAAACATTTAATATTTTAAACTTTTCAACTAAATAAAATTAATTTTATTTTTATTAACCTTTTCACTTTTTTGACTTATCTAAACTAAAAGGTTACTATTAATTTTTAATTTAACGAGTTAAACGAATTAGATAAACTTGCCGAGAATATTTGTTATTTGGTTCGCAAACACATACTTATTTTATGAATCCTTGTAATTTTAATAATGTTATAGCGTGTGTTTTTTGCAGAAAAGATAGGAATTTTCTAAATTTATAGTTATGTATGCACTATTTTTATTATAAGAATTAGTATTTTTGTCGCATACAGCGAAATCTTAACATGAAAACACGTTTTCTATACTGAAGTTACACCGGATAAATATTGACATTTGTTTCTCATCCGCTTGCGCGAAAACATTGAAACATTCAAAAAACGAAAGTCGTTTGACGTAATATTATACACGAGCCCTATTGTTTTTATTTACACTGAATTAAGTCAGATATTTGCCGTCGGTCCATGTGACACGATACAATAAACTCGAAAAACGAACACACAAAGTTCGGCGGTACGTGTCGGAAATACACGAAGACTCTGAAAACGGTTGACAGATCATTGTATGTTATCATACATGACCTCATCGGCGAAATTTCGACAAAGAAGTTAAGGATTTTATGAATAAATGAACGTGACGTAGACGAGACGTTTAATCAGCGAGAATTCCAAAAACTATTTTTCCCGTTACAAAAATCGTCTCTCATGCAGTCGACTAATAAACAATCAAAAACAATTTGAACGTATAAAAGAATCACACGATCCAAAAAAATTACAAACACCGAATATAATAAATTGCAATCACTGTTTGAGTATATATTTTTTTAGAAAAACACTAAAAAAGTTTAGGTTTCGTAAGTATAATCGATAAAGGCAACCCATAAACTAATTTTAATTCCATATCGAAACCGGAGACACATATCAGAAATAAATATTATTTAAAAATAATAATTTTAGTAAATTAAGTAAATAAATATTTTTGTTTTAATATATATTAACAGTAAATATTTTCAGTAGGCTTTATTTTCATTAATTTTAATATTTGATAATTATCATTATAGTTAAATGCCAATCTAAATAAAAATAACGAATTCAATATCACTCTACATAACTCATAATACATAAATATTAGTTATTACGAATAAGCACAATTTTAAATAAATAGTTAAAATTAAATATATAAACTTAATTATTTACTTTTTATATTCTTATTTTACATATAAATATATAATACATGATATATCAATATGTAGTTTGATGAAATTTTCGTTTTTAAATCGATAATATAATTTTATAGATAATAATATTTATAATATAGTTTTTTATCGTATTGGTCAATAGAGAGTACATAAGGTTATATTCGATAAACCTAAATAAAATATCTTACTTAAATTAAAATCGATTTTAAATTTATAAATTAAATTATTTTTATTTTAACATAGAGTATTATCAATAAAAACAATATATTTGGTTATAGTTTAATTTAAAGAATAAAATATAATTTGTTCGTATAAATGAAGAAAAATTTCTATTTTATTTTAGCCCAAGTAAATATCCGCAAAGTCCATTGATTGGTCTTAATTTGACCTTAATAAGTACAATAAATGAATATTTTGTACGTTTGATTTTATTAAGTAAATAAACGAATTGTCTATATACAAATAATATTATTCAATCTGATTTATTATTCACGAACATCAAATATATGTTTAACTTACGGTTAGCTCATTTTAAACCCAAACACTTTCTGTCAAAGTCTGGATTACTTATGGACCGTGGAAGATAAACATTAAGATTTATTTTTTTTTTTATTTAACATTTCTAGTTAGTTACATATTGTATAAAATATAGAATTTATAAATAGTTACATGGTACATCAATATAACAAATATTTGTTTTAAAAAAAAAAAAAAAATTCATGTGACAGTTTCAAAAAAACAAAATAATATTCAATGTTAGACAAACAATATTATTATCAAACTGTAGTAAAGAGCATTAATAGTTTAGATGGGATACACGGTATGATATATACGGATACAAAAATAATTTAATTTACTGTACACTTCGGTACTTTCAAACTGTTCTGTGCTAAACTTTGTAATGTTTATAGTTCGTTAACTTGGTCAATACGCAATCAATATATGTATCTACCCGTATGATTGTAAACTGTGACTATTGAAAAAAAGAAATCTCAAATCACCCAAGAGATACCAGGAGAACTATTATAATTTTAACATCATGAAATCTGCCATTCTTTTGAAATATACGTATTATGTATTTGATAAACAATATTTTTTCACACAAGAAAAATATGAAACAATAATAATAATAATCATATATCATTTAATATTACCCGAAGGTATATTTTTAAACATTCATATCGTTTAGTTTTATTATGATATTATAAGACGATATCCCTATCAAATTATAAAAATAAAATAATAAACAAATATTAATTTTTTATTAAATCTTACATGTCTTGATCTTTTTAACATTAATATTATTATTAATATTAGAACTTCTATAGTATAAATAATATAAAAATATTTTGTAATATATTATATAACAAACTTTTTATTCTCATTGTTAACACTTATTTATTAAATTATATTAATCAATTATTATTCTTATTAAAGTAATATTTTAATAACAACTAAATTATATACCATTAAAATTATTCAATATAAATTCATATTATATGCATAATATATTCTTAAGCAATATGCAATATTTACGATAATTACCCTTTAATATCAATATTGTTACCCAACACTATCACTCATACTAATACCCGATATTAATACTATTGATGCATAATATTTTACAGCTTGATCAAAATAGTTATTCAATATGAACGTTAAAAGAAATATTTAGTTAATCAAAGTGTAATAAATAATTTTCGATTTGAATTATAAATTATAAATGAACACTTACATTATATTAAAATCTAAAAATATATTATAAAGTGATATTTTTTTTTTAAAAAGACAGTAAAAATATTATTACAATATGCATATTATAATCTCGATTAGTTTTGAAAGATGTGGTTATTAAACTAAATAAAACACCTTAAGGAAATAAAATCTTTAAATTTGTTTTTCAATGACAAAAAACTATGTCTTTATTATTGACAAAACATATTTTGTTATAAACTCAGTTATAATCAGTGTGTATGTTGTTCACACCCACTTTAGTAGTAATCATATTTTACTTCATAGATAATATAATAGCAAGGCTCGAATAAAAAAAAAATATTTTGTTTAAGGTTATACAAATTTTTAAATTTTAACGTTATACGTTTTTTATATCTAATGTTAAGTTATTTTGATTACAAACGTTTAATCTATTTTTCGTTATTTGTGATTGTTAATTTAATTTAATTAAATGAAATAAAAATTATATTTAGATTAAATATATTTTTAATGTAATATTTGTTTAAAAATATTAAACAACAAAAATTGTATTATAATATTATGAACAATAACGTTTTATTATGCTTTATTTGCTTTTAGTTAATAATATGTTAAATGCCACATATATTTCGTTTATTGTACTGTTTTGTTTAGTGATAATTTAATATTAGTGTTAACTGTTTTCGATATTGTTTACTGTTTTACATTTCAATCGTTTATTGACAAATAAATAAAAAATAACAACGTTTTCGAGTCCTGAATACTATAGCTAAAATATAATAACAATTATTTTTATTAATACTGAATTTAATATAAAATTATATTATTAAAAATTATATTTAAAAACAACGCTACCTATTTTATTTTTATTTTAAAAAAAATCCTTCACTCCTTCACCACAACTAATTGTTATAATTACGTCCATGAAGTTATTCCTATACTTTGTCCAATTGATCAAAAACCTCGTTTTTTTTTTTAAAAAAAGAATATATATACCAATTTGCATCGAAGGATTCAAAATTTGCAACTCAATACTTTGGCCGTAATCATCATTTTAGTTATGAGCAGCAAGCCACTTCCCTTTGTCCGATCAACTCCAAACCTACGCTAATATTGTGCAATTAATTTTCATAATTATGAATGAAGGTTTCAGAATATGCATTTCAATATTTTAGATGTATTTAAAAATTTTGTATTGGAGAAAATAGGCTTCATATGTTTCTTTTCCACTTTATCCGATCGACATTTTACTTTTGCCAATATTTTGCAACAATTTGAAACGAAATTTTTAAGTTTGAAACTGTATATTATTTTATCTGCAATTTTGGTAGTTCTATTAATTTGAGTGATACACTTAAAGAAATTGTTAATCCCAAAAAGAAAAAAAAGAGTTATTAAAACTTATGTTTGTCTTGAAACTGGAATTTTGATATTCTGTCGGATTTTCTCCCTCTACCTTGTGTTCCTTTCTTTATGTACATTAGATGCATAATATCTTGTTACAACATCCCATTTTCATTTATATGGAACATTGCTTGGATATTTGTTGAAATCTCCAGTTTTCCTATGTTTATCTCCAGACACCAACCTGCTTCCCAACTATGCACTCCTTAAGTGTATAATTTACGTCATCCATCTCAGTATTACAGTGAGAGTAGCTACAAGATGCTGCTATTACAATTTTTTTTTTTTATTACTTATCGCCCATGCTCGGACAAACATTGGGTATGATAAAATGCCCCCTTTATACAATAGTTTACGAATCTAACCTAATGTAACAACAGGACTGAAGGAAAATAGTTAAATAGAGTAAATTATATTGTCCATTACTTTATTTTATAGATCTATGTTTTACGTATGCTATATAATCTATACTTACGGAATTGATAAGACGTATCATCCGCGTTAACGTCGTCAAATAGCAATTTGCATTATAAACGCGTAACTATAAACGATAAAATACGAATATAATAATAATAATAATAATAACGTTTTACTTCGTTACAACCGCCTAAACACGTAAGTCTCTTATAATGTCGTCATATTATTATTATTATTATTATTATTCTGTTTGTTATTATGCGGAAAATTAAACGGACCTGCTCGGACGGAATTATTTCGCCTTTGGGCGAGAGACGTCGTAGTCTGCAGTACTCAGGATCATAAGACGAACGGCGAGCTTAAATCCGCCCATTGTGTTATACGTCGTCGTCGTAATGATTTTCCATGCCGTTTCGACGACGTCCGAGGGGAAACGCATTTGCGACACGACGAGACGCGTTTGCTGATGGCCGTTGCTACATAATAATTATTGTCTTTAGTCTCACCGACGATGAGATGATAATGATAATAATTATGTTATTATTAATTATTATCATAATGTTTTGCGACGAACATTATATTATAAACTATTCACGTTGCCGACAATACGAATGCTACTGCTGCTGCTAAACAATATATTCATGATAAATGAACGAAAACAAAACGGAATCGTTATAATACAATTATTATAATGTATACACATACGAGTGTATGTGTGGATTTGTCCAATGCTAAATATTATATTTTATCGCTTACCGCGGTAACCCACTGGTTAGGTCATCGATTGGATTTGAATAGGTATAACCTCTCGGTGATGTCCGCTCAGGTCGCAGCAGCAGTAAAAATATGAAAAATGTTTTTCGAGAAATGAGCAAACATAAGTCATTTAATCCTTGAAAACTTTATAAAATTACTTAAATTCATACAGTTATTTTTAAGAAATGAACTTTGTTTGTTAAATTTAATACTTTTACTATCTTTTACGTTTATCGTCTATGACTATTACGCATTTAATTGAAAAAAGAAAAAAACCGTACTTTGTAAAAGTGTGATAACGTTGATATTTTGATATAGTTTAATTATTACCATTATCGGAATACCGCAATACCATGATTAATTTATTTCGATCAAAATAGAGCCAATCAAATGTAACGATTAATTATAGATCCCCGGCAATTGTATATGTGCTTATATTCGTCTTCCCGGACGGGTCTCGTTTTCGAGTTTCAATCCGATCCAAAACGAGTTTAATTAAACGGCTGCTGCTATTTCTACTGGTCAGGAGAAGAATAAAAGACAAACATATTACATATGTCGGTTCTTTTAAATTAATGTATACAATATAATAATATATTATATATACTTTCGATCACACGAGCCCATAATGGCTTTACCGTGTTTTCGCAGTATGGACAAGCACCTTTTTATATTTAAACATACGCGATATTGCACATTAATATACAGAATATCCTATCGCATCGATAAATCATTTTTTTAACGATTTTTTTTAATAGTTTTTTTTAGTCAATTATTATTTTTGTGACACATTAATTTGGTTTACTCTTCTAACCAGAGTATGAAAATATTTATGTTCGTTATTTTCTAGGCGAGTTAATTAAATTTTGTTTATTTAATTTTCATTATTTGTTGATAATATGATGTGTTATAGTGGTGAGCATTATAAAGTTTATAGACAAGATGAGCTTAAATTTTTAGTCTCTACTGTCCTACTGTCCCAAAGGAAATTAAATAATTTTTGGAATTTTAGTAAAATCACGTCAACACTACATTACCACTAGATGTACCTAAATGTAGGTTTACTAGAACCTATACTACTTTATTAATTATTTTTACTCTGTGCCACCTGGGCAATAATAACGGTAGTACAACCTGTATACACATACCGCCCGATATGATCATTTGTTCTACAAGAGTACTTTCAATGAAAACACGTCATTGTTTCTAAGTTTTCAACGTGATTGAATTTTTTATTTTTATCGTACATTATTATTGTAAATGCATGTACTTACCCACCTTAATAATTTTTTAGGGTAGTAAAAAGGGAAAATTAATTATTGTATCCATTTTTATTTTCAAAAAATTGGAAATAATCGATAAATTAATTTACTAAAATTACTCGTTTTAAATATTTTCATTGACAATAAAAATTAATCATTATTTTTGATAACAGAGATTTTAATTAAATAAAATATTGATAAAAATAAAATATCATAATATAACATAAACTAAAATTGTTAACTATTGTGTACTTTTTAGTACGTAATTGTTAAATTGTGTAGGTTTAATTTATTATTTTGTAGAATTCGGGATTACTAAAAATATTAATTCTATAATAATCATTATTTAGTATAAATAGTTTTAAAAAAATTTATACAAATAACCAAAACAAATTTAATTTTATCGGCTTTATTGTAAGTTTTACTCTACTTGAAAAAGTTTATCGATTTTCATTCTACACAATTTTATATAAGTACATCTTTTAAGGCACTATCGTAGTCAAATTAATAATAACATTTGGTAACTTTTATAATATTCTATTCTATGGTATTATACCAAAAAAAAATACGTATAATCATTTTTTTTTTCATGCAATAAATAAATAATTTAATAACTTAATCTGTTAAAATATTAATCGAATACAATATTTTAATTCATTAAACATAATTAAAAATTAATATATGAAATAATAATATAAAAGCACTAATCTTTTACTATTTTTGTTCAGATTCCTTATTATTAATTAATGATTAAATTTAATTGATTTGTATGCTTACGACTTTATTTAAACGTAAAAGTTTTTAAAAAATTAAACAAATGTATTTAAAAATAAAATATGCGATTTTCGAAACATAAAATTTAATTCAGTTTTATAATATGTTATTTATTAAGAAATCAATTTAAATCAATTTTACAACTACAATGAATGCCTTCTACTGTAGACCTTCAACTAGTCAACTTATTATTGAATATGATAATTGAGTTTTCCAGTAGTTTCGTACCAGTTGTCGGATATAATAAATTGTTTACGATATATAACGGTTTTATTATTGACTCTGGTTCAGTTTTCCACCAGTTTTTCTCAACTCCGAGACTCTTTTATCGTTTATAATCAGGGATTTAAGAAAGTGAAATGGTTTTCATTCCTTCGAATGACATTTAAAAAGGTTTACCGTCTCAGCAATACAGGTGGTTTCAAAATAGAATTCCATTCCAGATGATGACCGTTGGAGTTGATGGGCTTGGGGCTTTCTTTCCATAATCCTAATAGCATAGAACTTTAAAATCAAGCATTACGTCTAAAAGTGTGAGAAACTGATTTTGAAATAATAACTTTAGTACAACAATTTTCTACGTTTATTACAAGCACAGTAATTTCAAATTTGAACAATTATTTTGTGTAATATAACATAATACACAGTTAGAGTAATATATTTTTTCACACAATTTAAAAATGAGATAATGAGTTTTGTCAGACGTGTTTAGTTCACGACAGGTTTAAAATCCGAAATATGAACACGTATAATATAAATTGTTTATAATAAAATCATAGTTTCGTCAGAAATGTATTTAAATTTTTTTATTCAGAGTCTTAAAAAAATATATGTCTACTGGTAAATATATCAAAGACAACTAAAGTATAAAACAGAATAACCTTGTTATTATGATAAATCTTCAAGTCAAACATAAAAATGAAAATAACAACTAAATAAATCTAAAAGTTATTATTTTTAAGTGTACATCGAAATGAGTATACATAGTTTTATTATTTATTATATCTCATACATTTATTATTAGTTAAAATTTATGAAAAAATAAAAATAAGCATACGTTTTATATGTAAAAATCGTGTTAATTTGTTTAATGTTTGAATACATTAGGAAATATGTACGTTTATTAAACAAATGGATGAGAAAAAATATGTTATTCTCATCTACGAAATTAATATTGTCTAAGAATAAAAAAATGATTGGCAGTCAAGTACTAATGTTCTTCCTTTGTCTGATCGAATATGTTAAATTCGGTGTAATATTATTTTGGTATATAAGGATTAAGATTTTATTTAAAAAAAAAAAAACGATTGTGAGTGAAACTCAGTCAGATAAACAATATATTGATAATATTTATTTTTACAAATTTTCGAAAATCTTTTGAGATATTTGAAAAATGAGCCAAATAAAGTATCAACTAGATGCAATTTTTTACCGAAAGCATATTTTATATTCGTGGTAATCGGAACATTATTTGTACCCAAAAAATTGTTTGCAGACCAAAAAAATACACACATCATTGTAAAACAATTATGATCCTCGCAAGTAAAATCCTAAAAATAAATTAATAAACTAGAATCATAATATAATACATAATCAAAAACGTCAAATCTATTGTAATATTATTTATGAGAAAAAAGTATATGTGATATTTGATTAATCATAGAATTTTTGCTCTTAATGGAATCATTCTCGTCCAATCGTCCGTTATTTTAAATTTGATTCTGATGTTCTTTATGTTTTATCAATTGAAAATAATTTAATTAACATTCCACAAAATTTTAACAGGTTAAAGTTAAAGTGTTTTGTTATCAAACTATTGTAAAATTCTGAAAAGCAAATATAATATTTTTGAAAAATATTTAATAAATCTATATTAATCAAGTTATTTTCATTATGCCTACCTTATTTTAAACAATTAAATATTATACACCGATTTAGTATCAAAAGATATATTTATTATATAGTCGTAAAAATCAATCGTTTCAAATGTTTGAAAATTCGCACTAATCATTTAATTAAATTTTTGTAGAACATTTATATTATGATTTAAATACTAGTATACTATGTTAAAAAAAATACTTCAAATAAATAAATAATTTGCCTGTCTCATTACAAAAAAAAAAAACATAACAATAATGTTTTGCATTAAAATAATTAATTTTACTTAAATAATTAGAAACATAATTTTTTCTTAAAAATTCAAATTTTCATTACATAAATTGTTTATTATTAATCGTGAAAATAATATTATTAATTTTAGATTTTTATTTTATTACCTAATATTTTAAGGTAGAAATAATTTTTATGATGTGATGTGCCCTCGACACGCAAGTAGTTATATTGCCTATACAATGCGCCGGCTAAACATTAATAATAATCAAGGCTGGGCAAATTAATCAATTTGTATAACATATTAAATTTAATTATTTTAAATATATTTATTTTAAATTTTAAATTAAATAAAAATAAATATGAACTTAATATTCTAAAAAATAATTTTATTTTTACCTTTAATTTTTATCATTTTTGGTATGTAATTAAAACATAAAACTATTATTGTTAAATATAATCGTTTTATAGCATAAGACATAACTCAATGAAAAAATAATAAACTGACAGATAATTTATTATATAGGAAAAAATTCGATATTCTCCTCAACTAAAATTATTTGTATTGTTATTATTTTACAGCTCATTAATGAATATTCATTATTGTGTGTCGATACAAATTCAATTCACATGTTGAACCAAAACCAAATAGATTATAACTATTAACTCAATGTAGACATTCCCTTATTTGTTACTAAAATATACATATATTTATTATAACTGTATTTTATTCAGGCTCCATGTATGAATTATCTGGATTTCAAAATATCATACTTATAAGTATCTACATCAATATAAATTACAATAGCCATTTAATATTGACTGTGTGTATTGAAATGTCATATAAATAAGTACTACTAAATTGGAGTGTATTACCACTATTCCACATTCGAATTGATATTATCTATTTATAAATTATAATTCACAATTGTTTTTTAGAAGCCTATAAAGTTTAGTAGAATTGAATATTATGATATTTTGTATTTTTAAAAGGCTGAAAGCATAATTTTGGATAGAATAATGGTCCGATTTTCACGAATAAGATACCTATACTTTCGGTAGCAAATGGCATCTATACTATATTTAGCTCATTATTCAAATTTCTCAAAAGTTTTTTCCACGAGAAAAGAAATTTAGGAAAGAAAAAAAAGAAATTCAATTTACCAAATAATAAATAGTACCGATATTAAATTATATATTGATAATTAAATAATTATAAATTAAAATGTTAAATCATGATCTGTTTCTAGTAAATTACGTTTTTTATTATTATGTTTCAAAATAAAAATTAGCTTATATCGTAACTCTTATTAGATTTAAATTTGCATATAATGTGACAGTGGATTATAAAATAAACTAATTTTATACACGTTGGTAATACGTATGTCATATTATTTTGTGTAAAAGAAATCTTTAAAAAAGTATTAATTAGTATTTTTTTTTTGGTCTTCGACCTCTAACTATATATTTTTTCTACATAAAAATTTATGGAAAAGTGGCTTGAAAAAATATTTTTAATTTCTGTATTTTTTATAAATATTATATTAAAACAATTATGGTAAAAATGCAAAAGAAGAATAATATACACGTATTATAAAAAATAAAAAATTCTAATATTTTTTATAATATGATCATTATGCGATGATGTTGGACGACTTTATCGATTTAAAATATGTTTTCATAATTAAATTCTTATCTCGGTTAGTGTATACTATTACACTGATAAACCATATTGATCCAATAAAATAATATAAACAAAACAATTGAGAAGGAAAAAAATTGTTTACAAAATATATTGCAAACATTATTGTTGTTATATTTTTTATGAAAATTGATTATTACCGACTAGGTAGAGTACGATAATAATAATAAGTTTCTGACAGCACTGAGCTCGCAAAGTAAATATAACTTTTGGGTAGATAGGTAGGTAGGTAGGTAGTAGTCACCCTAGGCGCAAATACAAAATTGATGAAAATAACATCATCCGGATGGACTGCCGGTCGTGCGACCGGGAAAGGACGGGACGATAATTTACCGTTTTGCTACTACAGTATTTACAGTGTCGTACAGGGTTATGAGAAGTTCGCGTTACAAAAATTGTGCGAATTAAACGTGTAATCAATGTTGAAACGAAATTCCGATCACCCTGTAATACCTACCACCTAGCTACCCCGTTTCCAATCAACGTTTTCAGACAGAGAGAGCATTATATTGTACAAGAGGTTAACGAGAAATAACGGTGCACCGCGTTATATTGTAGACATTACACAACATCGTAGGTCTATTGTTACGCCGGTAATAGAGTACCCAGGCGGGATCGATTTAATAACGGGCTCGTCTTTTCGAAATCTAAGACATTCCGTTCCAATGGTACAATAGTACCGCACTGTCTTGAGGGGGAGAAACTAGTAATTAACTATACGTTAGGTAACAATCATATATAATCACGTTTCGAATGTGGCGCGGATACTCTTGCGAATAATTAATAATAAGTTTATATTTAATGAGATTTAAAAAAAGGAAATCTGAATACTCTTTTACATATTTTTAAAAAAAAATAATTATTTAGATACAATAGTTATATACATATTATAATATATAGATAACGGTGGTAAGTAAATATCTTCAAACTTGTCTAATGAAAATAATTATTGATTCACGGTAAATTTATTTAATTCGTCTTAAATCATAATAATAAATTAGCTAAATATCTATTTTCGATATTTTCCTGGTCAGTTGCACCGTTCGCAATCGTTCGATCGTGCATTTTGCTATACCGGTAAAATGTTCGTAATCTAACCATCATAAATTTAACTATGAAAATGTCCAATTATTTATAAGAATAAAACAATACAAATTAATGCAAATTTAAACGATTTTAATCAATATAATTAAATTATCTATACTGACTTATAAATATTTATTTATTAACTAGGTATATAAATAGTTAAAATTTTGAAAATTATTAATAGTTAAAGAAAAAATGCAAATTTTTTAAAAATAACTCGTTATCAATTGTAAGAACATACAAATTAACAACGTTTAACTTTTTATTACATAAAATTCCACACGTTAATTATTTTCCATAGGTAGTAGGTATTAGGTGTTAATATTATTTTTTTTTAAGCAAAAGGTATAATATACTTTGATTTTTAAGGATCACTAGTCATTTTATTTTTTAACACAATATCATAGAAATTAAAATCGAATCAATATTTAAAATTTTATAATAAAATTAAAATAATAACCATTTGTATTTTATATGTACATATCGATTGAATAATAAAAACAAAAATTTTGTACATATCAGATGTTTATTACTCGCAAAAATTAATTATTATATAATACAGGTAATATAATATTTAGTAGAAATAATATTAAAATTATAAAAACACTTAGAGCTGAATAAATAAAAAATATTTCTAAAAACATATTTTACAAATCTTACTGTGATCATTTTTATAATATTACTATTTTCAGAGATATGAACTTATTTAAAATAATTTAAAAATGATCATCCTATTTAATCACGCATGTATTTATAGTTTATGCTAAAAATAGGTAATAAATTAAAATCACCATAATAGTAATCTATTTCTAGCCAGACGAATTATAAAAAAAAAAACCTAGTTTAGCGAAACTACGCCAACATGCATAATCGATAATATATAATATACAAATAATAATGAAAAAATACTACATTTGTATTTGATAAATTTATTTACTAAAGACATTTTCCTGATAAAGTCTATGCCATCTTATTCGGATGCAAAAAGTTTTTATTTGCAAAACGAAACTAAGTAAGAAAAACGCATCAATACGATCCAATGCATTTCTAAATAATGTTCTCTTATTTGGACCAAAGAATTTTGAACTTGCATCACAAGAAAATGATCGTTATTATACATTTTAAAAATAAAACGTACTGATATGAACATTGTTTAATTTATTTTAATTTCTATTTTACACAATATAAAAGCTTAAGTCATTAATAATTATTTTATTTATTTATGGCCTTATATAATGATAAATAAAAATACTAGTAATTTTTATTTTGTTTTTTTTATGTAAAAAGCCAATAATTAAAAAATCGTATTTCAGAGTTGGCTGGTTAAAACCATTTCAATGTTCATAATATCGTTATTTAAATTAACTATTGCGTATTAACCTTTTAAATAAATTAATTTATATTATATATCATTATCCATTCGTTTTGATACCAAAATAATTTAAGACATTCCATATAATACAGACTTTGAATGCTTGTTCACTTCATTAAGTTTCTTGGTAATTCAACTTACGTATTAATGAAAGAAAATAATTTATAAATTGCTTTGCATTTTAATTCATTAATTTCTCTTTCGCTGATCATGCCAATTTCTCTTTATTTATATAAAATATAAACATATATTATTTCTGTTTTTGCAAAATTCAATATATAATATATATTCACATAACAAATTATTAATCTAACGTTCTTGATATGAATATACGTTATCTCATAATAATATTTGTTGACATAAATTTACAATACCTACACATAACAACATGATAATATGAACATAAGTATATAACTTCTGGATTCATTGGAATTACTCCAAGAAAAAAACAATAAATATTCGTAATAACTATAATTAATTTAATGTAAAATATAAATTATTTATATTTTATAAAGTTCAAATTTCAATATTATAATTAATATAATTTATAACACTCATCAACAATATAATAATATTTAAAAATTTGGATTTTTAAATGTTTTCGTTAGATTTGACAGATAGTTCATAAAACATTTTGCACTGTAAAAGACAACAGGCTGGGCCTGTTAATGAAAAATTTTAACTGAATAACCTTCAGTTAATCAACATAAAATGGAAAAAATTAACAGTTAATAGTTGATGAAATATTTTATAAACTCATTTAAGTTAATAGTTATGTCTAAAAAAACAACTTATAAATTTAAGTTAAATGTTTATTTTTAAAATTTTTTAACAAAATTATAATTATTTGATTAGGCGTAAGTAGTATGCGAATAAGTAGAGTATTTATATAGTAGAGTAGTTTTAAGAATAAGTAAAGGTTATTATAGGATTGAAAGTAGTCAAGTAGTAAAAATAAAGAGAGATAAATATTCCGGTAACACCGGCCACAATACTCTGAGGTTTGAACATTGAAAAGAAACAAAATATTAAATTAATAATTTTATTATAGATTTGTTTTCTATTAGCTCAATATTATTATGTTATCAGATATAGAAGTACTATTATAATATTATAATAAAATATTGTTTTTCAGTGAAAGAAAAATTTCATGATCATATTTCATCATCATAATCATATTTTTAAATTTTGTTTATAACCATTTTCACGATATCACATGAATTGAATTATATTTTTCGGTCAAAAACTTGAGACAATGGTTACAAAAAATATATGACAGATATACGCTCATTCGCACGTATCAATTATATATATTTAAATCAATAATATAATACAAATAGCAATATTAATAATCAATATAAATATAATATTGTAATTTTGTAATTATAGATTTTCTATGTTTATACACCTATAAAATATATATATATATATATACCAAAATATATTAATTATTTTCATAAAATTAATTTGATGTGGGTTTTAAAATGTTTCAATAAAAATATAAACTACATTTAAAAAACAAAAACAAGATAATTATTTAATATTTTATTAATACAACATAACAATAGTCAATAACTCAATAACAGAAATTTAAAATACTATTATTAGTATTTAACATGAAAAATAAACTTGATTTGTTGAATTACTTGAATATATAGTGCGCACACGAAATCAAATACAAAAAAAAACTTAATTTTTAAGTACATAAATTTAACTTAAAATGTATATAAAAATATATTAACTTAACTTGAATTTTAATAAAATTAACTTGTTATTTATTATTAAGTTTATAAAAGTATTTATTAAGTTAATATGTAATAAAAAAAGTTAAAGTACAAATTAAGTACGAATATTCAGATATTAAAAATTAATATTAACTTAAATTTTAACTTTTTACCTCGTTGAAGCCTTGGTAATAAATAACTAATTTACCGGATCTAGATATACGTTTTATAGACAAAATGATTATTTTTCCTATCATTTCTAGTCTATCCAATACTGTTGTAAGTAAACTATTTTCTCCTACATTAAAAAAAAAAAAAAAGAAATACTGTTCTTAAATAACTTTGTTGTAATAACGATAAAACAAAATATAAACTAACACATTTTTCAAAATTACATTTTCATTTTTTTCTTATTAAATTCTAAACTATGAATCTTCGATTTTTATTTCTTTTTCTCTTTATTTTTTGTTTCTTACCTTGATATTTACCAAAGAATTTACTCGAGACTTATTCGAAAAGCAATAATTTATACGGCACACGTTATTATAATATATTTCCAGGTAAATACTTTACGGCTATTGCATTTTGCTCGAACAGTTCCCTATACTTATTCCGGTGAATAATAATTCAATTACGGGTCTAGAGCAACCGACAATGACATAGAAGTGTAGTTCAACAGACGGGGTCTCGCAACCATTATGTAAATCCCGATCTAATAGAAACACTATAATAGGCTTTGTCATATAAATTGGCATTTTCACTCTGTCGACTTTGGATAGACCTCCGGGAAAAGTTAATACTGCACAATCAAGATTGGAATAAGCAGAGGAGAAAAGAATAGAAAAGTATAATATTATATAGTACTTTTTTCTTACGCATTCACCATTATATTAATAAAGTTGAACAAGTCCCTTGGTGCTTATCATTAACTTTTGATATTTGTAGTATTATTTTTTGTTCTGTTATTGTATTGATGGTAAGAATATTCAACCACATAAATAATACAAAACAGTAGTAATACTATAATAGGTTATAATTATTATTATTAAAATCGATAATATTATTATACTAGTTTGAAAGAAAAAAAAATGCGTATGATAATGAAAATAATAATATTGCATAAAATAAAAATTAACATAACAACTTGAGTAAATAAAATAATCAATATTAATAAGTATTAAAATGAATTATTACTGTGACGAAATTACAAAATAACGATATAAATGTATGATATTAAAAATGAGTAAATATATTGTATATTATAATAATTTTCTAATAGATACCTAATCAAATAGTTGTACAATAATATAAGAAAGAAAATAAGGATTCATATCTAAACACACAAAACAAAGTTTCATTTTTATCGAGTTTAATACAAAATTACAAAAAATAATTGATATTCAGTAAAAACTGAAAATGTAAATATATGAATATTTTTCGAGATAGAAACGATTTTTTTTACAGCCATTGCTGACATCGTCTAGTTGAATAATCTCCAACTGGACGATTGTACATAGATAAAAAATATAATATTATTTTTAAGCGACTCAACTACGATATGCAGCACTATAATTTATTTAAAAAACTAGAAACAAGTATACCAGATACCAGTTAATAACTGGCAGTTATGTATATCTTCTAAGATGACAATACTCGATAATGATGTTTAAAGCTTTTGACCTTATGGCTACGTCAGTTATTCATGTTATTTTTCATAATCTATATTTTTCTCACTCGCACTTACTCTTCGGTACATCTTCCTCGTGTTCATCGTTAAATTTTTACAAGTTTCGTTTTAAATAGACAACACTTTTGAATTGTAATATACACACTATTTTCGTATTGCGTACATACCTACATTTTTGTTTTTTTATATATTTTGAAATATCGACAAATGAAAATAATAACTTGTTCACTGTCAAACATTTATATTGTCTAAACCAATAAACAATGATAGTTATTATTATCATATGAGAATAACAACATAGATAAGGTCGAAAAAAATCTGAATCTTGCAGTCTATATTGTTTATATAACGGTAAACATTAAAAAAAGAAAACGTTTTTATACGGAGTGATCAGAATTGCCAGTTACAAAATCGATGGGAATAATAAAGTATACGTTCTCTATTCTATCTCAAATATTTTTGTAACACAATATTCTGGAACACCTTGTGTATCTATATTGTAAAATATGGAAAACGTTTTATTACACATATAGTCAGTCATGCAAATATACCTATTTGATTTCAAATTCATATTTTTCATATCTAGCATCGAACTATACCTTATACCGAATTTGATCTACAATAAAGTATATAAAATATTATATTATGAAGTTGTCGAATTTTAATTCAATTTTTTTTTTATACGTTACCTATCTACTTAAACCGTCATAATAAATAACATTCATAATTACGTTTTTAAATCCTAAAAAAATGATATCCTCGAAATATTTCACGGAATTTCCATGAAATTCAGTAACATTAAAATATGAAAAAATATATAATATAATCTAAAAAAAAAAGTATAATAATATAATATTTCATTTTTTTTTTTTGCAACTTCGTCCAAAAAAATTGTTTAAAAAATAACAATATATTTTAAAAAATCAAGAGAAAAAAAAACTTGTCAACGATTTAACTTATTGTTTATTATTGTCTAATTAATTAATGACATAATATATTATTAAATATTTTCCAATTACTTGGCTTGTTCAAAATTTAAAATCTTACATGTAAATATTTTATAAACGCATTAAATTGTTAGTAAGTATAAAAAAAATGAGTTAATGAATTATCAACAAAAAAATAATAATCATCATGAAAATATATGGTAATTAAACCGGTATAATATTACATATTGTATGGTGTTGGGTACCAACCTATCTATTGTATAATTGAATAAAATGTCATTTTATTCTAAAGAACAAAACCAAAGTATTCGTATAAATTATTCTAAAACTACCTTGTGCACCGATACACAGACCTACTCAAACATAAAGTATATATAATTCTATATCGTATATACAACGCAGAATAAAACGTTTTAGGCTTAAACAATAGTGTTGTTTGCAACTAAAATAATGGGGTACTTAAAACTGTGTTGGAGAGAGCTTCGTTACTTTTAAAACCTAGTTTGAAAAGAACTTTATGTAAAGCTTCAAGTAATTCACATTTTTTTTACACATTTATAAAAATACGAATGCTCAAATAATAAAATAAACACAAACAATACGTGTCACCACCGTCACGTAAATATGATGACATTATATCAAAAAAATATATATATAATATTATGGAATTCAATTTAGTTAGTTTAAGTTAAATATAAAAAATATAATATAATTTCAATACATTATTATAATATAAAATACAAAATTGGTATCTAATAATATTGCTTAAATATTATAGATACCTACATAGATTTCTGGTAAGAATTAATATCGGCATGTTCAGATAATCTTGTCTTTCCACATATTATATAATTCATATACATACTATGTCATCCGTAGATTATATATTTATTTTTTAATTTTATTATATAACTATTTAAATAATAATAATTTGTTTTTAATTAATTTTATGATTTAATTAAAAGCTCGTTTCGTTTTCAATGAGCCAACGAAAATTAATAACAAATTAATAATTAATGTTGGAAAATAATTATTGTTTATCTGATAAATATATAAAAAAAAATAATAATACATTAATATTATAAAAATATATGTTTTAAAAATTGTATTGATTATAAATATAATACTAAATATTATTGTTATTTATATCAAACAATGATTTACATTACTTTATATAGTAAATACATATTATTTTAAGCTAAATTAAGTTAGCGCAAGAACTAGAACTGAATAACAGATTATTAAATGAAAAATATTGCTAATAATTAATGATTGATGGTAATAATTGGATTCAAAACCCGATTGTTTTGCATTTTATAATTCTAAAACAATAATCGTGATATTTTTGTAAATGTTTCATTGTACAATATGGTAGTATATGAATAGAACAATGAATTATTCTATTCCCATTGACAATTTAATCAAAAATTTAAATATTGTTCATATAGAACGAATAATTTTTTTTTTCTCGACAATTGAATTTACCCAAATTATGAACATTTTATCTCTTTGTCTGGCCACCGGAATAACCAAGTACGTCGGAAAATCATATACGTGCGACACAATATGTGTCCTCTTTTGAGAACATAAATTGGATCCATGTTGCGGAAAGTTATTTATTGTTTTCGAAAATGAGTTTTACACTTTCGAACCCTATTTTGGCGTACCCATATCCGTATCCGTGTTCAAAATAATGTTTCAATATTAATATTCACGTGGGTGCGCATCCTTAATGTCATATTCTTTTGTGGTTGCCATCGCCCATCACCACCACGTACTGTTAGTAAAATGGAGTTTACAATATTTTAATTCAGTTGTATGACGGTAAGATTTTAGCTCCATAAAATGATGGTAATATAGCTTAAAATAATGAATTTTTGAATAGTATAAATTCTCATTTAACATTTTTGTCATTAGAATAACACCACGGATATAGAAATTATAACTAAATTAATAAACATAACTCAATAATGATTAAAAAAAAATAATAATAACAATCATAATTATTATAATTCGGATAATTATCTCAGTTTTAAATTAAATTCGATTTTAAAGAAATAAATATTAGATTTACATGCAGCATTTATGGATACTAGGTATAGGTTGTACTGGTAGAAGGTATACCTTACATATTAATTTCGTATTTCCTTATTTAATCCTAAGCTAAATGCAAAATTTAATAGGCGGTATATTTAAGACGTTGAAACGAGGCTTATAAATGCATTATCTTAATTTTAAATTAATTATAATAATATTAACTTATAAGTAGAAATTTAGTATATAATATAGTTTAATATAATTCGTATATTGAAGAACAATTTTTTTATATACCACTTATAAAATAATATTATAATAATATTGTATAGATAAATTTCATTCAACGATTAGAAAAATTAAGCCTTTTAAACAGCATTTAAATTATAATCATAAAATAAAAATCTATCCTTATTACTATTACTAACTGAACATTATTAATATAAAAAAATTACTTTACTTCCTATAAAAAATACAATTATACATTTTATATTGAACAAAGCATAAAAAGAGTTTTAAAACAATTTTCGATTATTTTAAAATAAAATTAATATACATATTATATAACATTTAGTTAAACATATTTGTATATTATATTTTCTTAATAATGTCGCTTGTTATAATTTATAATATTCTCAAGTGAATAAAAGATGAATGACATCAATATATTTTAGCATGAATTTAAACGAGGGAAGCAAACCATATGCAAAATTATGGGCACTTCCAGCAGTCGTTTATTGTAAGTATGTATATATTACATAGCAACCGTATAAATATGAAAGCATACGCATTATTCAACGAAACGTACGAAATTATTAAATTTATAAAAACAATTTCATTTTAAATTATCATGTTTAAAATGATTCAAACATAACGACTAGGACGATAATTGCAGTCGTCAATTTACAAGACCGAAGTTTTCATAATCATTTCGATTTTTTACAATTATAATGGTAGCACATGAAACAAAATACTTCTGTTCATCTCAAATATTTTCAACCCTCTATTTAAAAATAATAATAATAATAATATAAATATCCACCCGATAAACCACATTCAGTCAACAATGTATTATGCGTTTGTTATTTTAAATAATAAAAACGTCGACCATTTAAAATGGACATTAAAATAATCAATATCGCCAAGAGACGTACACATATTAATCCTTTAGTGGGGAATTTACACAATATTTCTCTTGTTTATTTTGACCACATGAAAAGTATCGGAAAACAATAAAATGTCTAATATTGAAATTACTTGGTCGCTAAAATCTAATACCCGTTATAAAATTAATAACTGTTTTATTCCCGGTTGTGTGTTTAACAATATTTATTATCAACATGGAACATAATATTTAAATATTATGATTACTTATATTTTATTAAAGGTACCTATATTTTAAAATTCAAATTATTTTACATTTATCTTTATTTATAAGTTTTTATATTATACTTACAGATTTAAATAAATCATAGATAAAATAATTTAAAATTTTTTTAGATGAAATTTAATTTTTTTTTTTATCTCGTTGTTGAGGTATAATATTTTTAAGATTAAAACCCAACTAACATTGAAGTAGTTTTTCAAACAACCCTTTATAATGACGTTTCGAAAAGTAAAACTTTTGATTTTCAATTAGACCACAAGGCAAATAGATAATGAGATGCTTTACGTGTCGGTCACAACGTATTACTTCTGTCACTAACAGATAATCTAAAAATAGAAATTCAACGAATATTCGAAACAAAAGATTTGATGATTTATTTAAGAATTTACTGAAAGTAATATATTCAATTAATAATGGTCTATACTCGCGTATTGAATTCTTAATTCTGACAATTTCAGTTTGACTTTACCATATTGATCCTAATAAAACTAATAAATCTGATTTCTAACTACCTATTTGTTGCTCCGTAGTGTAATTACAAAACTTTCACACTGACAAAGTGGAAATAGGAATACGGTGTTTAATGTTTATTATAAATTAATAGGTATGTATTTATATTTTATCAAAGAGATAATAATTAATGCTACTAAAAAAAACTTTTTATTGCGTAATTTGATGTTTTAGTTTGATAAAATTAAAAATAAAAATATTCTTTGTTGAAATATAATATAGAGACTACCTATTATAACTTATATAAGTTGGACTATTTTCTTACATCAATACCTACATAATATTCTTTTTATTTTTTGAACTATAAAAAAATAACAAAAACAATTATAATATTATTATATTACATATTGTTATAGTTGAAAGAAAAACTAAAAATCATGTTATATACATTTTAATTTTAATTTTAAATAATAATTAATATTATTAATAATACTTAAAACCAGAAAAAAATTGAACTCTGTGGGTAAGATTATATCCGAATCGTTTGTTAATTAGGTTCATCTCTATCATAGAACCAACATAATAGCTGTAAACTGATAAGATATTTTCGGTGGGTTCAGTGGTATTGTTATCAATTATTCTGGTTTGTCATCATTAGGAAACGAATTTATAAATAAACGTATATATTTATTAGAATTAACTACTTGCAATCTGATTCTATGGATATGATTTTAATTATTCTTATTGAAATAACATCAATTTTAATTTTAACTTTATATTTATTTTGCTTTTCTGAATACATATTTGTAACTTTACAATTCATCATTTTATTTTTAGCTTACATTTTCACGTTTTCTTATTTCCAAGTATACACATTTATCAAATTTCATTCATGAAAACGATTTTAAAATTACGAATGGATTAATTTTTTTATAATTATGTACTAAGAAAGTTATTTGTTAAAAGACAACAAGCTCATTATAAAATTAGGGAAAATGTATTACGTTTATACATAAGATATAAGATAAAACAAAATAAAAACAAATTTAATTGTATTAATATTTGAGTACGTATCTTGTAGCATATTTTAGTATTTTTAAATCATACTTTGATGAATTTTTAAACATATAAATCTATTCCATAACGTTCTCATGGTATGAAATATTATGATATTAATAGTAGGCAATATAAAACTGTACTAGTATAGTTTCGAAGACTCGATTTGTCTGGAAATAAAACATATATTTTTAGAGAAAATGTTATTTGTAGGTTCCATAAACTTTGGACGAGTTATATACGTAATTATAGACGCAGTCAAAAAAAAAATACATTATTTAATTATTTTCCTGGAATACCAAAGTTTAAAAAAAACTACCAATGTTAATACGCTAAATACGACTAGCACAGTCTAAACTACTATACTCAGAAGAGCCTAAAACTTATTTAATACCTATAAAAAAATAATAATAATAATAGTTTAAAAAAGCCGGGTAATCAATTCTGGGGGTAATTCCTTTGTCCCTCCAATCCGCAAAGAAGTTATAGGTTAGGTTAGTATTAGTTAAGCTTTTATTAAATTTCCAGATCATAAAACCCAAAATTTTAAATTATATTATACATTATTAAGAAAATATTACATTTTGGGTAAAATTACTTAGTTCTATATTTAGACATAAAACCATGTATTATAATAGTAAGTAGTATGTAGTATCTATGTCTATATATTCAAACAAATATTAAAATATCTACATTCAAAATTGCATTAGTTATGATAAAGTATTTAAAATCAAGTGCGTTAAAATTACAGATTTCTTGAAATTTGCTAATTTCCCATCGTTTTTTTGGTAAGTTTTCTTCTCTCAAGGAATATTTTTTGAGAAATTCAAGAAATGTGCTTAATAAGGTACTAACTATATCTAATTTTCTACCGAAAAAATACCTTATCTAACCTAACCTAATCTAACCTTGAAAAATTGTATCAAACATGAAAAAAACATACATCACTGTAAAAACAATACATTCTTAGCAGCGTTTCTAATCTAAAATTAAATGAATAGTAAAATTAACAACGCGAGAATTGAGATTTCCTATTACAACAATATTGCAAAAATGTTTGAGATAATAAGTGTACCATAATATAAAACATATAAATAAAACATATTTTATCAATGTGTTCTATTATAAAATTAACCAACTTGTACTCTTTTTTAACTTTTCAATAATAAAAAAAAAAATAATAAAAAACAAACAAACGTTATGCTCTTTTTAGCGTAGATATTCCAAAAGTGTACTCTTTCCGGTAATGGCGATAATAATTATATTACTAGCGCCCGATACGTTTGCGATTCGATACGGAAGAGATCCGCCTTTGTGCAATATGGCGACCGCGACGACGACGGCGAAAGGGTTATGTAAATTTTGTGAAACCCGGCTGTGATTCCTAATGACGTCGTCCGCACGGTCGAAAACGACTTGTGTACTCGCGTATTATAATATTATGGGGAAGCAAAATATTATATATCGTGCGATAGTCTACCTCAGCGCGAGCAAACAAAAATGCGCGCGCGATAACGCGGCGGTCCGGAGTCAATTTGCAGCGGTGGAATCCGCCTTATTTACAATGCGATTGCACGCTCAGCGCACCCAGACAATATTTGGCCTAACGAATGATTCGAACGGCGGCGGCGCGCAATCAGTCGGGTTCTGCTAAAAAGCGTAAAAAAATAAATAACGCGCAAATAAAAAAAATAATAATAGCGTGGAGGGAGGAAAATAACCGGCAGCGGGATTCAAAGCAAATAAAAAAAAATTATAAAAAAAAAAAACCGGTAAAAAACAAAAAATCGCAACGGTACACCCTTTTCGGACGGCGGCGTCCGAAATATTATATACTATTTCAAACAGTTTATATGCGCATAACGTAATAATTTTAATGAACACGCGTTATTACGGTTGACCGAACAACCGTCGTAGAAGATAAAAAATAATAATAATAATAATAAGTGGCGCACGTCCGGCTCTTAGAATAATAATAATAAAAAAAATATTATACGAGCGCCGTATATATATATATATATATATATAAATATAATTGTATACGCCATTTGTAAAATCCGGTATTGAGATCTGAGACCATAATACAATCAGACGGATTGTAATACAATATTTATTATGATTTAAACTTCTGCGGTGAGCATACGAATGAAATATTTTCGAGTACAAATTACGTTTACAATATAATATTAGTAACAATGCACAAATATTAATATTGTAAATGGTGTCACCGTCAAGTCACCTATATATAAATAGATATACGATGGCTAAAAAGTGTCCCTGTAAATAAATTGATAACGGTTTTTGGTAAATCTGTGCTTTCATCAGTGGCGTACCCGTGAAGGGGGGGGGGAGCAACAAAGGCATTTTCCTCTGTTGTCAAAAAAATTTGTTTTAGATTATGTAATTTAGTATTATAATGTACTTATTTCATTTTAAATAAATTTAATTAAGGTAATCGGATAATATAGTGTTATTCCAGGATAAAGTTTTGATAGCTATCACTTATCAATTTATTATACATAAATGTCAAAATTCGATCATATTGCTATTAGGAATTTATAGCTATGTTAATACAGTTTATATCTGTATCATTATTTTTTTAAACTTAGATTAAAAACTTGGTTAAGATCAAATATGGGTGAATAATGCTTAGTCGGTTTAGCAATACTTAATATTCATAGGCAAAGATTAATTCTAGCTGATAAAATAATTGATATGTTTACTAATAATAAAAATAGAAATATAGATATTATTTTATATAATAATTATTTTAATTTAGTTTTGATTTGTATGATAAGTACAATGTATATATAAGTGAACTCTTTAAAGGCAAAACTAAATCCATATAATATTTTAAATAGATATAAATAGGGAGGATGGTGGTAGCCTGCACCATACACCCTGTAGCCTAACCATGCATGCGTTTGTATTTATTTTGAAGACCTGTGTACAAAGGAAAAAATAAAAAATGAAATTACGAACGTAACTAATACCACCACTAGGCGCTGATGCCCAGCTTTTGCCATACGAATAAATAAATAAATAGATATAAAAATAAAATAAAATATAAATTAAAGACGATTTTTATTTAAAATTTTATGAAAAAATGACCCTATATAAAATTATATTGGTATACTAATTATATAATAAATATAAAATTATTATTCAATAATGTGTGTATTAATGTATTATTGTACAAAATATTCATAATTTTTGGCATTTCATTTAAAATTATTAATGTTATCAATTCAAGTATTTCATATTTTTCTCTCTCAAAAATATTTCACGGGTACGCCACTGGCTTTCATGTAGTACCACTGTGAATTTGGTACCATATAAACAAGTATTTAAGTACCTATTTACTTATAACTTTATATACTTATATATAATATCTAACAAATTCTATCAATGTCTAGACAAAGTCTAGAGACAAGTGTCCTTAAGTATATTGATACCGAATTCAGTTTCTATGTGTTAACATATGGTACCAACTTCGTACTGGTACCATATATATTTAAGTGCCTATAACTTTGTAGTCTAACATTTTCTAACAACGTCCAACAAGAGTTTCTGAGTATATTGATACCGGTTTCGGTATCTTTGTGCTTTCTTATGATACTAACTTCTCTCTATAGCGTCACATATATTTAAGTACCTATAACTTAGTATATTATAATGTCTAACAAATTTTAATGACGTCTTATAAGTCTCGTATAAGTTTGTTAAAGATGTTTAAAACAAATCTGTCACCCAAATGATGCCAACATTATATACGTAATGTACATACGTACATTACGTATAATACACAACGTATAATAAAATAAATAAATTAATAATAATAAATGTATAATATTCCTCGATAAACGAATACGCGTTAAAATAATTGAATTCTAACGCACGGAACCCTTTCAAAAATAATCGTTTATGAAAACCAAAAGTATGGAAACTATTGTTAGAATCTATAATTAATTTTTCTGTCTCACAACTATTATTCTATTTATTTATTTGGGAGATATAATAAAGTATAGGTATTTTAAATTACAAAAAAAAAAAAAAAACTATAGTAAAATGGTAAATAAATATCGCTGCTATAAATTATCTAATAATTTAAAATATCCAATTTAAAACATTAATTTTCTATATATTTTGACATAACGTTTTTTTTATCTGATCGATACTGTAAGGCCCGTCCATACAAATCGATAATTTTGCCGTATCGGTTATTTTATCGTAAAAGCCAGTGGCTATATAAATTATATGAGTATGTTCGTAACGTTACGATTACGAATCGTATGCGGTAAAATTACTGATTGGGTCAATTTCGTCGTTCGATTTTGTCACTACAAACTGTTTTCGATCATACGGTGACAAAACCTATTCAGTTTATTGGGGTAATGTATTTATGTACACTGAATTCAGACTATTCGGTATTTCGACCTATAATAGCACTACCCAATCATTTGTCATTTGTCCTTTTTCTTCTGGACTGATGTTTATTCTCACATTGAGTCTCGCTTTATTAAACTCGTTTCTACTCTCCTCAATAAGTCATCAAAAATAAGTATGAGCATTTAAAAATAATTAAACTTCACCGTTTCTTAATTATTGGCATATAAGTGTGCTAAAAGAATCCAAAATATTTCTTTGTCTTAAAATATAAGATCTATCTTCGATATGACATTATTACTATTTAAGATAATTGCGTTACAAGTTATTATAAAATAAATTCACATCTATCTTGCCATTTCTAGATAAATATACAGAGATAGAAAACTAGTGAATAAATAAAAACCGTGTATGGATTTGTGAAAGATAAAAAAAACCTACATCGTCTGAACGGTCCAACCGAAAGACACCAAATCAAGAAAATAACCAATACGATAAAAAAAAAATCGAATCGTATGAATGGTAAAGTGTCTTTTATTTTTTTTATTTACTAAATATTAGAATGTTATATATTTTATTATGATATTGCGTTTTTTTCATTATCTGAATTTGTATTACGCAATGAACTTGAATAAATTCATATAATGAACAAACATAATATAATATTGAAATATTAAACAATTTTTAAAACCATTTTTGTTTTAACTTATTTACTAAACTTTAGTAAACTAAAGTGTTTTTTTTCAATTTGAACTATAAATATATATGTTGTTCATAGTACGAAAATGTATTTTTAAAAACAATATGAAATAGTATGTACTGCAAGACCCCGTATAAGTTATGTAATTTGATATAAATGTACGTTGTTATTATTTCAGAAAAAATATGTCAAAGTTATACAAAGTTTAGAATATTAGGGAATTGTTAAAATGTTTTTGTTTAATAGGCGGTTTAAAATCCATGTAGTTGATTGGTGTACGCATGTCTAAGTTATACGATTGTTCTATAATATGCATTGTCGTTAGTTTAAATTTAAATGCATTGTCAACGAAATAAACTTAACAACTATTGTCATTATAATAGGACATTTTCATTGCGTGTTATGTACTCTTGTGATTTTCACTAATTGGTCTTCATCCGTTTCTCTCATTTGACAGTTATCCTCGTGGAAAAAAAAATTACTGTACAGACGACAAAAAAAAATGTGTCATGTAGAATAGCTTTACATAAAATGATGCTATACTGCCTTTCCCACATATTGATTTTGCACACGAAAAGTTAACGATTTCTAGCAATATGATATACAGCAGACGGAATAATATTGCATTTCATGTGAATATTATTTTATCAAAATATAATAAAACCGAATAAACCTTATCGTTATCATCGGAAAACGTTATCAAAGTTATTTTACACAAAAAAAAAACGAATATCCTATATTCGACAACATAACTATATTGTCTAGCATTGAATTAAATTTAAAGTAGAACATATACTAAATTCGACCCAAAACATACGAACGAGAAAATAAAAAAATTATTAATTCTGATTTAAATTTTAAATGTTCAACAGAATGTTCATCAAATATAGATAAAATTATATTATATGGATGTTTAAAATATAATAATCATTATTAATAATATAAATTTTGTTAATAATATAAATGTTTAATAGATATACTGCAATAGCACTTATAATTTTAAAATTGAGTTTCAAATTCATTTTATAGTTGAAATGAGATCACAGAATCACAGTGCACAATTTATGATTAATTTTTTTAAATAAATACTAAGGCTCGTGTAATAAATTATATATATTTACACTGGAATCCTTTATTCATTTTTTCAACAGTCTTCGTTTTATTATCATATAGTGTCAAAGTAGTACAGTAAAAATGTTTTTCTTAGTCAGTAAAAGGCAATAAAAGTGAGGGAAAAACGTATTTTCTTTTAATAAAGTTCCAACGTACTATATAATATGCTAAAACAGTTATCTACCTGCAGTTGTACAATACAAAGATAAACGTTTTATTTTTGGCATGTTTATGAATAAAATAAATAACAAATATACATATTATTATATTTAATTCAAAAATAAAAACAATTCAATTTATTTTTCATATAAGCTTTTTTCAGTATATTTAAATAATTTTTAAGTTGATATTGGTATTAGAAAATCTACATATTATTATATTAAAAAGTTAAATTTTATTAAAATTACTATTTATATTTCGTTATATAACTCCAGAATTTATTAAAATTATTTTATCTTAGTTCATGAATTAAAAATATATTATTTCTATTTAGTTTATAATGTAATTAATATCTAAATATTTATACCTATTATATTTTGGTTTTTAGATTGTCGGTTTCATTTATTTCTTATTGAAAACTAGTAACATATTTAATATACTACATACATACTGTGAATTGTGATGATTTAGTTATTTTCATAAATCGAATGCAATTATATTCTAAACACATAAGATTTTATACAAATATAATGCTATATCAACATAGTTATATAAAACGGTTTTTATAGAAAGGTAATTCCAAGTACAATATCAGTAGAAAATATTCCAATTACATTTTATTTTCAACCAACAATAATTTGTATCCTTCGCAATCTCATTTTAAATAATTGGCTATTTTGTTTCATCGAATTTTCATTGCAACTTGAAAACATTAAATTTTATCTATGAACGTGATAAGTGCAATTGCAGCTTATAAAACTGTTTTACACTACAGACAACAGTTAATATAATATTAAAATAATGTCCATACATTGCTTAAAATAATTTATATGTAAACTAAATTAATAAATTTGATGTAGCATGTACCTATTTAAAATAAAGTATACTAATATAATATTACTATTAATATAAGGTTTCAATATAATTATACTAAAATAAATACGTAATATATTTTATTTATTTTTTTATTGAGAACAATATTAAAAGCAATGATATTGCATTCGAAAATATAATTCTGAGATAAACTCAGTCAGATGTACAATATATTATACTAATAATCTATCTGATAGATAATCTGATAATCTGATGATGTAATCTGCTGCGCGTGTAGACTACCTATGAGAATACTCAAAAAAATATTCATTCCCTACATTCAAGATATCATTAGTTATCATAAAATATTAAAAATCGAATTCACCAAAATAACAGTTTCCGTGAATTTCGCAGATTTTCAAACATTTTTTGGTAGTTTTTCTTATCCCAAGAAAGACTTTTGAGAAAAATAAGTCAATTAAAGTATCAAGTAGATACAATTTTCTACCGAAAGCATATTTTACTTGTAATAATCGGATCATTTTTTTTTATCTGAGAAAGTGTTTCCAAGCATAAAAAAAATACATATTTATAAAATTAATACATTTCTCGCTCGGGGTGTAAAATTTAAATTTAAATCATAGTAATTTAAGAAAAAGATACAATTTTCTTAATAAATTTGGAACGTATAATTTAATTAATATTTTGAAATAAAATATTTAAAAATTCTTGAAAATAATATGAAAACGGTTCCCTTAATTATTAGGTATTAATATTTGATGTCAACATTTCTTTTATTTATCTAATTTATATACTAATATACTAACGTTTTTTTTTTTTTTTTTTTTTTTTTTTTTTAATCACATGTATTAAACGTGTTCTATTAAATAATTATTGATATACTTAAATTGAAATTTAGAAAAATAAATGTTAAAATTTATATTCTATTAGTTTTTAAAAATCTAAGTTTATATACAAAATATTTTTTGATTTTGTTATCATTGAATGTGATTTTTATATTTTAAATTATTGTAAAGCAATTAAATAAAACAAAAATTTGCATTGTAATCAGTTGTAATTAAAAACTTTAATTTCCATTGGCTAATTATGAAGATATTGCAGTTATGTCTTGTGTAGATCAGTTCAGATATATATTTACGAATATATAAATTATTGTATCTGTATGGGTTGTGCTATTAAAATTAATAAGGATAGAAAATGGTGATTTCCCGATACTGTTTAACAATACACATTTAAAAGAAGTTTACGTTTCCTATTTTGAACGTACAGATTTATCTAATAAATTTGTTAACATAGTCCATTCTTCATTATAATACATTTGTCATGAGGTCGATTTTTTATCCATTCTATTACTTTTATCATTTTTTCTACCTAAGATCATCAAATTTCAATAGAATTGAAACATTTAAATGGGTAGAAAAAAAATGTATAAAAATGTAAAACTCAAGTAAGTATTTACTAGTTAATTAATAAGAACGAGTTTAAATCGATTTGACATCTTAAATAAGAATTATTATTCGAATACGATAGTATACAAAAATGATAAAATATTAAATACAAAATACAAAATCGTAGTAGCACGATTGATTAAGGTATTTACACGATGATATGTTTTTTTGCTCGCGACTTCGCATATTGTTGGTTATTTTCCGCGTTGTGAAATAATATTTACACCAATCTAATTACTAATTAATAATACGCGTATCGCAAACTCGTTTACCATATTATTGTAAGTCTACCGTATAAACTGCTTATCTGAAATTAGATCATTTGTTTATCGTTATTGTAGCGTCGCGTCGCACAACAATTATAATTAAAATACGTTGTGCTGCGACTAATTGCGTTCCGATGGCACGAGCGACCCAGGTGGCGTCAAAGGGCGGCATGCCAGGCAAAAGACAAAAGAAACGGGATGAAGGATAATATACAGGATGTCTCGCCTATAATATTAATTTGGGGTTCTTCTCGAGTGTGGAAAGGAAACGGCAGTATTTTTTGTTTGTTTTCAAATTACCACTATTACCAGATTTTCGGTTGTTCACTCGAATTCGAATGGATTGGAAAATCGAAATGTTGATCATTTTTTTATCAGCTGGTGCGCAAGAGATCTAAATTTAAACGTATTATGTAAAACCAAATAAATTAAATCCGCTATTCTAAAATCGGATTCGAATATTATTAATATCGATATGACGTCAACGAGACCATGGGCATGCGCGGTATGACACCGCCATCACCCTGTATACATAATATAATAATAATAATATTATTATTATTATTATTATTATTATTATACGCGTCGAGGAACGTGCGTTTGACACGGCACCACCGCGACTCGGAAGACATGCTGGGTAGGAAAAAAATCCCGTCAAGTTTATTTATTGTTTTTATTACGATTTTAATTTGTGTCTCCTGCTCGTATGATAAATAACCCGTTGCCCGACGGAGGCCAAGCACGCACACGTGTGACAAATGGTAGCGTTTATGTTGCGTTAAAATGAAAAAAAAATAAAATAAAAATATAGGTATATATATATATTATTATATTATTACATCCGAACGAAACGCCAGCGTTATATAATAATAATAATAATAATATTATTATTATTACACCATCGAGAGATGACAAATTTACGAGATCAGATAATTTTTTTTCGTCAAAAACGATATTATGCGCGCCGAGACCACACGCAACATAATATAACATTATTCTGTAATAAATGTATAATATTATTATGGTTATTTCCTCCCCCCACCACCAAAACGAGTATGTGTGTGATGTGCAAACTTTGGATAAAGTCGCTATTACTCGGATAAGCTCGACCATGTCCTAGACTGGAGATTTCACCGGATTTGTTACCCAAACAATAATATATTTCAGGAAAACTGTCTCACAAACTAACTGATGTGACCCGTAGTTCGGTCAATTTGTCACACGTTTTGTTTGACACGAACATTTTCTATGGCTATAATTCAAGAAATTAATATTAGGTGTATCAGCAATATTTTATCTCAAACATTTTGAAATTTAACAATTTTCGCAGGTTCAATCGATAATATTTTATTATAATATGTATTGTTAATTTCTGATAACGTTCATCGACTTTTATACAATAACGTCATACGGACTATCTATAATGTTATATTCTGATTTGATTTTCTAATAAATTTAAACTTTGATCCATCCATTATTGACTACCTTATATTATTTGTGTAAAATTAAAAATAATCATTAAAATTACATTGATTTTTTAACAGATACCTACGGTCGGATAATCGTTGATGTTAAAACTGTCCAAAGTCAAAGATTTGCCACCCAGTAAAACGTCATAAAATTCGTGGCTAAAATAATCAACCCACATATAATAAGTGTGTTGTGAGAGTAATTTTAAAAAATTACTAAAATCAAAATATTTAAGGTATAAAAAGTTTCACCAATATACAAATACATGAAATTGTTGATGAAATTTACAATATAATATACAAAATTTCCCAAACTATATAACCCAATCCACTATTATAATATATTATGTAAATTAGTTAGCAGTAGTTATTCACCTGTGTGTGACTTTGCAGTTTGGAAAAGCTCATTTGCCGCCGGCAAGAATTATACCACACGGAGATGGTCGTTATCGTTGTCGCGTATACCTCAGTGTTGTCTTATTATAATGAAGAAAAAACGCGAACGAGAAGTAAAACGAGATCTCGATTATATATTATGATATTTCGTTTCGAGTACGGATTTTAACCGAGCGAATTAAAACGTATCAACAATCTCTGAAAGTATAATAATATACAACGTTAAAAACTCGCTCCGGGCATTCCGGCACGCGAATTCGCTATCTTCTTCGCACGTCAATGTGTAAAACTACCCGAAACTTTCGTGTTCGAGTAATATATTTTATAATTATTATTATTATTATTGTTATCTCGAAATTTTGTTTATTTATCGAACAACTTCTTTAATTCTATCTATAATTCGAGAAACATAATGTTCACAATAATTATAATGTATACCGCGGTACTGTAATTTAATATGTGTGCAAAATTATAATTATTATAATGCGCGAGTGCACTTGTTTTTAAAATAAATATAAGAAATATAATATTACGATGTTGGTATATAATTTTATTACCCACACGAGATAATAATCGCTCGAATTAGTAAATTCAAATTTAATATAATATCATTTAACATATTTATACTTTTAATATAAAAGTTTTGAACGCTACACCATTGTTTAATAATAATTAAGAATACATTATTTTAAATTTGATTGTTGTTTACATCAAAATTATATTTAAATCACATAGAAACGATTTTACGTTATCGGATTTATTTATCAATTAAAATAAACATATAAGAAAATTAATACTGTCAGTTAAATCTAAATTAAAAAAATTAATTAAATGCATGACAACTATTGTTTAGTTAGCTGTTTCTTTTTAAAATATTAATATACAGTTATTAATAACAACAAGTTAAATAAACTCCAATAATAATATAACTTAGGAAAAAAAAATTTATTACGTAGGCATGGACTTCTTTATTGTTAGTGTATAATCTAACATTCTAATTAAATATTCTCATTATTATTTTAGTTATTTCAATAGACTCTAATCAAATTTGTAATTTTAATAATATTAGTTAATTAGTTTCACTTAGTTTCTAGTTACATGTTATACAAATAATGTATAGTTGATATTTATTTAAAATATATAAAAGAATCACAATACCTTTTTCAAATTTATATATGAAAAGGTCATCTTTTTTATAATAGGTACATTTTTTTATGTACATGCAATAACACAATATTATTAAAATTATTTTTCTAATTTAAAATATGCACATTATTGGTTTGATTTTTCTATAGGTAATAAATATTAATATGTTAAATTTCCATTAAATTTTTTGATGTAGTCGTGCACTTTTTAAAGTTTAAACAAGAATATTGTACAAATACAAAACTATAGTAAGTATATTACGCGCAAGCAACTTTTAAATAATTGACATTACAAAATATATCTTGATATGTGATATCGTATTTTGTTTTTATGATTCGTTTATCGTAAAACAACAATAATTATCTAGAAAATATTTTAAAAAATAATTTTAAAATAATATACAATTTTAGTATGCATATAATATAATAAACATAAAATTGAAGACAAATGTACCTAAGTACTACCTACATAGTAATTAAATTATAAAGTTGTAAAAAAAAATTGAAATTTTTTTTTTAGTCCCTTAAGACCACAAAACGAGTCTTTCCTGGATCCTTAAAATCCGCTCATGAGTGTTATTAATTTAATTATACAGGATGGTCCATTAACTGCGTAAATTATTAATTCTATGAATATTAAGTCTATTTATTATTTTAATACTAAACCAACGGACATAAAACAATTATAAGGTTTGTTAATATTATATATACCTACTGACTATGTACATTTAACTTACCAGCATTCACTTCTATAGGATATTTATAAATAGTATTTTGTTTTAATTTCAAAATTATATTTCAATATGATTTGTATAAAAAATAATATCAATAAAAAAAAATCCATGTTCCAAATAATTATATTTAATTTTTTTAAATAGTTAGAATTTTCACAGCTCAATAATAATTAAGTGGTATTGTAAAATCGTTTAGGAAAAAATAATGGAAAAAAATATAAAACTTTTGCAAATATCTTTATTATTCATATATTCTTCGTGCTATAAATATTAACTGATTCATAATCATAAAGCCAAACATTAGATAATACTAGATATTTATACTTTAATATTATGTAGTAAAAACAAGTATTTATTTTAGAGTAACCTATTTATTTAAAATTTAAAGTTACAATTTTAATAACGTCAAGTCAAAGATTAACAATCATATTTTCTTCTACCTCGCCTTACACTACCACCTAAATATGAGGTCAGACACTCTAGTCCTACATCTCCATAGATCTCGATTTCTTACCTCTTGTTCATTCACTATCATACAATTACCTACTTCAATTTCATATTATAATATAATTGCAAATTGCAATAATAAATTATCACTTTAATATAAAATACGAAAATGATATTTTATGAGAAAAAATTAATTTCAAAGAATTATAATAATTATTTGAACACCTACAATACAATTTAATATGGATAAACACCAGTAATATAATAATGCAACAATTTTACTTAAAATAATATTATTAAATTAAAAATATTCGCATCTATAATTTATTATGGTATTATTTTACACATTTATTTTATGTAAATTTATAACTTGTAAAAAATTTAAATGTATACGAATTAAGGAATTGAAAAATAATTATTCAATTTTCTAAATGCTATTATTTAAATGAAAATACAAGTACAAGTAATATTTATAATTTACATATTTACCTACCTATACTTATATAATTTTCTTAGAAAGAAAAACTATATTTATTGGAGCAACTTAATTATGATTATACGTCAAACATATAATTTCTACTTTAACTACGTACCATGAAAAATATTTTTTAGCCAATTATTTTTTATGCCTTTTTTCATTTAAGAGTTTAATAATTTTTTCTAAATAAGATATCATTTGAAAATGTTCAATATAACTCAATGTCAATAACAACATTTTTTTCATAATGGACTACCTGCGGAGTGCGTATATTATATTTTAATAAATAAAAAGTAGGAACTTAATTTAAAAAAAAAAATAATCACTTATAGTAGTAAAATTCTTAAAAATATAATTTGTTGAATTTGTTTTAGTTTTCTCCGATAAATCACTATATATACGAAAACGAACAATAGAAGAATGTTGCTGACCCGCATTCGACGTCAAACGAATTGACTATTTCACTGTGGGGAATTATTGAATCTTGGCTGAAACAGTTTTTTTTATCCTTTTTTTAGCCACTCTTTTCCTTTTCCGTTCTATCTTCGGTCTTCGCCACCGACGAATGACGACCATTGCGCAAGTTTTACGTCCGGCACAATAAATTTCGATTTTTTTGATGCACTCCACCGAGATATTCGATTAATTGTTTTTTTTTTCTTTGTCCCCGGAGAACAAACGGAATTTGATTACGGTTTGCCACACAGCGAAAATCGCGTAATAATTTCTCTATTTTTTTTTTTTTTTTTTTTTTTTTTTTTTTTGCAATACTCCAATATAAAAAAACAGACCAAACGACAAACGCAATAATAACGAGTATACGTCCGAAGTTGTTTTATTGAAAATTGTTTTTCCATCCATTTGTAATTTGTTATTATCATTCGAATTTTAAGTATGATTATTGATTTAAACTATAAGTATACTATCTGTTACTCTATAAACTATAATATTTTTAATGCTGATATAAATATTTGATTCCAGATTTCATTGTCACCTAATAGAAAATAAAAAATCATTATTATAAACGTTAATATTTACGTATATTCATTAATTAATAACTAATTTGTAAATATAATTTATTACATTTATCCAAGAAACTTGAAATATATAATGTTTCGTGAACAATTTATAAAATTATTATATTTTAATTTGTTATCATTACCATTTGATTTAACGAGAGTAGAAAATCAAAATAATATTCCGCTTATAGTGTTTTTAATTATAATTTCTCTTTATGAAAAAAAAAATAAAATACAGTGACTGCGTGTAACGTCACTAGTTTTACTTTAGTGCATAATGATGCGTCATTAATTTATATTTAAGAGCAATGATTAATCGTTAAATTAAAAAATAATAATAATACATAAATACTGTTTATAAGTAATGATGGTTTACTAAAAATGTATTGATATAAATACTTATGAATAATAACTTAAATTTTATACCTTTTTTATGGATATTGTTTAAACGATTTATAATTCAAATTAAACATCAAATAAGCTATACAATTAATTGAAAAAATTTTTAATTAAATGTAGGTATTATCTTTTCAGTTTTTATACTGAAAATGTATAAACAATTTTATATAGGTTATAAAACTTGACAACATTAATCGACAAACGTTTCTCGCATGTTAAATTTAATATAATATATTATTTATTTGTATAGTTATGAAAGGATATAGATAAATTGATTAACTCAGTACTAAAAATTATGCATTTGGCCGATAAATTAGAAAAATAAAAAATAATATTCTTATTGTGTAATATTGTTAATTAAAAAAAAAAATATTTTAGAAAGTTTTTTTTTATTTCATTCACTCTAATAGATTTTTACAAAAATATTTTACGTGTTCCCAGACTTTAAATTGAAAAAGTGGTATGAAACTGTTAATATTTAACTCGAATTAAATAATAATTACTCAATGATAAGTACTTATAAAATGTATTTACAAACTACGTAGTAGATATATTTACATTTTATTGTACTAATAATTAATTTTACTGGCATGAGGCATTTATTTCGATCGACAATTTATTATTTATTTATTAAACAACGAGTAAAGTACCAGAGACAGACTATAATGATAGTTCAATAGTATAGGTATTATACTTTGACGTTTTAAGACAAAAATAAAATTAAGAAATTTCATCAATTTTAAGTGAACACGTGATATGACTGTGTTAAAATAATACATTTTGAAATACAACTTTCTACATATTTTTTATTGTTAACTAATAAATTTAAGAACTATATTATATGTTGTTTAAAAATAAACATATACAAGTAAGTAGGTAATTAAAATAGATAATTTAAAAAAAAACCAAAAAATATTATAGTTTTATCCGCTTTTAAAATATTTAAAATTTCATTAAATTTACAATACCTATGATATTTTTTTTTTATATTCTCTAACATTACAATAAAATAATTAATATATAAAACCAAAAATGAATAAATTTCAAAAGTTAAAGAGTGAATATAATTTTAAGAAATACATTCTAAAAAATACAAAACAAATATATATACGTATTAATGTTTTAACATCAAAGTTTTCGGATGCAAAACGCTAGCGTAATAATAACAACCAACTGAACGTAATTTCAACATTTGTCTGCTTCATAAATCATAAAAATATCAATTACATAATAAATAATATTTATTTCCTACTTAAAACAAGCATTAGTATTTATGTGCATAATAAATAATAACGTCTATATTTAGATTAGCGTTGAAAGTTTTACAGTTGAAATGTTTATTTAATTTTTTTGAAACAAAAAATATCGAATTATATAATGAAATTTTGTCAGAATACGACTACTGCCCTCCATAGTGAGATATTTTTGAGTCCTTAACATAACCACAAGTTCACTTGGCAAATTACCAATACAAAGATTATAATAGAATAATCACATAAAACATTACATTTCTAAATTAAGTTTCTAATATAAAAAATGATTTATTATACAAACGAACCCGATGATTAATATACATATCACACTAAAGAAAAAAAATGTAATTAAGTAGGTACCTAATCATACTGTTACACGAAGAGTCTATGAAAAAACAATAACCTTACCTACATTATTATTAATATTATGAAACAAATATTGTAGTATAACATAATACTTTGAGAATTACTTAATATTTATTATACTCTCTAGTATACATATAATTGAATAATATTTTAAGTTTATATAGTTTACGCGTTACATCTGGTCTGATATTTCTGAAACATGTCATTTACAGTATAGTTAAACATATTGAAGGCAAAACTGAACACTAAAAAAACATGACTCACTATCCTCGATCTATACGCGTATATCAAAACGTAAAAAATTATAACAATAAGAGCTTTTATCATTTTTTAGAGGCCTATAGCATATTTTATAATATCTCTCGAATGCGTATACTTTATTCCCTTTTATTTTCTTTAAACAAACAACAAAGCCATAATTTATACATTTATTATCACAAAATATATCTCATTCTTGTATAGAGTTTTCATATTAATGCACTTTCAAAGTATTAAAACTCGTTAAAAAAATAAATAATTTTACTTCACCAGTAGGTAATGCATTTTTTAAAATACAATTTTAGAAATGGGTTTTTAAAGAGTTAACGATATTTTTAGAACTATAATTATTTGTGTTAATATTAAAAGTTTAACAACATATTATTTAAAAAACTTTAAATATTTAATTCGTAGAAATACAAACACAAAACATCTCAATATATAAAATATATGTTTCTTATATTTTTCAACAAATATTATGATAATAATTAGATTTTTAGTAAAGCAAAGAATTTATTAGTTAAAAGTTATATTTGACGTTTTGGAAAACATTTTCCTTGGGATAAGAAAAACTATCGAAAATGGTTGAAAGTTGAAACCCCACATAATTAACAAAATCTGTAATTTTGACGAATTTATATTTTTTAATAAGTAATTTTTGTGTTGCATATTATTTGATAAGTAGAATAAATGTACAAAAAGAAATATCAGTATTTTGTATATCTGACTGAGTTTCGCTCAGAATCATTTTTTTCGAATGCAATATTATTACGCTCAAATATTAATTTTAATATAACACAATAACATTCCACCACTAACTTGTCCTCGGAATGAGTTACGCCCAGAATCGACTGCTCGTCTTTTTTTTTATTTAATACCTATAGTCATTATTTTTAATACAATAAGTTATTATGTGATTATAAATTATAATTTATTTTCAGTTTCTTAAATAGAGTTTGGACACATTGCGCATTTATTACAGTACATCAAAATCACAATAAATTATTTTATTTTAACTATGTATGATTTTATATTACTTCTTACTTTTAATTATATTTTAGTTAATAATTAATTTATACAAGTATATATAATATAAATATTGTTTCCGATATAAATATTGAATTAATTCTTACATCCGCAATAGGCAATAATATTAATAAACAGTTGAAATTTTATTCAATTTTTTGCTTCAAATTATTCGTTTACGTTGGCAAAACATTGAATAAAATTAATAGTATAGAGAATACAATCGTCGCGATTGCACAAAAAATACTTGGAATAATAATATTATCATATTATATTATATTATTTCGACGTCAAAGAATATCTTATTGGAAACTCGGTACAAAGCAGACAAAAGACAAACAGTATAAAACCGTCGTCGTACTATTATCATTATCTATTCCTCTGTTTGCGCGACGTATATTTATTATACAACTCAGTTGCAAAATCGGCAGCACTCCAAACCCCATCGTTTGTATTACCGCCGATTCTCCGCACAAAGCCAACATTATACATCCATTAAACTCTTGATTTAAAGTTTAATTATTATTCAGATAGCACGAGGGAGTTCGACAGGCCACAGTAAAAAATAAAATATAAAAATAATAACGCCAGACGATTTCCTACGTCGGTGTTAAAGCCTGTTTATTCCATTGAATTTGTTAATAGCTCCGCAGATTCTTTCGGACGAATTCTTCCGTTTTTATTATTACAAACCACGAGGATTTATCGTTTAGCAACGTTGAACGAAATTATAATATAATACATTTTAGGTAACGTTAATTTAATGAATCGAAGATTTACTCGCCCGAGTATTTAGTTATTGTTTCCAATCACCAGTGTAATGTTATATTTTTATTTTTTATAAAATTTATTTTATTTATAGAATTGATATGACACGAATCTTTATAAATTGTCTATAAATATTGTTGTTTACCTAAGAAATCAAGTTATTCTGTACGTTCAATCTATAACAGACCTACTATTTATCACTTCGTTTAGTTTTCAAAATTATACATCTAATTTGAAAACTAAATATATATATATATATATAACAAAATATGTCATGATTGTCAATCGACGAATTCGACAATCTAGCAGTAATATGTTAAGCGATTATTGAAATGTGTGGCTTATGATTTGCTTAACATTCTTGGTTGAAACACAAGTTGGGTCTCTAACTCTCAAATAGTTTGATTCTAATGTTTTATTTAATGAATATATCGATCAATACATTATAAATACGATTGTTAAACTATAATTATGGTTATACAGACCATAAAAACAAATAGTTATTTTATTATTATTATTTAAGCATATTATAAAAATTAAATTTTTAAAATTAGTGAAATACATATGGATTAAAATATTACTCTCCAATGTTATACGTTAATATTTTCTAATTAAACGAATTTCAATTTCTACTGAACACAAATATCGCAAAAGTAATTATCAAAATAATTATACCATTTCTACAAAAATTATCAATCTGACAGTTCGCATTTCCTAATATTATATTAATTAACGCGTAAATGATTAACTTATCATAGGTACCAAATAATATACGTATGTTCTTTATAACCTTAATCGTGTTTAAAATAAACCCTCAAGGGACTACTCCGTCCTTTTAATTAATAAGAAATCATAGTAGATCTGACTACGTTATCGATAAAAAAAAAAACATTTTGTTATGACTACAAATCTATAAAATACAAATTATTTTAATAACTGGGAACTTATAAAAAGTTAATATTTAGTCTAATCTCTGTTTTCAAACTTTTCTTACCTACCTACTAAAATAATTTGTTCAATGTCACTGTACAAAACAATATTATATAAGTTATCGTTATCATATTATAGTTTAATGAATATAATGTACGTATTTGATATAAAATTATATTAAATTAATTACACTATAACAATATTAAACAAATTGTATTCAAATTTATACTTACTTACTCATTATTATTATTACTACCTATTAAATTGGATATCGACTTTGAGGTATTTAAAACGATTTGTAATTTTTAGTTATACATTTTATTTGGCTTTATTTGTTTTACGCCTCGTTTCTGTTGTCTAAAGTTTAAATTACTTTAATTTTCATACTATTAAATTGATTGGGAATCAAATAATAGTTAATTAGTAATGCATTTTATTTCCACCTTTAATATTTACTAATTAAAAATAAAAACTTTGTTAATTTCGAACATACCGTATTTATATCGTTTGTAACGCTTTCAAACTTCGATTTTTTTTTTTAATTTATCGAACGTAAGAATAACAAATGAATATAAATACGAGGGAATAATTTCATAAAATTTGCAATTAGGTTTGTATTGGAGTACAAAAATTAGCATAATGGATAGGCCAAGAGTTAAGCAAAAAAATGCATAAAACATAAGCGTAGTCGCACTAAACGGATGAAGATTTTTGTAAAAACTCTTTTGGACCGCGAGGAAAAAGTTATTGTTAAAAGGCTTAAATACTAATTAAAAGATCTGGATAACGAAGAAGTTTGCGTCGTGTATTCTTTTCGCTTGAGCTGCATTACGGATTTTCTCATTTCTTAAATAAAAATAATAAAAATTATAAAAGTTTTAGTTTTTTTTTTTTCAAATAACGCCCGCATAAAATGATAACTACGAAATTTCCACTAGGTTTCACTGAATAAATTATCTAAAAGTCATCGCAGAGTCATACATTTTAAGTTGAAATGCAAATATTATACAACCGCGTCCTTACTCGCGTGAGCTTAAAAGGTAAAATACCGCAAACGAAATTCAAGTCAATCTTCCCCCTCTTTTTTTTCTTTAAATATTCCAAAACACCTACCACGACTTCCATGATAGTGGTAATTCAGTTTACACTGATTTAAAAACCACCCTCGGTAGTGAATTATTGTGATAATGATACCATAGATAAGTCGATTTGGTCATAAATCAATGGGCAAAATTATCGAAGATACGACAAGAACGCGTGCGAGTGGAATGCATTTGCAGTCTTTACATGCACATCGAATAATGATGCTGTCATAACTATTTTATATAAATACGTATATAAATATTATATTTATTTTGTTTTTATGTTCGAAACACATTACTGAAGAGTAAATCAAAATTAGATTCATTCATATACCTATATACATGACGTCTCATGAGAATAAACCAAACGTAATATTCTGTGAATAAATAAATATATTTATATTCTGCTTTTATATCAGTTTTTATATAGTAATAATTACTTATAAATAATACTTGCTATTAATATTATACTAAAAAAAGTTAATTTTTTTAATTAAAAAAAAAAAATTTGAATGCTTAAATTCAATACATTTTAAAATTTTGAAAATATAATAAATATAAATGTATAAATATAAACACATTCTCGTTTATAAAATAAAATAGTACCTATTAGAATAATAATTTTAATATAACACTATGAATAAACTAAAAAAATTATTAAAATTATTAAAAAATTATTAAAAATAATTTACATTTTACAAATAAGAAATATTTCTTTTATTATTGTTCTTATTTAAATTGATATTGCAATGAAAATTGATATGTATCTTCTAAATTATTTATTATTAATAAATGAATTTATTATATTTCGTAAGTCGTTACTCGCTTAAAGTTCTAGAAGATACTTTTCAGTATAACCGTATAGATTATAAGTTTGTTTACAGATAAAAACTACAACAACAGATTTCCACTTCACATAAGGTTCCAAATAAATCTAACTAAATCCATAGAATTACAAATTAACTTAAAATATTATTTTAATCTCGTATTATCTACGAGTATATGACATAAACAATCTAATACTATACTAATATAATACAACTTCTCTGTTATATCTATCAATATGATAATCTAACCATTTAATATTATAGGTTAAAATATATCGAAAAAACTATATTATAATATTATATAGTTTTCAGCCAAATAAATTATTCATAAAAAATATATGAAAATCATATTATAATAAATTAATTATTATGAGTAGTTAATTATAGGCTCAAAGAAGATTATAATATTTCTTTTCGTTAAAAAATATAATTAATAAATGTATTTTTTTTCTAAACTATCATTTTTAAATATTTTGTATATCTATTTACTACTATAATTAACTTTAAAAATGATTGTAGTTTGTATCTCATTATTTATAATATTAAAAATATGGAAAGTTTCAATTGTTCTACATACATAAACATGCACTTGCATCATAATTTGTAGACAATTAAAATTAATATATTTAAATAAAATGAGATCAGTTTTATTAAGTAATATATGACTAATAATTCAGATAATAAAGTATCACAACAATATATAATATATTTTATCATCAGCACAAAGGTTTTCATTAAATATTTATAAATAGTATTATGTTAAGTCAAGTTGTACCAATTTGTATGAGTTGATTTTTAATAATATTCTATATTTGTAATTATTAATCAATTCTTTTGAGATGATTCAAGTCATTTTAAATGAAGTTTTTTTCCATATCTTTCATTTCGTTTTTATACAAATTATAATTGGATTTTTTATAAATATGTCAAAAGAATAATATAATATATAGATTATAATTTATAGGTTTATTAAAATATATTTATGGTTAAGATAATAATATTATTAGATAAAAAAAAAAAATATTTAGGAATTCAACATGACCAAAGAAATTAAATTAACTTACCTTTTATAGAGGATTAATAATAATATGTACCTATTATAATATATATTATTTATAGTACTTTTAGTTATTAGGAAGTGTTTATAATTCTTAATAAGTATTTTTAAATCTGTTTCGTAGGTTGAAATTCAATAAAAATTACAATTTTACTATCTTAGATTTTTAAAAATTAAAATGATTTAAATTTTTCAATGTTCAATTTCACTAAATATTATTTTTGAATGAAATCCAATGTGCATTTTATTTTCGCTTATTTATGAGTAATTTTCAAACCCTAATTTATCAGTGGGACGTTCTGTAAAATACACGTCCGCGAAACTTATAACGTGTACTTCCGTAATAATATTTTAATGTTTTTTCTGCGTTATCGAATCCCGTGCAGGAACTTTGGCCGTTTAAACAATAGGTACCTATTACGTGTCGGTTTACCAATATATTATAATGTTATATTAATAATAATAATATATTGTACGAACACAAATGGTGTCTGGTCTTTTAGAAGAGGACACGTCCAAAAACCGGCGTTACACACTATCGGCAGTATTTCTGGTCGCCCTAAACCCCTCCCCTCCCAACCCCTCCGTGACTGCTGATAACACAGATGATAACATAATACGCGTATCTATAGTCCTCCCCGCGAACGATATCATTCACACGTCCCGCCATACTGTCGAGTGATAAATAATGGTAAACGCCCGTGTGTATTATAATATTATGGTACGGGCACGAATTATGCAACACGTCCCCGCTGGACGGAGACAGACATATATTATTATAATACGAACCGAAAACGTCCCTTGTGCTCCATAAATACCGACGGGACGAAGGGTGGCGGATCAGGGATGACGTGGACGGGGACGAGGATAGGGATAGCGTAGTCAAATTGCGTGTCGTTTACGGAGAGTAGCAACATTACGGCGGCGGCGGCGGCGGCGGCGGTGGTGTTGGTGGTGGTGTGTAAGTGTGTGGGGGAGGGGAGTGTCTATGAATGATACATTCAATTAACTCGCTACAATTGCTCTCGTTAATCAGAGGGTCATTTTCTTTGCAATTTTTTACCCATAGGTATATTTTTTTACACCACCGAGAGGACGAGTCATTTTTTTTTTTTTATCACCCTTTCAGAGTGCATTTGTCAACGGATAGCAGTAGCGGCGAAAAGTGTGAACCAATCTGTTTTCGTCCCTTTCCTCTCCGCTCCCTCCCCTCGCGAATCACACTGATTGCGAACGATTTTTCTTGGACAGACGGTTTTTTTACACGATATTTTTATACGCTCGCGTGTTTTTTGCTTTCATAGAACATATTATTATTATCAGATGATTGATAATTCACGTTCACATCCGAATTCGATTATAGCATAATCAATTTTTAATTAATTGTCGTAAGTAAATAATATATTACTATAGTCTTTATTCCAATATAATATGAAAATCAATACAGAAAAAAACTATCTCGTTCGTTAAATTACGTACAGAAATAAATATAACTCATTGCATTATTGATCATCTGAGATATACGTAATGTGTTTATTACTTTTCGTGATTAATAATTATTAATATGAGTTCTTATTATTAATCACGATTGTGAATCGTGATTTATTTCTATTTAGGAAACGAGAAATATTAAATTGTTGAATTTAATTTAACTAATAAAATAAAAATCTATTATTTCGTCTATTAGAACCGTAAAAACTAAAATTTAAATATATTTATATATATTTGTTATATATATAAAATATAACATATAATATAACTTATATCATCAAACTTTAATCCTGTTTATTTTTAAATTATAAAAATAATTACCTACTTTATTGCTCGGTATATTTGACGTTTTTTTTTTAATAAATATATTATTAGTGTACTCTCAAGGATTATATTTTTTAAAGTATTTGTATATGCAAGCACGTATTTGTAGGGTGCAGGGTAGACTATTGCCCCCTCTTGTAAAATCTTGAAGGTGGTAACTTTAAATTTTTTCTGTTATATTTAACAGCCTCCCCCCCACCACCATAAAAAAGAGGAGGAATTATAAAAAGGCGCCATATTCTGAATACAACTATGTATAAGTGTGATACATAAATAATTATTTTATAATACGGTTTTAAAAAACTATTTTATGGATAAGTTTAAGTCGATAATTATTTAAAATTCACTAAAATTAATACTTTAATAATATTAAAAACATTGATTTTACTTTAATTGTAGGAATAACTTTTATATTATTTAGAATAATTATTAATAATTAATGAAACGTCGATATTGTAACATTCATATGGTATCTAACAGAAATAACAAACTAGAAATTTTTACCATAGAAATTCTTGATAAGCTAGTGAGAATTATTCATTTTATAAATATAATAGGATTTTATATTTTATCGGCTTTTAAAAATACGGCTTCAATTTTGCATTAATTAGAATAGACAGAACCAATTGAGTACCTTCCTAGTTTAATAATAAAACATATAAAAGTAAAATGTAATTTGATTGGATTTAAAAAAGTAAATAATATATTGTGAAATTCTATGAATATTTAATACAAAAATAATACCAGTTTAAGTCATAATATGATTATAAAAATTAATTGATATTTGTAATCGGTTTAATTATTAAATTGAAATTTGTACTGCATTTCCTCATAGATATTAATGATAAATATAGGTAGGTACCCATAATTATAATCGTTATTTATTTATTATTTATTATAGTATGTTTTTGTATTTTGTTTATCTAATCCTTAATCATCATGATCTTAAATATTAATTTCTACTATACATTATAGTATCTTGTACAAACGTATATAGTTATTTTATAAAAGGGTGTGATATGCAAATTTGCATGCATATTTGTTTAGGGTAATGGTTCTATAGCTTAACTTATATTATATTGTGAGAATTAATAATGATTACATTTCATTTAAAATTCAATTTATCTAACAACTGATATAACAAAAGTATAATGTTCCTATATCCCATGTCTATCTTAAAATTATTTTTGCACAATGTTACTACTTTTTTCTATAACATTATTCCATATCAAAATAAATTTAATTGTATAAAATAAATGCAATAAATTAATTCTAATATTAAACAATAAATTTAAAAAACGATTAAACAATTTATTATGTAATAAATAAACAATTGTTTAGGACGATAAAAAAATTAATTCACTTGCAGATTATTAACGAATCTCTACTATTAACGATATCACATAATAAAATATTTATGGGTTTATCTTTACGTTTACTCACACCATAAACCGTTAGCCGGCACATCGTATAGGCAATATAATAGGTACACTTTATTCGTAAGTACATGCAGTAGATAATAACTACCTTAACATTATTAATTTACCCTTAAGTTTCAGTGTATTAAATTTACAATTAATAATGATTTAAGATTACTAAAATCCATTAACCTTATTGGCCTTTTAAATACTTTTCATTTCTCCGCAATTGAAAATAATATTTAATAGTACCTATATTTAATTAAAAATGTATTTAATTATGCACTTCTCACTGTTTGTCCAGACAACAATTTATTTATTAGATAAAAAAAAAATGGTACAAAGTGGAATTATCCAAGTAAGGGTGTAAAATCATAATAAAGTAGTATAAATTTTTACCATTAGGTAAAAATAATAAGAAGATACTGGATTCTGATACAACATAAACTCATATTAAAATGCAATAATTTCAAAATATTTAAACTAATAAACAGATATTTCAAAAACAAATTTAGTGTTTTAAAAATGTTTACCCCGTGAGACCAAATATGAAAAAATCCGCGCTTCTGACAAGTGGTTAATATTTCCAAATTTATATCATTAGGTACAACTTTTTAATTACATTTATCGTATTTATATTAATTATTATATAAATCTAAAAAGACGTCGGGTTATATTCAGTTGTGTATTTGTGTCCGACACATTATTATATTATCGTGAATGTCTCGATGAGAATTTTCAAGAGAAAAATTGTTTTATTATATATTATATTATTACCTAAATACCTACATATCTTAGACGCGCAGGAAAAATGTCGAACGATAAAATTCGAAATATTCTCCGGCAGAAATATTGGCAAACGATTGTCCTCGATTGCTTTTGTTGTTGTGCGAAAAACGGCTGCCAGTGGAAACTGCTCTTGTTATTAGCTCGTTTGGCCCAGAAAAGGTTCGAACAACGGCTGCGCTGCTCGCTCTCGTCCGCTGCAGTAATGGGATTAGTCATTGTTTTCCCGTGAACCGTATAAATTAATTTACACGTTGCGAACACTATTCGCCACCGGTATAAGTATATACGTACATATATATATATATATACAGGATGATCAAAATTTCGTGCTATTGAAAAAATAATGACGATAACGTATTAAAAATGTATGGTATCCTAACCGTTTTAGTAACGTGAAATTCCGATCACTGTGTATACATATCACACGCATTACAGTCTTTGAACATTGTCTAGATATGACGAAGACACTAATATTAATTGCAATCTCAGAGGCAGAATTATTTTCCAATTTTATTATTATTTCTCGATAACACGCTCGATGTAAAATAAAATAATTACATAACAAAATCCAACATTTATCGGTTTTTATATAGATGAGTTTAAATTATTTATATTTTGATTATATCCGTGTTTCTTGTGTATAACATTTCAAATATAATACCATACGCGGAAACTTTGCGAATTTATTTCAAATATTTTCGACGTACTTAAAAACTCGAAAATAGAACAAATATTCGGTATGCACTAATTGTTATTCTAACTGAACCCGCCTGTACACAAATTAATTTACAACGTTGTACCATGTATTTCAAAGTATTTGTCTGAACAATATTCATCATCAACATCAATTACGACGACAGAAACGACTTTTAACTCAACCCATACGCGCACTTATATTATAATATAGCAAATACATGATTAAACTGAAAATCAACGGTTTTAATAAAATCATTTGATGTTTTTATTATTATATTATTGTCATGATAATTGGTGGCATATTTAAACGTTTAAACATTAATTACCACATGTACCTATCGTACTGTCATGCAATTATTCATATAGCTTATTTTCATAAATTTCGAACGCGTGAATGTATAAATTGTATTTTAAACGCAGGAAGCAGAACCCAGGACCAGAACGTTTATTGGCTTTTAATAGTTTATAGACCTAATTCAACTAATTTAATTTCCAACGTTTCAAAAATTTACTCTAATTAAAAACGTTTATTAAAAAAAACATTATTTGCAAATATTTATTTTAAAGAGTAAATTGTTTTTAACTTTTCAAAATAAACGTATACAAGCACAACAAATTCTTTTAATGGTACCCATTATAAATTATCCTAAAATTGTTATCGTTTTATGTAAATTATATACAATAGGTATTAATTTTATATGAAATTATCAATTAAATAATTCTAATGCCGATTGCTTAAGGTAGGTAGATATATTGTAAAGCAAATGACTAAAATAAGACTATTTTTCGTTAAACATTTTTGAAGTTTCAAATTTTAATACTTTTGAAATTGATAATATAATGTGATTTTAAAAGAAAATTTGTATTGTTTTTTTTTTAAGTATTCCTGTGAGAGGTGAGGCCAAGCTATCACTTTTGAATTTTTTGATTATTAATATTCAGTTGAAACTTAGTTAAAATATTCTAAAAAGTACAATGTAAAAACTTGTCCTTTTAATAAAAAAAATTAATTTCAAACATACTAAAAATTAAAGTTTTTACTGTAAACGCATAAAAAAACTAAATTATTATATAGCATGAGGTGAACAAATATATTGTCAATGCTTTACTTTTTACAAATAGCTTCTAAAATAACTATATTATAATAATTATATAGTTTGAATATCAATCTATTAGGTATATCAAATATTATATAAAACAATGTATGTACTTGACAATTGATATTCATAAGTTAATTAAATATTTAAAAAAGAATAGCATTATGTAAGAAATAAGAATATTTTATTTAACATAATAATTTATAAAGTACACTCTTCAAATAAATTGATAATATGTCATATAATTTATCATGTTTTTTATTATTGAATTCTGTAATACACAATATTTGGAATAAACTATTTAATTATTTTCGAACAATGACTTAAATGTATATGCTCATTAAAATATCGTCATAATTAATAGAATTATATAAAATTGTATAATGGTATTATACACACTACATATTATATACAGTTTATTCATTTTAGTTGGTATGGTAACTTGTTTTAAACTGCTGACTAACGACGGGGAAATTTTTTTAATGAAAATCGTGTGTATTCATTTTAATATTAATTTAAAGAGGTATTTTCAAACATAATAAATTTAATTATAGGTCATTATATTTTATGCACAGGAAATTACACTGATGAAATAACTGTGTGAATTAGTAAACTGAGACTTTAATTTTAAGAATAATAATAACCACATTTACCACAAAGTATTTAGAAATTTAAAATAATAATAAAACATTTTTTTAACGACACATCGAGCCGCTTTTTATATAACAAACATGAATACATTCATTTGTTGATAACGAACAATATCCGTCATAATTATAATTATAATTATATCTTATTATAATTAATAATATGATATTACCACATCTTATTTTATCGAAAAAATAAATTATTAATGAAAATATTATATAAATATACATTAATTTTTTTATTGTATATCTAGACAATCTACAAAGTAATTCAATTTTATTTACAACTTTTAGTGAAACTGCTATATTTTTGTCCTCCGGAAACGGATTATCATCATCGATTATGCAATGATTATTAGTCTTATACATAAGCGGAAATCCTAACACATATCAGAGAAGACATAAACATGTAATAGCAAATATGTTTTGTTTATAATATAATTTAATACATGTTATAAATGATTTATTAGATACAAAATATTGTAATTAATACCTAACTTGAAAGTTAAAAGTGTAAAATACTTGTAAAATCACTTTACAATATATACAAGTTATTCAATATTTTTGTGGGGACTTCAACTACAAAAAAAAATATTTAGGGGGAGATAAGTCCCCGTGAGCTCCTACCCCACCCTGATCACTACCTATGATTATATATCATTATTAACTATTATACTAAATATATATATTATTATTATTATTTATTATTATTGAAATATTGTACAGATTATTATTTAATATAAACTATAAGATAAAATACCTATAACGCTATAACTTGAAAGTAATTGTATTTTTTTGCCTAATATATTTTTATTTGTTATATATAATATTTAGTATTATTTACCTTTATAATTATAAAAATAATTGATTCCACAATATAATTAGATTGAAGGTAATAGGAAGCAATAAATAGGTATTAGCCGTGAGACGGAAAAATGTATAAATATATATATATATATATATATATATATGAATTTAACATTTTATAATTTTTTTATAAATCATACAACAAATACATATTTAAGAAAAAATATTATTATATTTTAATTATATACGTATTTTGTTTAATTATTACTTATGTCCAATGTTTGGGGCAGTGGCACCATTTCAGTTTTTACTAGACTAGGGCAGACTTTAGACCAACTGTTTTGAAGAACAGGAGTGGGAGAGGTCATTTTTTTGGTGGGTATTTTATTTTATTGTTAGCGGTAATCAATTAAGGGGTTGTATTTAGTGGTTGTTATTTTTTAAATCTGCCGACTTAGGATTTGGATAATTATAGACTATGGCAAATGTATGAGTGCCCCCCTCCCCCAAATGACGCCACTGGTTTGGGGGCAAACACCCCTAGCCTTCCTCCCCCTTAATTGTGCCTATGGTTGTATTATTTGTTTTATATTAGTTCAAATACCTACCAAATATTATATTGAATAATAAATTATTTCAAATTTATTTCAAGAAAAGGATAAAAAAAATATTATAATCTAGCGCAAAATAATACGACTGCGTCTCTGGTTTTCTGGCCTGACTGGAATTTCACGCGAACAATTATTGCAGTGTATTTTTGTTGGTCTATAAATGATTACTCAATAACATTTTTTTAATACATGATTATTATTATAATCACAATTCACAATGCTGTGGTTCAGTGGTTATAGTAGACTGTCACACACGAAAACGATGACAAAAGACAAATAAAATCAAACTGTCGGAATCAGCAGCTTCTACGCAAATAAGATATCTGTTCCGGGTTTTATGGCATAAACATAATATACGGAAACGTGATCTGAAATTATAATACGGGCTCGCAGGTGTGCTCGTTATTATTCTTCTATAGAAAATTTTGTTTACTCCAATAAGTAAAAGAACAAGTTCCATTTTACAGTTGTATTTCGCGCAAGAGTATATATTATAATATATGTGTGTGTATGTATAAGTGAAAACCGACGAGAGATCGTATTCCGCAGTTTTGTTTCACGAAAGTTTAGAGAGAAATAGAGAGAAATAGAAAGAGAGAGAGAGAGAGAGAGAGAAAGTGAGGAAAGAGCTGGCAAAGTTGTTGATTAAATAAAGAACAAGAAGTTGTTTCAATTGTTTTGATCGCGAAGTCTTGTGGTCGGTAGGTGAGGAGAGACGGGCAGAGAACCGAAGGAAACTCTTCATTAAGTTTACATATTCCGTTTCCGGACGACTTTCCCCCCTCCCCCAACCAACGAAAATTGTTTTACTTTGTAAAAACAACAGCATAAAAAAAGTATTTTCCGCAGTTTATTATTGGGCGTCGACGACGTTTTTCTCAATCTTCATAAAATGTAGTACGCCATTCGTGTTTTAAAGTGAAAAAGTTGAGAAAATATCGGAAATCCCCCCTCTCTCATCTTACGCAAATAGTAATACTAAATATTTTCAGTCGACAGAATTTACAAATCATGAGTTTATAATCTAAATATTAACAATAATACGCTTAAACAATATAAAACAATGCTGTAATATCATAATATTTTAATGTTATAATTAACGGAATTATAAAAATATACCAGGCTTGTTTGTTTAAATATTCGTTTCATGTGGTCAAAGTGTGTTCCGCGTTTAATTCTACCACTAATCACTTGGAATAAACTCGCAGAACCTTGTTATAGGAACAATGATTATACCTACCTCGAAATGTCTGATAAATAATAATAAAGGTACAACAATATACTTTCCGTCCGAAAGGGTTCGACCAATACTAAATAAAGTGTATCATTGTTATTCGAAAATCGATCTACTTCATTTAATGTGCATATAAAAATGTTTATAAATCACGTACACGTGAGTGTAATCAGTTCGATCAGTTTTAATCTGAAATTGGAAATCGGCTGATCCGTTTGACTAATATAATGTGTCAAGGTCCTAATGACAAAACGTTTCCTCGAGGAGGATGCAATCAACTAAGCCCAATGAGTTTTCATTAATCTAGGGTTCGGCACCGGGATGTCAACCGTATTTGTCACGACCACCTCATCCATCGACGGCCGTAGATCTTTCATGTATATATGGTTTAACAAATGCAATCCTTACCACTGGCGAGTCTGGTACCTACTCAATATCAGTCACCGAAACGGAATCGAATAAACAAAGCAAACGCAATTTATTGACTTTAAGTGGAAATTTTAAGGTGAAATATTAGATGAAAAAAAAAAACAATTCTAAACAAATAATTAATTGGAATAAGTACATTCGAAATATGTCGACAGATGATTGAAAAACAAAATTACAAAAAATATCCAACAACTGATAAATTTCTTAACATTAAAAATGATTCATTAAAAAAACTACAATGATTTAAAATACAATGTGTTTTTCTTAATCATATTATTATTAAACAACCCAATTGCTTTGATAACAAATTACTAAAATCACCGTACTTAATTCTTATATTATTTTTACTTTCAATAGCGATTAATCTAAATGTAATTTTCACTATACTCATAATAGTCAGTTGGAAAGTTTTAAATCGAATTATATAAATGTATAAAAATATAATAATATTATGTTAAAAACTATAGACATTATTTTGAACAAATATTTCAAACAATTTATACAACATAAATAATACTATATTATTATATTTTCATTATAATTACGGAAATAGTCATATACTTAAACTAAAATAATAAAATGATTAGAAATTTATACGGATAAATTCTCAAGAAGTTTTAGAAAACAAACTATATATTATCTTTATAAATGTATTGTTTTTAATTTAAATTTTAAGAAGAGATTTAATATTTATTAACAGTACTATGATAAAAAATAATAATAATTTGTATAAGAACAATAAAATATGTTGCATTTCGTGTCGAACTCAATAAAATTATATTAATTAAAATAATAATAAAATAAGAGTTTAAAAAATCAGACTGCACAATGAGAAATTGTATTGTTACTAAAATAACCGCCTTTCAGATTTTCATTTGGTACGTGAAAGACCTAAAGAAAATCAACAGTCAAGTTAAAACATAAAAAGGTCAAAATTACCATTGTATTGGCAAAAATCGTTGAAGATGCTTTGCCACTTTAAAACTTTCATTAAAATATTTTGATCAGTTTCTATTTAATAATGTCGACAAAACGTATAATTCTTGAACCTTTTTTATTTAATTGTGAAAAATTGAGCATAAATAAATATTTCCTATTTTACATTCAATTTAAATAACATGTGTATTTATATTTAATAAATAATATATATATATTATATTGTGCGAAAATATCGGTTAAATCCGTCAGAAAATGATTAAAACAATATTTAAATTTGAAATTAAAATACAGAACACCATAAATAAAACATATTGAATTCGATTTTATAATATTATTTATTAGTATTATTAGGTATACTAATACCTACTACTTTTAAATTATTATATTAATATAAAACTTTTATTTGTGATTCAAATATTATTAAACAAAATGAATTAATAAAATATAAACAACTCGTAATACGGTTTTAAAGTGGTATACAATCTCTCGCAGTATGATTATTAACATCTTAATATTATATGATAATAGTATTATCTAAAAGGAAACGTTTAAATAAGACGCACGCAACAGATATAATAAAAAGACCTATAGAGCGCGATGCGGTCAAACGCGTCATGTATAATTTGTATTTTAGTTTTAATTTTAAAACTAATCCCCGAACGGCATGCAAATGAACGCAAATTAAGCATATTGTTTAAACCTCCCGTGGGAATACGTCACCTGGGCAGATTTTATTCGAAATAACAAAATTTGTAGTAAAACAGTAAAATAATTTTAATAATAATAATATCGAATGACCCCCTATCGGTTAATGCCCGAAATGTATAAATTATAATATTACCGGCTTAAATATTATACAAAGTATCAAATATTGAAATTGTATACGATTTTAAATATGACATAAGTATCACTTTTTAAATTAATCGTTTTTTGTTCAACAATAATTACGCAACTTATTTGCTGCAACAATTTTAATATATTAAAAAATATTATAATTATCTGTATATCTAATGTCCAAACTCAGAATTTATTATGATGTTTAATGAGACTGATGAAATTAAAGACAAACTAGATAGAAGAATTCTAAATATAAAATTTAAGATTAATAATACACGACTACAAAACAACACTGATATAATAAAAACACCCTTAATAAGCTCTTAGTATGAACGTTGCAATCTTTAGTACATGACAAGCAGCGACATATTTCACTACCCCACTAAGTACATATGGTAGAAATGATAGAATATAATTTCATGAATAATAATTAGTTTCGTTGAAAATAATATAGTTAAATTATAAAATGACTCAGACGTATAGCATAGTAGGTATAATAGTAGGTATTATAATAAGTGCTTTACGCGATTAAAATTAAATCGTGTAGTAAAAGCAATAGGTATACCTAATATTATAAGGTCATATGGTGTTCGTCAATTATATTTTTCTAATTAATTTTTTTGTCAATTATTGCTGTCTTTCAATTTAATATTTTTATAGTGTACTTCGATACGAAATTTCTAACAATTAAAGTTTTTTTTAACATTATTTTTAAAATATGCAATTTTCTTCGAGTAGTTATGAAAATTTTCTAAGTTTAGACAGCATCCGACGGAAATTATTAAAAAAATGTAACTATAGTTTTATCTTTTTTTAGAACAATCTAGACTATAATAAAAAAAATTAATGAAGAACATGCTAAAAAACTCCTATAAATACAACTCTACAACATATTATTACGTACTGGGAATTCCGTTTCACCGCAAAATCCAAAATTAACTGGGTGGGACTAAAGATACATTTCCTTGGCACCACCTATTCGGAAAAAATGACTATAGGTATTTTTTTTTCTGCTAATATTTAATATTTAAAAATAAAAATTCCAAAAATGCTAATGGGTGGGGTTGGCAAAATACACGTTGTATAGGTACATATTGCAATAACAATATTAAAATATACTATACTTATTGTATAAGTACATAATATAACAATAATATGTATTAATAATTACTCGTTCATTTCAGATAGTTAATAGGTTTATACATTTTACACCATTGAATCTTTACTTTTCCAGTAAGCAAAGTTTTGATTGTTATTCACTTACTTTAAACGTATTATAATATACTGTTGTTATAATTGTGATAATTAAGTAGTTTTAATTAAATCCATTGTGCGTCGCACTATTGTCTACCTCACGCTAAACTTTTCGCGTCGCTGGTTGATATTTGTACGATATTTGTACGATATTTGTACGATTTATGGTGCAATGGTTTTGGTCTCGTAAATATTTTTTATTCTTTCAACGCCGTCAGTCATCAAAAACTAAAAGCAATAGTATCGTACTATTCGTTATTCAGGTTATATAAATACATCTTTAGGCTCGAGTGTCAGATATAATATATAAGATTCCAATGGTGTTCACTGTGGAAAAAAAGATATCCGAGATAATAAACTACTCAAAAAGTAGTAGTTAATATAACATATTATTACACGAAATGAATATTATGTTTGTTATAAGCTATATAATCGTATATTTTTAAATGTAATATACTAAAAATGTATATGTATTGTACAGAGCGATCACAATATTGTTTTAAAAAAATAATGCACATAAAGTTGAAAACACAACATAAAATTATGAACACACTATATCTATTCTGTATTCTGTACGTATCCTACGAGAAAAGTAATAGACGACATTGTTTCCTTCCAACCATTATATTATTTAGTCAGTTAAAATCTGTATGTCAAACGAAATATAAAGCCGCTGCAGCGGTAAAACAGAAAAGAATTTCCTTTTATCACATTGTTTGGTTTGCGCGTCGTATCCAAAAGATTTGTTTACACCGGTTTAATACCGCTAGTAGGTATATATTATATATTTATATTCGTCTGGCTTTTGTTTCCGTTTCCGAGTATTGGTAATAAAAAATAAAAATACTTTCTCTCTCTCTCTCTCTCTCTCTCGTCTATTTTTCTTCCTCGCTCGCATCTCGTCCTTATCTTTTTGATTTACTACAAAGGTTTCTGCATTTTAATACACCGAATTCATTTAGTTTTTTATTAGTTTTTTACAATGACGTGTGCTTCTATCTTTTTCAGTTCAAAGAATGGTCAAAAATCATCATACGCCATTTCTTTACAGTCAGATACATGAATACATATATATACAAATTCTATTTAAACTTGAATACTTGTATCTGAAACTCGATCGCTGTAGATAAATGTAATGTATACTACCCTTGTCGGTTAAGCTAGGTTAGGTTAGGTTAAAAGCGCACCATCATGATGAGACATTGAATATGTAGAAACGTGTTAGATACTATAATTTTATTGTAATCAGTTTCGACTGTTTGATTTTGACCATGCATATTTTAACGATATCGATTAATAAGCAGATGATTGAAATAATCATTACACTTTTAGGAGTTGGTCATTTTCCCAAATTTTCCAGATTTATAAATGTATATAAGTAGTGATTTATATTTTGACGTTATTGACGAGAAATAAAAAAAAATAACAATTAATTTAAACATTGAGATGCATATTTTTACACGTCACACGTGTAATATACTTTACCATTAAAGTTTGCAGTTGATAAAAATGTTATTCGAATTTTCGACATAATATATCGTCACACGACCAATAGAATACATGTTGTGAACGACCGGTGTATATATTTGATTGATCAAAATCGATAATAAATTATTTAGACGATGAAACCTACGACAAAGTCGATGAGTACCTAGTAAAAATCGATATATAATATAAGTCTTCTACCGTTTTATCACGGTGACCTGCACACATAATTACCAGAGGGCGACGTGAATTACAATTTTATTCAATTGTTTAGCAACCGTTGCCCGTTCGCGAACAAAAGAACAAATAACTAATGTTATCCTCGAATACATAGAAAAGCGTACGTACATTCGTCCGCGGTAATAAGCTGTATTTTTTTTTCAGAAGATTCAAATAGGAAAAAAAGAACTGGGTTCTTTTTGACACGAGAACGCTGGCTTATTGAAAGGCAAATGACCAGAATTAATCCCACCGACTGACTATATAATATATTAATCACGGTGGAACAATTCCGCACCACAAAAGTTTATATTAACATAAATTATACTCGCGAAAAAAGGTATTTTATTTCTTTTCTTTTCATTACGTTTCGTTTCAATTTTTTTATTCCCTATTGTCATTTCCTAACGAACAATATACGATTGTATAACTATACCCACCGCGGTAATTTCAATATTTAAATATTATAATTAAGATATTAATTATTTGACAACTTTTTTAACCGGAAATTATCCGCGTGTAAATTAAAATAATCTGCAAAACACGCGTTTCAATTAGTATATTGTAATCAACGTGGAAAAAAAGACATTCGTAATAAAGATTGTGATCATTTAAAAATATAATTTTTACAAAAACACGATTATAATATTTGATTCTCAGGAATTAAACATTTTTGATAACCACTTTGATCCATAAATTAACAATTATTAATTAAAAATTTGTTTATTAATACAACTATATTTTGTTTGAATAAACATATTCTACCTAAGTATACTTTGTATAGTATTAATATTATTAATAAATAGATAATTTTAACAAAAAATGGAGAAATATATTGAAATTGCATAAACATAACAAATTTAATGATATAAAAAATAAATTATATCTTCATTTATGTAGTAACAAAATGTTTAATAAACATATGATTAAGTTTCACTAATAATATTATGTTCTTATACATAATAGTAATGGTATTATTAGGTAACAATTTGTATAGTTTTTAAAATATTTTTGAAAATATAAATAAAATAAGTACGTATGTCTATAAGAGACATATCTAATAATATACTCTGTTTTTAATATAAAATTATAAATACAATTTGTTTTTCACAATACTTACCTATTAGTTAAAATTCGTAAATATTGTTGTATCATAAAAATCATAATAAACTATTTTAAATAATCATTTATCCATTATTCTTTATTTTAATTTATAAAGTAAATAATTGTTATATTATGGTAAAAAATAAATTACCTACTTGTATAACCCAATAAAAAAAATATATAAAATATAAAATTAAAATCAAAAACTAATTTATCAAATAATTTTGTTTTCTTATTATTATTTTTAATATACTATTCATGAAATTGTGAAAAATAACTTAATTATTTCATATAAAATGAGCTTCGTTTAAAATTATTATTGGTATCTTTAAAATGATTTACCATTGATTTCAAAAGTTTAATAATAGTCTTGTGTCGAACACAATATGAAACAAAACCCCGAGTTCAACACCTGGTACCCATTTATATTATTGTCCATGTTCACGTGTAAAATATAAAAGTGGTTTTCAAAGTAATTTCGTGTGGAAAATATAAAATTTCAATATTATATAGTCCATTGCCAATTTACTTTTTACAACTTTTTCTATACAATATAGAAATTACTTAAAAAATATAAAACGACAACTTTTGTTTTTTTAGTAGTTCCAGCGTAATTTCCAAATAAACTTTCGTATCAAACATAGGTACAGTTAAAATTAAATTAGTAAGTATGACGTATAAATATTAAGTACATATATCAAACATGTTTTTAATAAATTTGCACAAAACTTATCATAATATTTCGCTTCGCCTTCTCGCTAAGACCGTTTCAATACTTTTATAAAATAAATTATATTAGATAAACTATTAATATCGTTATTTCCTTAAAAAAATTTTTTTAAAAAAATGGGTATACATTATGCAGGTAAGTAATATATATTTTCTTCTTTATAAATGGAGCAAGTTTCTTTTTACTTTGTCTCCTCCTTATTCGGAATAGTTTTTCAAAAAAAGTATTATTTAAATGCAGGTAATTTCTTTAGCGTTTTGATATAATATTTTATTAAATATTATAATACAGTTTTCTATTTATTTGATAAAACCTTGTAAGAAAAAATATTTAATATTAAGTAGGTATATGAGTAAATACAAACGTATTTTACTTGGTACATGATAATATATTGATATTGTAATTTAAAATTATAGCATGATCAATATAATATTTTCTATGAAAAAAAATAAAATACAAATTTATTATAGCTCGAGTTATAATAACATATTGTTACATCAGTACCCACTACCCTTGAAAAATAATATAATAATAATGGAAATATTATATTGATTTATATTTTATAGAAGTATCTGTAGTGCATAGACTACCTGAATAAAACCATTGTCTGATCTAATTTCATAAAAATTATTATAGAAAAATTGTATTACGCATAAAAAAAAACACAAAAAACAAAAATAAAACCCAAATAGATAAAAATTCTGATAACAATAAGGTACCTATAGACCATAATATAATTAAAATAAAACTATCTCATCTTTTATTATTTTCAAACAATAATTTTAATAATATATATTTTTATTTTTTTGTAACTGAATGGTTTTAATAAAATAGGTACCTAAAACTGTTCAAACATGAAATTAAACAATACTTTTTACTCGACAATTAACATACATTAAATTTACAATTTGAAATGTAATGAAATAGATTTAATCAATTTAATTACCTTTATATATTCATAGGTTGGTGCTTGAGAGTATTATACTTATATAAAATTGTATATTACAGTAACCTACCCATAAAACTCTTTCATTGTATACATATTTTTTTAATTATTAAAATATAAATTATAATTGGTATACTATTTATCGTTAAATATCATTCAATATTTAACGAAAATAATCTTGCATTCCCAAAATGTTTTTTTTTTAAATTGCGCTTATGTTTATATATATAATTCTGCGTGGTTAGTATTCGAAGATAGACAAAATATTAGATATCTAAATACAATGAATAAACTTAATGTTTTAACAATAAGTACCTACTTTATTAGTTGTAGTCGAATATATGGTCATTTTTTCCAAAGTCTTTAACTTCAAGGGGATACAATAATATTCTTTCATAGCTACCTGCTAAGTATAGGTAGTATAGACAGTATAGTACAGGATGATTAAAATATAATTTTACAAAATACAGTTTATACGCATGATTAATCTGTATATAAATAATAAAATATTTTATTACGCGAGGTAGACGTTCGACGTCATTGTTCTTGGCCTATCATCTACAACGAGTGAAGACAAAATTAGTAAGCATTCAAAATCCACACAATTAACGACGAGTCGAATAATTCTCTTCCGAGCCGTCTAAAGGAAGTTTGAATACATTATAAATGTGTGAATGACGTGCCAGTGAAAAGACAATAATAATGTGGGAATAGGATTTGCGTTCGTATTCAAAACGAGATGGTCTCTCGAAAGTAATTCGAAAAAACTTGTGAAATTAATTTTAAAATGGAATTTTAAATTAAATTTATATATTAACTTTGGATATATATTAATAATAATAATAATAGGCATTGACTTTCTTGAAATGCGAAATTATTAATAATTAATAGATAGATATGTTTAATGTTGTGTGTTTTATTATTAATTTTAAAAATTATTTCTCCTATCGATATTATTATTTCTAGTTTTAACGATGAAAAATTGCTTACTAATAAGTACCTACATACAAGTGTAATAATTATCTAAATATCCTATATGACTTATATACAATAAATTATTTATTAAATCGATATCTAAATCGATTATTAAAGGTACAAGTAAAATTAAAATATATAGATAAAAATAATTATTACCTACCTATTATATAAAACATATAAAATTTAATTAGAATTATTTGTTACGAGAAGGCCTTGATTTATTTAATAAAATTTAAAAGTGTCATAAATATGCAATCATAGCATCAGAATTAGGTAAATTTTGTTAGGGGATCTAAAACAAAAAATGTTTGATTAGTGCGTCATATCTTAGCCCTTACGGCTTACTATGTACAATGACAATACAGTCAGGTAACAGCTAAGTACCATGAGTTTCACATATTTTATTCTCGCAATAATAAAACCAACGTTTTCGGTAATTTTGCATGTGTCGAGTAGGTACCTACTGTGTCAAGCACTCAACCAGAAAAAAACTCATTATTTTTGTCCTCATTTCGAGTATAACAACACAGATACAATTTGTTTTGGCAATACTCGTTTTTGTTCTTAAAACTTAACTCATTGTATCGTATAGCCATGCAGTAGTGTAGCTGTTAAACAAATCATCAAGTATCTAAGCATACACAATTTAAAACTGTATAAAATAGTTTGAAGTTTCGCTTTAATATATATATTATTCGTGAAATTTGTAAGTTTGTCGTATCAAAATTATTTAGGTATCATAATTATAATTAAACATATCTGCAGGGATTTTTATAGTCCATCATGTCCTATGGAAAATTGATCATAATTAGACTTAGGGACTTCTGGCATTTGCATGTTATTTTTGGATAGTTATATAACTAGCAATGTCAACAATACAAAAAGAGCGGCAATTCAATTCCAAAGACATGTAAACCTATAGGCCATCTGGTTCAGGCTTTGGCGTCTACGCATAAACAAAACTAAATCAGTTGCTACAACTTTGGACTACACCGAACACACACTGTGCCGCTGATCTACATTAACAACACTAAAATTCCTTTGAGGAATAAAATGAAATACCTTGGAGCAGTGGCGTAACTGGGTAAAAAAATAAGGAGGGCAAAATAATGTTCTCACCAAATTTGTAAACTCAGGGGGGAGGATAAAATACATTTTCCTTTTACATATACCTAATTTTTTGTTTTTACACTACTACACAAGGCACAAGCCTTAAACTCATGGGGATTATTTTAATTTTATTTTAGTTAATAATAATAAGTGTTAATAATTATACTAATAATTCCTAATACATAATGATATAAATAATATCACAGAAATACTAAATATAACAACCAGTTATAAAATATTAGTTGTTTGTTATTAATTATTACATATTTTGGATTCATTAACGTTGATATAGATAAGGTGAAAAAACTCGCGAATTATCTTATTCTGTATGCTAACATGTTACGCAATTCTACATTTTGCATAATATTCTTTCAATTACTTTTTAAAGATCTGAAAATTTAAATTGTTAACTTATATGGGGAGGGGGGACAAAATGATACTTTTGCATCTTCCCGATAAAATTAAGAGGGGCAAGTGCCCTCGCTTGCCCTCTCCCCCCACAATTACGCCACTGCCTTGGAGTAACGATCGTACGACGCCTTGACTTCGGCACCCACGTCACCAACATTGTGAGAAACACGCGACGCGCACAAGAGGTATTCTCGACGAAAAATGCACCATTCCACTAATTACGCGAATTAACATCCACAAACTTTACATAAACCCTATCATAACCTACACCTGCACAAATTGGTCTTTCTACCTCACCCGATTGCAATGAAGAAAAATTGAAGCGATCCAAACCTCTTTCGTCAGAGCAATCACCATGGGTGATTGTCAGGAACGATGCTTTCCTTAAATCAGAGCATAACCACATCAGAGAGATCGGCAAAAACTCAGGTTTTATCACCACTAAAAGAACCAAACCTAAACCTAACCCAGATTTCTGGACCAACCCCCCAATAATTCCACCATACTTTCTTAAATTAATTAAGGCTAAAGCCTGAAATAGTAAATAGGCAAGGCAAGACAAGGGTGGCTTTACCCCATTTTAAAACTAGTAACTCAAATAGATCCAGTATTGATAATTATTAGGAAAACAATGAATCGACGTTGATGCCGGCCAGCCGGTGATTTCTTTGATAATCACCAGTATCACCCATCTTTGTCAGAAACGATCTCCTCAGATCATCAAGACTATAAACGGTAGCGAAGAAATTTCACCACCTTTTACGCAAATTCATTGTTAATATTATATAATTTTCTAGAATATATTAATATATTGAAAACTTTATTGATATTCATTTTTTATATGTTAGTTAAAATTGTTTATGTAACGAATATTGTTTGATGTAATTGATAGTCTCATAGGTACCTAGCCTGCAACGACAAATAATACCAAAATAAATTTGTTTACATCGGTTTACCATAAATCCATCAAGTATCGTTGAATTTTTTCGATTATACTTTCAAATATTGTATTTCACAAAAGTCATAAACTCATAAGTGCATTAAAAAAAACTTCTTTCATTCGTATAGTCGTACAATATTTTATACTTAGTAGGTCCTACCTACTCGTTTCGACGAAACGTCACGTCGAAAATTCAAAACTAGAAGAAAATATATATATTATTAACAATATGGAGCTTTTTCCTCTTTTTTAATAAATTCATATGGTTGACAAAATGACAACCACTCCCGACTTCTTACTGTTTTTGTCCTCATAAATTACTTTTTTTCTGTTAATATATTTGAAATCTAATTTTTTTAACTATTTGATGTATAAGCATATCATTTATTATATTTTTAATCATTTTTAGTGTACATAAATTAAATTACATTTAGTTTAAAAAAAAATGTTAAAGTTATCTTATCCATTATAGTCTGAATTTTATAAACTTAATTTTTTCCATACATAAATTTAATTTGTAATCTTGATTAGATATTTATATCAATTTAGTATATTATATACTATAGTTATATTTATAATTTAAATATGACTACAGAGAAAAGTAGTCTATAATTTTAATACAATAGGTACCTATTACAATTTACGCACTATTATGTGTACCTATTCATTTAATTACACATGTAACATGTAAGTAGTTTATGTATTAATTTATTTGTTTACAATACTTTGACATCAACTCAAACGTACTTTGTGTCAGATATATGTACTTATAAAGCCCAATAATGTTACACTAGTTTTATAAAAACTTTTATTGATTTGAAATACTTAAAAAAATTAAAAATTGTTATCCCAATGTATTTATACTTGTAATTAAATGGATTTAAACTATTACAACTTGTAAGGTCTCATTATTTGCAAACAATATGGGTTATATTTCAATTATTTAATTTTGAAATCAATTTTAATCAGCATATTTAATCGACTTAGTATTATATTACGTTTGTGACAATTGACATTTGTAATATTTGAACATCAATATTTGACCATTTGACCACTAAATATTAAATATAATATGATTTAAGCACATTGTGTCACTTACGAAATCTACTATTGAACAAATAACATGGAACTATTTTTATTAGTTTTTTTATTATTTTTATTATAACTATTTTAGTTATTAAAAAATGTCAAATATTATTAATAGAAATAATAAATATATAAATGTAAACTTAATATATTTTGATATTATTATTAAATCTCAATCATATCATATCAAACAAACCTATCAGTTATAATTATTAATAATAATTATCAGCATAACTAGTATAATATCATGTACACAACTGCACAAGTTAAATTTTAGAAAGAACAAAATTTAATTATGATAATAAAACTTAACAGCAGTTATTTCACTATAACTTATATATTTTTTTTTTTTATTAGAATGTTCATATTGATAAGATTACAAGGAATTATTAAATAACGCTAGTATACATTATTTAAAATTAATTATACCACAGAATTTATACATAAGTGTTTAATAAATACAACCATCATATTCAATTTATATACATAATAATTTTGAAATTTTTTTCATACAAATTTAATATTTAGGAGATTTTATTAAACACACAACAATCTCAAAATAATTTGTACTTATTTGATACAATTTTTTTACAGTTATGTTCATTTTTATTACTTTACAGGTTTCATCTGCCAAAGACCATCATTCAGATAGTGACAGTTTTCAATTCCAACTCCTTTATTCACTTTTAAACTGAAAGCAAAATAATAAAATATTATCATAATAATTATAATTATCATCATTAAAGTAATGAGTAATTACATATCATCTGTAGAAAGACTAGTAATTCCAATAGCCAGTGCATGCTGTTTTCCTTCTGCCATTACAGCCTAAATAAATATTAGTTAAAGAAAATACTAGAAGATATTAATGTAATTAAATGAATGAATAATAAATAAACTGTGTGGTATAACCAAACCATAATACTAGAACTAGATATACAAATTATATATTAACGTCTAAATAATTATTGTTAGATTACATTTTTATAGAGAAAATAATTAATGTATAGTAAATGAATATAACTAATATGAGTGTTTAATCCATAGACTTTATATAAATAGACAGAGCAAATTTTATGGTAAAAGCAACACCCAACTAAATCAATCAACACCAATCAACTATGCTCAATCTATTAGTATACCTTGGTCTCTTACAGTCAATCAAATGTGAAATGCTTTCTGCTTTTATGTTGGTGTTGCCAACATAATAGATGTGTAGAGCAACATTTTGAAAAGAGTTTTAACTCAATTATATGATGGTCTTTTGATATCTTCTCGTATATAATTAAAAAAACTAAAAGGAAACCAGAAGATATGCTTTAAGTCTAGTTTCATTGTAAATAAAGCACTTTTGAATAAGGTTGTTATAGCAGCAGCCTTTTCTATTTCATTTCATTGTACATTTCATGGCTATCCTCTCTAAATAAATAGGCTAATAGTAAAAATTTAGTGTCGGCTTCAATTTTCATCAAATTAAACATTGTTAAATACGTTCATTTCATAATAATTATGATATTACATACTGACAAAAATAATATAAATATAAATTGTAATCATAATCACACAGGGTTTAGCAAAATGCTATCAATAATTCATAACACAAACGTTATCATGCGATCATGAATATGCAATTATAGGAAACTATAACTATAAAGTCTATGCCTCTATGGTTTAGTTACAGGTATTTTTACATTATTAGCAATAGATAAATATACATTTAAATAAACCACAATCATATAATATTTAATTAAAGGATACCACAATTGTATTTTGCGGAACAGGTTCGATTTTTGCTCCAGGAGAAGTTAAACCAGGACACATAATATTGGCACCACTCATAACAAATTTAATTGCTCCTAAATCAACTTGTTCTTTGGGAAGGAAAAATGGATCTAAAAATAAAATTTAATTTAAATACAATATAATTCAATAACATTTAACATTTATTTTTCTAGTAGTCAATTTTGAGTAAATGTCTATTAAGTCATTAAATGTTAAATCAAACTTTAATTGTTTTACTAAAAAAACAAATTAACTCTAATGTATATTGTATAAAAATAACAATAAATATAATATTTAATGAATAAATAAAAATAAATTAACTCTGATATATGACAGATAGAAACATTACTAGGGTCATCAGGAATTCTAGAAATCTACAATGTACAACTTTATAAATAATCATCTACAAATATTTTTAATTTTCTAAATTTTTCTTCTTGACTCAAATCAAATTTTTCCAAATATTTTTTTGTCATATTATCATATAACACTGTGAAATTAAATAAAATTCCTAACAATAATTTATTATAATACGATAGATAAATGTCTGAGTAATATTTATTAAGTAATGTGTACCAAGTAACTTACATAGCACAGTATAAAATACATTAATTATTTAAAAACACATTTACTATTTAATTAAATAATTTTTGTCCAACTATGTAGGTATAAAAGTATCTCAAAATCTAAATATTTAACATATAATTTATTTATATTACAAATTTATAGAAATTAAATTATGTTTTTAGTGTAATCTTTGTTATATTATTATAACACTAATACTAATTTAATTGTTATTATATTTTGTTCTAATTATAAATAACTTCTATATTTAAGACATAATTAATTTGTTAATTACACAAAAAAAACACTGATACCTATTGACTATTTAACAATTGTACAACAATATAGTATGCACTTACATTTGTGAAGTAGTTTTAATGTTGGTAGCCAAGGACCATTTCTATGCCGAAAAAATAAACAATCACCAGCTGAATTAACGATAATTTCGATATGATCTTGGCTAAATATAATGATATATTTTATTAAGTAATTAATTAATTTACATGTATAGTATGCAATTATAATTACCATTTCACAATTCTTAATGCATCTTTCTTAGGTAATATCATATCTATATACTCCTCAAGTGTTGAATATTGGTCAAGAATTTTCGACCTAATACCTTTTTGAACAGATGATTTTAACTGTTGAATACCTATCACACTGTCTTTGTCATCAAATCTAAAAAGGTGAAATATATATTTAGCCTTTTGAACAAATTATAACATTGTATAAATGTATATTTTAAATAGGCTCAGTAGTGTAACACAAAAATTTGGGCTCATAAAATACTATTTAGGTATACCTATTAGTTTAAAAACAGATATAGGTAAATAACTTGTTTTAATTAAAATTTTGTTATGATATGATAAAAATTATGTTTCTTTAATATTACACAATTTCCACACGATAACATTATTATTAGACATTTACTATACAATTACAAACACATTACATAAAATAAATTATTATAAACATTTATTAACACTAATTTAATTAGAAAAAAGCAAATATTCAATTTTTTTTTTTTTGTGGAATTAAATTACTTTAACAAAGGCCCTAAATTACCATGGGCCTCCCCGCAGAACGTGGTCTGCAAGTCCTCAGTTATACCACTGAATGTGCTCTAAGATTACCAGTAATTCAGGTTTCAATCATAAAACTTTAATCATATTCATAACATTATTGCATAATATAAGAATAAATCAAAAGAAATTAAGTGCATTAATATATGCGAATTAAACAATAACAATAAAATTATTATTAAAATCTAACTATTAGTTTAAATGAATGAAACAATACTCAAAGTAGACTATCTAAAATAAAGCACATGAATATGATTATAATATAAACTATTCAATGCTGCACTCAGTGGTGGTGCTTAAGGTGCAGGTCACCCCCAAAAACATCAGATAAAATTATAAGAGGCCCCCAAGTTTATGCAAAAATGTGCATTTGGATTTACATTTGTTTAAATTAGGTGCTTAAAAATTGGATTCGCAAATTTCTAGTTGCAACACTATGAGTTATTATTTATTTAATTAAAAGAACATTAGTCTCTTAAATTAGGATAGTACTTACTTTTTAAACATTTTCTATATACTGTTTATTAGATATATATTAGAAAAATAAAAAGAGTTGATTCAAAAATCAAATAGTTAGTACTTTACCAATTAGTAATAAATAATAATTACAATATTCAATTGAAATATTGAACAACAGAATAACGTGTTGAATTAAATTTACAACACTTCTTAGAGATAAAGTTGTAAAGTAAAACACCGTTGATAAAATGATAAACACAGATAATAATAGTAACCATAACCATAGTACGCAGACACTGGTATTTACGTGGGCGTCGCTATCAGTGATCTGTCAAAACTCGAATGCAAAACTTATCAATATTCAGTTTGCCAAAGTAAAAATTAAAAATTTCGACTTCCGTTTGTTCGCCGAATGAGGATCAAAATTGAAAAATATAAACTTTAATGAATTAATTTTTTAATGTGTTAAAGTAATAAAGTGTAACACTCATATTTCTACTGTTCAAAAGTACTTTGTAATATTGTCTAATGGCCGCTTAACTCTGTTTATTCTTGCGCTACCCTAAAAGGATTTTTTTACTTCAAATACAGATTTAACAATAAAAATATAATTTCTAAATAAAAGGTAATATAAAGTTAACTGTTCTTTGTCAAATATTCTATCCTTTTTTAATATGTCATTTGGAAATTTAACTGGCTTAATATTATAATATTATTATTACACGTAATATTATTTTCAGTTAATAGGTCTAATGGGTTTGTTTAAGTTATAACTGGTGCAGTATTGCATTAGAGTACTATTATATCTTCATAAATAAAATCAATTTTCTTAATTGCTAAAAATAATTATTATTTATGCCCTAAAATCCTAGATTTAAAAAAAAAAAAATTGCTGATTATTTATCTTTGTATGGGTAAGCATTTTTTATCAATTTATTTTTAAGTTTAAAATAACCTATCTGTGAGTATATTATTCATTATATTGACTCATAATTTACGCCATAATAATTAATATTTTAATCAATTATAGCTTATTGGGCTATCATAAAGTAATTTAATATGATAAAAGATAAAAAAAAATTGAAAAGAAGTAATAAATACTTTTCAAACTTAATTTTATTATAATTTTATTTAATATTTATTAAAACATATTATATAGAATTTAATTCTTAAAATAAGAAAATTGATAATCTACAAAATAAAAATTAATTAAAAGTAAAATAAATAGAACATTATATATATATATATATAGTGACTATCTGCTGAATGACTATATCTGAATTTACAATCTATGCACAAAAATTGTCTGCAATTTTCATTTATTATAAATATATATCCATTGTCCGTATTATATTAACTTACAGTATTTATTAAATATTTTCAATACAGTTATTAGTGATATGACGAACTATTTGAAATTTGAATCAAACTTTAGTCTTGATAATTTATTTCAAACTATAGATTTTTCATTGTATTTCATTTTTAATAGTTCAGTTTTAAGTCAAATATTAGGACTTGTTACATCACTAACAATAATACTACAATATATAATATATTATTTAAACCGCACCTTTTTTTGTCAATTAAATTATATTTAAAATAATTAATTTCTTACCTATTTTAATATAAGTTATATTAATATGTTTTAGATTTCAACTATGACAACAACACTAAAACCCTATCTTTCAGTTGTAAAGCATTCATTAGATGCTGCCATATGTATTAGTCAGTTCTACTCACAAGTGGTAGAACGCCACAGTAAACCAGAAATTGAAATGCAGACTAACAGAGAATTGATATTGACACCAATGTTAATTAGTCGTAATGAACGTGAACGTGTTTTTATTGAAAGCTCAATAAATTCAATACGCGTGAGTATAGCAATTAAACAATGTGACGAGATTGAACGGTTATTATGTGATAAATTCACACGGTTCATGATGAAACGAGCAGAAAATTTTTTCATACTGAGGAGAAAACCAATTCCTGGCTATGACATTACATTTCTAATAACCAATATGCATGTGGAACAAATGTACAGAAACAAACTTATTGATTTCATTATTCGATTTATGGAGGAAATTGACAAAGAAATCAGTGAAATGAAGTTAGCCATTAATGCTAGAGCAAGAATTTGTTCAGAAGAATTTCTGAAACACTTTTAAACAAGAAAAAAATTGTTATTATCCAGTGTGCATTAAATATTATTTTCTATTCATTTTTTATATTGTAAAATGTTTAAAAGCAAGTTTATTTAAAGTTATTATAAGATTAATATATTGGAACTTAATTTCAATGAATGAATACATCATTTTAAGTAACAAAAAATACCATTAAGTATGCATACATTTTAATAGTCAATTTTATAATATAATATTTTTATTTTATAATTTATAATTTTTTGTTATTCATACTAATTCAACATTTTAAATGTTATTTAAACTAGCATATTGTTATATATCGTTATAACCGATCATTAGGTATTTTACTTATCGTAGTAAAATATAATACATTATTATTTCTATTTAAAAAGTTGATTATATAATGACTGATATAGTTCCAACTGTTTACTGTTCAGCTAAATAGATATTAATTTGATAGATTAATATTATAATTTGTATACAATTAACCTAAAAAATAATAACTTTTCTAGAATAAACAGTTGGTGACCAGTATTAATATTAATATATCATAATAATTTGTATGATTCTTCTGATAAATAATTACATAAATTCCATATTTAATTAATACTATCTTAGTAACATGAAAATATTTAAAACAATATTTTTAATGCCTTCATTGTTAATTTATTAGGTAATGTACTACTTATATTGTTGATAATTTACACTGCTAGTTAAAAAACATTTATTTTAAAAACAAATAAAATAACTATTCAATTTTATAAATAATGACAACATGTTTTTTTCTCATTTTTGTATTAAAACAGTCATGAATAATTTCTATTAGTAGAAATTATACTCATACACTATCAAAAAATATATTTTATTATTTTAAATTTCTAGGGGATTGGATTATTTATAAGTATTTAGTAAATGTGTATATTACCAAATACCAACTATATTACTCAATAGATATTAAATATTATAAGATGTGGCCTCTTAAAAATATAAAAACAATATCTAATATTGTCTATTATAATTTTGAATATAATTGACTATTGAGAATTCTACTAGCTAATTATAAAAATCTTTAATAAATGTAAATAAGTATACTAAAAACAATGATTATTATTTTGCTATAGTCAAGGGCTAATACAATTTATAGTATCTGAATTAAATTAAAATTTAAACCATATTTTAAGATAAGACTAATCGTCTGCCAAGTACTTCTATATTAACTAATTAATAATCTTTTAAAAAAAAACTGACGTTATGCAGTAAGTCTCATAATTAGAATTACAAAAGTTATAATAATTATAATATTCATATTAATAATTTTCAAAAAAATTTAATTATTTTTAGATACTTATACGAATAATAAATTATGATCATTTTAATGTAATATCTAATCAAATCTTACAATATTTTTTTGTTCAATTAGTAAATTTAGTATTTTAAGTTTAATACTACATAATAATTAACTCTCTTAAATTTTAATACTGAAATATAAAATAAATAATAATACTATACAAAAATACTATGTAAGCAAATTATTTTTTACAATTTAATTTCAATAATATAAATGTAACTAAAATGAATTCCACAAAATATTATACAAAAGGTCTAATTATAATATTCACACTTCACTTATTTTACATATAAAATAACATTTCAATGTTAAACCATCTGTAAACATTTAATACACATTATCTTAATAATTATTATAACGTATGTTGAGTATGGTTAACGTATGGTAAATGGTAATCTATTACAATGATGTAATTTTTTATTTTTATTGTAATAAATATCTTGTTCTACTTCAGTACTTTATAGACTGAAGTGTATTACACTTATCGCGGTTTTTTTTATTTATTAAAATTTAATGTTATATTACTATTATATTGTATGAGTTAATTAATTGTTTAGTGTTTACATATAACAAAGTGTATAACATATTTCTATATTTTATAGTTAAATAAGGATTTTGTATAAAATGTACTATATATACAAGTATTCACCACAGAAATAGAACAATAAAACATTTCATATTCACTTTAATGTAATGTCATCATATGCACAGCGTATGAATGTATATTATGAATAATACATAGATATTAGATAATAATTTTAATTTCAGAATTAAACATTATTTTTCGCTTGACCAACTGTGTAATAAATATTATATAGCTATGAATAAAAATCACAAAAAATAAAATATAATCTTAACATACATATCAAATTCGTTATTCACTATATAGGATGACATGTTATGGTTGTATGTATAAATATAAATATACATACAAAATGATATTATGTAACTAATAAAAATTTAACATTTCTTTTAAAGATGTATATTATGTTATATTTTGTAGTGTGCTCTTAAAAACCTTTAAAGCATACGTTATCATCCAAGCAAGACTTTCCTCATCATATTGCTATCTGTACTGTCACCGTGCAGGTTACTGTGGTTAACTATACACTTTGACGAACATAGGTACTGGAGTAATGGTATACGGTATTTGCCGCAGAAGTCCACAAACTTTATGTGCTCAACTCGATCGTCGAAAAATACACCTGACAAAGTAAATTCAAAATGAGGTCAAAAATATAATGTGTAATTCTTAATTAGTTGTTAAAATAAAATTATTAGCCTAATATGAAATAATTACTAAACTGTAGGTATATTATTTATGGCTTTTGATTATTAGTACATAAAAAGTACTATCTTTTAAATGCAATCGTTTTTTGCTTTCGATTTTGAACACCTGGTTAACGTTTCAAAATTATAATTTTAAATATTAATTAAATTATTTTCACATAATTTATAATCAGCAAATTGCAATTAATTTTTACTTAAATAAATCTAGAGGAGATTCCAGATATTTGATCAAAATCAAACTTTTAAGCGAGACAAAAACTTTTACTCGGTCTGATGTGCTTATACATTATAGTCACTATATAGTGACTAGACCAACAATTAATACAAAAATCATAATATTGATTTAAATTATCCATAAAATTAGGTACATTACTGTACATATTACTTAGGCACTTAATATAGAATTATTTATTTGTAATCTGTTTGTTTATAATTATTAATTGATTTCATAAAAAATATTGAACTTGCTGTTTGCATAGGTATTTTTGTATTTTTATACTTATAATACTATAAAATGTATGATTGTAGGTAAAATTAATTCATGATATTGTTTAAAAATTTTACCATAGCTCTACTATTTGAGATGTGTACCTAGTCTTCACGTCATAATAATGTAAAAAGAGATAGGGACGTTATTTCTTTTAAGATTTAAAATTCCCCTTACTTTTTTGAATATTTTACACTCAATTAAATATTAATGTCTCGTGGTAAAAATGTGAAATTCTTATAAAATCTACATTATTCTACTAACCTTTACACTTGGGGTTGACACAATGGTGCGCGCTTGCTAAGTATTCGATTAAATTATAAGGCAAGTCGCGTTCTCCGTAGAACACGTTGTTGATTTTCACCGTTCTTGCAGACAGTTCGAGCAACGACGGAGGATTGTGTGTCATGTCGCTTACGAATCTCACAACCAACGGATTGTCCCGCAGACTTAACTGTAAACAAATCGCAAAATTATTTATGTTTGTTAAAGTTCAATATTATTATTCTCTCACAGTTTTGAAAATCATATTTTCTACGTTTTAACAAACATATTGTGTAGGTAAAATTTATAATCTTTAATTACTTTTTATTTAATTGAATTACCTACTCGTCTGCTTTAGCTTATTCGGTTATAGGATAATTCCTATATTAATTTTTTTTTTTTAAGTATTCAAAATCGTAGGGTAATTATTATTTTCATTTTTTTTAAAACGTAACAAAGATAGCCTGTAAATTTGAATTTTTAATAATACTTATATAATTAAAATTATATTACTTTTCGTTAATCATTAGATTCCTATATTCATATGGATATAGAATTTTTAACGTTTAAAGAGGAAATCATACCTACATAATAGATATCATTAAAACAATAGAAGTATAGAGTATATCTCTGTATATTTACTAGCCTTCTGCCTAAATATTTAAAACTCTGTATACAATCAATAATAACAAAAATTAATATTCTAATAAATACAAACTGACTATTTATAGGTATTTAAAAAAAAAATTAAATTAAATATTAAAGTTATTAAAAAGTACAAACATGGTGGAAAACTCTCCTGATTACACATACGTAACTATGCTATATTATTTGAGGATTATGTATATATTAAGATATATCTATAATTATCATTCTTAAACTTTTATAGTACCTATAATAAAGTATATAACATACGTAATCCAGCTGTTACTTTAAAAAAAAATTTAAACAATTTTGTGCGCACTAATCTCTGCTGTAGATAAAATTAAAATTCCGTCATGCGCACTAACTAAAATATGAAATAATGTAAATAAAATTACTTATATATATATATATAAGTATACGTTCAAGACAATTATAGTATCTACTTATTCACTGACGTGTAATATTAAAATTATATTATTCCAAATTTATGATAAATCAAATAGGTACATTTTTGTCATGAAAATAACAATTTAAACTCGAAATCAAAATCTATTTATGTAGGTACTAATAATATTGTTGTATTGAAAAAAATAACTTTTAGTCCGTGCTTCCTATTTGGGTAACCCATACGACTATGCATTATAGTAAAAATGCAAACTAATAATACGTTTATTATTAATTTATTTGTAATCAAATTATTATCGATTTAATTCTAAGGATATAAATTGATATTTGTGGAGAAATAGTTGATTCAAAGTCAAAATAGGTTTTATGTATTTACTATCTAAACGGTTAAAAACTATACCTATAACTATAAAGTATTCAGAATTCGTCCTATATTGGTTTCGTCATCGATACGACTTCTCCACATTTTAGTTTATTTTAAAAACCAATTATATAATAAATTGTAATATTTGTATTGGAATTTTTAATGTACATTATACTTAAATACATTTTCAATTTTATATTAAAATTCTGTTGCAAAAATCATTTTAATATATCCACTAAGACTATGTATAATATAACACATTGAACCTGACTGAGAATTATTTACGTTTAACGTAAGACCTTATTAACCTATTACGAAACATGCAGGCTACATCACTATAATAATAAGATGATATGTTATCAAATCCAATATAGGTATAAATATATTAAAATGTTTAGATATGTCTAATATTTAAACTCGCGATATAAGTATAAGATAAATTGATAATACTTAATTACTTATAATAATGACGTGCTAAAATTTAATTCAAAGTCCACAGGTATTCAAAATAGTAGTTATAAATCAAGTTTATATAAGTAATATAAGTAAATCGACAAATCGCATATTGTAAATTTATAAATTAATATAGAAAAATGTTTTCAAATATTATTTAACTAAAAAAAAAAACAGGCGAATACTTATAAGTTATAAGTTTCATGAGCAACTTAATACAAATTATTTGCTTTTTTCCACGTTTTAGCGAAAAATGCAAATCAAACGCTTTCTTTTAATTTTGGTACTTACTGATGTAAGTACTAATTGGTAATTATTATTGGTATTTACTACTTATATAAATTGTATACGTAACTTATACAATTATTGCGCAGTTAATAACACGCGTGTGTTAGAAATATTTATTTTCAAAACAACATATTATATTATTTCACTTAAACACATAGTCATTTAACACAAAAATAATACATAATATTATTATTTATTTAACGATGTTTAACTTGTATACTATAGTATGTAACAGATTAGTATATTAAGTACCTATTTGTATTCTCAGCTCGAAAATTATTAGAAAATTACGTTCATAGATGTTAACAAAAACGTAAAACCAGGGTCGTGTTTAAGGGAGGGCAAAGGGGGCAATTTCCCCCTGCGTCAAAATATTCTTATTAAAATATCGGCGTTCAAAATTTTTTTTATGTCAATTAATATGTGGTGGGGGAGGTAAAAAGTAAATATGCAGCATTAAATTTATTTTGCTCCCAGCGTCTTCAACTCTAAATCCGACACTGCGTATTAAATGTACCTACAGTTTAATATTTTATTTTTATCTGATTATGAAAGCCTATATACCTACAGTAAATAATACGTATATATCTTGTAAGTTCAATGACTTAAATTTAAAAACAAACTATAAATGCGTTTAATGTTATGTTCAAAACATTAATATAATTATTTCCACGTCAAACTTCGAAAACTTGATATTAATTTAACCTTATACAGTAACACCTATCATAAGGATTGCTAAAAATAAATAAATAAATTACAAACATAAGTATCGACGACCATTAGCTTATAATAAATTAATAATATCTATAAAAATAAAATGAAAATTATCCCTTATGGTGTTTGAGTATTGGTACTCACTCAATCTATTATACAACGAAGAAGATCACTTGCCAGTCCCATGTAAACAGACGGAATAAGGCCAAAGAAGGCCATAAAAAGGAATTTTATTTTTCTTAACATAAATTAATATGAAGAAACATTTTTTTTTGTTTCAAATATTGTATTTACCTCTGAGAGGCACTTCAATGAAATGATTTCTATAGGTAGTGTACGAAGTCGATTTTTGTGCAACATCAACGATTTAAGGTGTTTCAGATTGGCAATTGCCGGTGGCAAACTCTCCAACGCGTTGTCGCTCAAATTTAGAGCTTTCAAATTGTCCAACATGCCCAAAGTCACGGGCACGTCTGACAGATGATTTCCTCCTAAACACAAGAACTTCAATCTAAACAAAAAACATTATACAGATAATATTAATATGATTATTATAATAATAATAATAATAATAAGCAAGTCTGAGAAAATTAATCAATCTTTTTAACTCGTTAAATTAAGTTATTCTATACACTTTAAATTCAAATTTTAAAGTTATTTTGATTGTTAGTTAACTTAAACAAGGTTAAAAGTTTAAATATTTAAAAATGTTTATATTGCATAACAATACAATTTACTTAAAACATAAGTATTATTTTAGTACCTGAATTTTCATTATACTTTAAATTTTATTAATAAAGTTAGAATATAGAATTATAGACAAATATAAAATGATTAAAAACTGTTGTTGTTACAGGTTAAATTAAATATGAAAACATTATATTTTCTACACAAGTAACTTTACTTCATAAAAAAAAAAATAACTGAAAAATAACTTAATACGACAATACTTAATAATTAACTAAAAATTCATATATTTGCCTATAATATAGTATAGCTGTATAGGTTTAGGTTCTATTTATAGGTATACTCTTTCCCACAATATTATTTCAGTAAATACGAGTAATTTTTTAATTAATTGATTTTGTGTTAATAGGTATATATTATTATACCTATTAACTTTTGAGGAATTAGAATAATGTACCTACCTACCAACTAGATACAATTTTTACCAAAAACATACACTATTTGTGGTAATCGAAGCACATCTACTACCCAAAAAAGTACTTTCAGACATAAAAATATATTTAAATATTTCTTTGATATCACTCAAAATTCTAATTTAAAATGCTAATTAAAAAAAAAAAAAAAAATTGGGACTGTATATTCACAATTTTTTTCAAAACTGCAAGGTTATGTAATATATTACGTTTCTATTAAATGTTTAAACCGTTAAACACAGTAATACAAATTATATTAAACATTATTGAAAAAAAATTACACTTTTGGAAAAATTTCAAACTTCTATATTTAGACTTAAAATCAATGGAACAGTTCCAAATTTTTTCTCTTCTAACCTACGTTAATACTCAAACATTTTCAAGTCCTTACGTTCATAATTGCATTAGTTATCATGAAATATTTAAAACAGAATTCATCAAAACTACAGTTTACGTGAGTTTTGCAGTTTTTCAACTATTTTTTAATAGTTTTTCTTATGTCAATGAAAAATATATAAGAAATTCGAAAAATAAGATAAATAAAGTACCAACCAGTTGCAATTCTATACAGAATTGGACCATTATTTCTGTCCGAAATCATATGCTTTCAAACACATAAAAAAATATACGTCATTGTAAAACCAATACACATTCTTCGTTTTGCTCAAAATGGCCAAAATGGTTAAATCTTACAATATCCATATTATTTGATGATTAATAATTCATAAGATACTTACACAAATAATAGAGAAATCCCCCTCGTAACGTCCATCATGGGGATAAATCGAAATTTTTTTAAACAATAGACGCGTGTCTATAATAATACTGTTTATATTTATTTTATATTATATAATGTGTATAACCGAGTGGGCGTGTGGCTAATCTTAAAAAATATATTAATATTTTTATTTTGTGTTTTTCTCACCGTACATGCCGTTTCGTGTAACGTATATCATACCTTATCTTAATATATTGTTTAACCGTCGAGAAAAGTTGTTATTATTATTTATTCAATTCTTCGATAAATCTTTATCAAATACAGTTATAACATTAGAAAATGTTATTTTTAAACAGAGGTTATATTTATACGGGTTTAAACCTCCTCCTCTATGACCAAAAAAAAAATTCATATTAATTTTTTTATACTATAAAATGGAAGGAGAAGAACCTAAATTAAATCATTCAAGAATAATCTGAACCAGTCCCAATTTTTTTTTTCATACTACACATTTTTTATTGTAATTATATTAAAATTATACAAAAACGTGGGGGTAGATATATGCCTTATTTTATATCATTATAACTGAAACTGGAATAAATTATCTAGAATTTTTTTTTTTTGTAAAATATGTTCAAGTGATAACATTATTTTTTTATAACATTATATTATAGATATTTATCTTATTCAATAATTTCTAATAATTATGTATTCTTTGTTGAAAAATTAATAAGTGAATCTAAATTTTTTTGTATTCTTATTTGCAAGCACAAACTACTGAAATCCGTAGTGCACATTTATTATTATTTCGGACTACATAATTTTGTCAGTGTTCACTCAAAAATCGGTACTGATCTGATCGTCCTTCATATTATATATTCCTAAATACGCTATACGCCTTTGTTTTAAATTATATTAGTAATATTATATCAATGATAATAATAACACAATATTGTTGTACTAACTTGTGCTGTTCGAATACAAAGTAACAATAAATTAATAACTGATTCGTTTGACTTATATATCACAGTACCCAATTATAAAATACGAAAACAATAGTCAACTTTGAACCATCTACGTTGAAAGGCATAGGTCTTATTTCTATTATCTCTTACGTATATCATAAGGATTTAGGCACGCACAGTCCTCAAAACGAATATCTAATAATAATTTCGTATCGCCGAGTATAAAACTGAAAATTGAAGTGATCGGAAAACTGCCGGACCTTTACGACGCGGAGTAGAAGAAAAAATATCGATATTATAACGACTATACAATATAATAATATAACGAGAGAATTACAGTAAATTCCAAGTACTCGCAAATCAAAATCATATATCGGTCCGTTATAACTTATATATTATAAGCGGACTCGTTCGATAATAATATTAGTCGAGTTATTATACCATTATTTAGTATTTATTTAATCAGGAAATCGCGAGGAGCGTAACTGTGTAGTGTGTAGTGCACGTGTTCAAAACGTTCAAATCACGCGACCATTAATTATCAATTTAAAAAATAATAGAATAATAATAAGCGTATTTATATATTATATTATTATTATTATGTTATAATTAATAAATGAACTAAAGTAAATAACATAATATAATCAAATTTCATAAAATGTATAAAAAAAAAATTAAAAATTGGAAAAATTCATCCTTTTTTCACTACTAAAAATCTAGGAATAAATCAAATATTACACGGCCTGTGACTATAACACTGTGAACAATATTATTATGTGGGTCCCTTTTAACGGTAGTATACCTAAAGCCTAACCTGACCTAACCATAGATAATGAAAAAAATGGATAGACCATCTATATATATATATATACTGATACGATGTGAGGTAGTGTTCCGAAATGGAAGGAAAACTGAGGCGATTTGTCATAAACAT
>CM023358.1:17799964-17861366 GCA_013282895.1 Eriosoma lanigerum
TTTCGGAACACTATCACCGTATAGTTGGGCCATCCGTTTCTTATTATCTATACCGAGTTATATACCTATAGTGATACTATAACCTAGGTATAACGTGCAACGCGTGTACCTGATGAGTCTGCTGATGTCTTTGGGTATCTCGACCAGGCTGTTGCTGCCCATGTACAGGTACTCGAGCGTGGTGACCGAGAGCAACTGTACGGGAAAGTGCGACAACCGGTTGCCGCTGATGTTGAGCACCTTCAGGTGGACGGCTTGGCCGAACTCCTTCGGGAACCCGTCGTCGTCGATCAGATTGTTCTTGGCCACCAGCGTGGTGAGCGGCAGCTGGGCCACGTAGCCGGGCACGTGCGTCAGTCGGTTGTTGCTGATGTCGAGCACGCGCAGATGCTGGAACCGGTCGATGATCGGCGGCAGGGCCAGCATCGCGTTGTGATTGAGCAGCATCGTGTCGATGCCCTCGGGCCGGCTCTTGGAGCACACGTCCTCCAGATGCTTTTGGATGGTGTCGCCGTCCAGCAGCAAATAGTTGAGGTCCATCGTCTTCACGGAATGGCCGTCGCCGTCGCCGAGCGGCACGTCGCTGTCGCTGCTCTCCGACGTCGACCCGTAGTACCTGTTGAACATGACGTTATCGTGACGGCGTCGACGTCGTGCTCGGGGCTATATATACACAGAAAAAAATGGCGCGAAGTTGTTATGTTATAATCAATAAATAACGTCACAACCGTTGTCAAACGGACATTGTATTATATATATTATCGTAAAAGGCACGTAATAGAGGCACGGGAGGCATATAATTAAAATAATATCGATACGGTAGGCACAGGTTAAATACGAGTCCGTCGGGCTCGCGGCGATAAATGGAACCGTCGTTCGATCGTCCGTCCGGTTTATATAAGCGCAACACCGCCGCGAATCCAATACACACACACTCGACCGATAAGCGGAGACTTTCGTACACGGTTCTGCGATAAAAAAATAAAAAAATAATAAAAAATAACAATAAAACACAATATTATAATATATTATTATTGTTACAATACAAATCGCATTCGGTATTATTAAAATATTATTCGATTAACAAAAAAAAAAAAATTCGCAACGAATATAATACACGATTTGTTCGCATTTCGAGAACCATCTACGTACGGATGGTAATAGTAACGCGATGGTATTATTATTAGAGTCGTAGTCAGTGGTGCCCAAACTGTACTTTATAGCGTATATCTTATACACGTGATTTTGGGTAGATCGCATAGGTGGAACTGAAACAAATTTTCTGGGAAAGCTCAATACTTAAATTTTAAATCTATAACAAGACTTTTACGCGATCATAAACATAGATCTTATACACATCAACATTTCCTGTCATATTATTATGATGAATGCTAATATTTTAATATAAGTATATTATATTATAGTATGTTCTTTGAACATTTACTTGTGTTTATGAAATAAAAATTATATTTGTTAATTGTTTTTACTTTTGTATTATCTTCTCTACAAAAAATTTGAGGGGGCTAAGTCCCCCAAGCCACCCACAATTTCCGCCCATGGGTGGGTGGTCACTGAATCAGATCTAGTGTAAGGTTAACACCAAGGTGTTATTTAAATACCGTATTATAGTCTTAAAAAAAAAGTAAAAGATAGTGTATAAATAATAAAAAATGATTTTCAGGGACGAAAAAGTTATAAGTGCGTGGTGTGAAAAGTTGTAAGAATGGCACATCGATACACATAAAAAATATAGTTTGGGCGCCACTTGTTATAATATTATAATATATATATATATATAGTAGTTCCGACAAATTTATAATATTTTATTATTTATTATTGTTATTATTATTAGACTGTATATGCCTGTAGGTACGTCGCGTAATCTAATCTCGCGCAGCCGCCGTAGCAATTTAAAACTAAATAGATATAATATTTAAACCAATAAGTATAGTATTTGTTTATTATCGCATTCGAATATTCGATATAATAGTAATTTAGTAGGTATAACAATTATTCGTGTTAAAGAGTTTTATTTTTCTATCGTGCGGTGGCATGTGCAGTAATACGTTATTAGGTAAAAATCTCAGAGTGCTTCTTTTAATATTTAATTCGAAATACAAAAATTATTTATAAAGTTTTCAATTTTACATTTATTTTAATTTGAGATTGTGGGAAGTACGGAAGTTATATCGATTGTGGGGGAAATTAGAGAGAATATAGATTGAGACATATTGGTACATGTTATGAGGGGATGAGATCATTCAGAGGTAGTGAGAGTTGTTATGGAAATCAATATAGAAGGTAAGAGGTGGCCATGCCATAGGGGAAAAACTCTTCCTCGTCCTTGGTTTTTGGGCTTTAATCTTCCTAAGCACATAATCGTTTCCTTCTATTACTTGCGTCTTGGCCATATATATAACATCCTGCCCATTCATTCACACTACGTTTCTCTCTAAATCCTTCCCCTCTTTGCACACTCCACTTATTAGAAGAACATATTTGCGATATCAACCATTTAGTTTTTTCTTGTCCTTCCCTTAACCTAACCTAACATTAGCGCATTCTCCTGATATACGTTTTTGTCTTAACACTATAGGTATCTTTCCGTAATTTATTCTATCATCTCATTTATCGCTAATTCTGGTTTTTAATTATTAATTGCATTTTTCAATAATGTATTTATTAACAAAAGCAAGCGAAATAAAGTAAGAATATGTGAGAAAGAAGGGGTTGTAGATAGAACAGAATTATATGAAGATAAATGATCGAAATCGAAGTGTTGGAATGGGTAAAGTTAGGTTAAGACAAATAAGAAGAAGAAAAAGGAGATTTTAACTCTGGATTTAGCTCTCGGTCCGTGGTCTAGGAACATTTAAATACAAGAATGCATCGCAAATATTCAAATTATAAATATGGAATAAATTATCATTCATTTTGTCAGCAATTAGTAGGTATTAAATTAAATGAGTAAGTAATGACAAGATTATTTACCTGTCCTGTATCTATTAAAGGTATATATGTATTATATATATTTGGTAATTGGCTTATTATACCTATTTACGTTTTCAGACAAAATCTGTATATCATAAGAGTATTAAATTAGTACCTAATATTCTTATATTATCTTCTATCGATAATTAATTATTTGATATTTTTTTATAAAATTACAAATGTTTTAATATCTCATATTAGGTATTAATTGATAATGTATTTGATTTCGAATCAATAATAAAGGCCTTTATAGCTAACATACAATTCACCTTTAAACATTATTTATTATTATATAAACCATTAAATAAACCTAAAGCACAATATCGTAATTATGTAATTTGTACCTATTATAGGCATATTCTTAAATTTCTTATCTACACTATATTTGGCGGTAATTTTAGATAAACCACACTATTAAAAAATAATTAATACATAAATAACGTATTATTATTTTTCCAGTTTCTTACGCAGGCGCGCAAATTGCGGCGCATTCATACTCTATTATTATTATTTATTAATTATTAATTATTATTTATTATAATATGATTTATATTTTGAATAATCTATCCACGTTGAATATCCAGTATTCACCAAATCACAAAAAAGTACGTAAACTATAAAACTCAAAAAGTCAAAAGCGACAAAAGCACAAAATAAAATCACCTTTTCAAGTTGATAATGTTGATTTCGTTTACTCAATAAAATAATAATATTAAATCACATTAGATAGGTATGTAAATATCAACGCTTATAAGTTAAGTAATCCTAATATTAAGATATATAACGAGTTACACTTCATAAAAGTAGTGTTGTTTTGCCAATATCTTTCTAGGGTTTACGCCACTCCTTAGGCAACTAGAGATAAACACCTCTAAAATTATTAGAGGGGGGGGGGGGGTAAATATAATTTTTTATGTAGAACGATCATTTTCATAGATACAGAGGTATACGCGCGTATACCCTCCAAAACATCACTTTATACAAGTATTAACTTAGGTATTATCTCGTTAATTTTTTTTCTAAAATACCAATTAAGTTAAATAATATACTTTTATAGTATAGAAAAAAATGTTTTTATATTAAATTTAACTCGCATCAAAAGTAGTTTTTTTTAACAACTATAAATTTGGCATTATTAAATATTATATAGACCATAGCCGTATTCAGCATTAATTTTTAGTGGGTTTGTTTTTTATAAAGATGTTAATTACGTATAATAAATAAAAATCTTGTTTTTTTTTAAAAATATTTATCATTTAATATGTCGTCAAATTTTCTGAGGAGGTTTGAACACGGAAACTCCTCTGAATACGGCCATGATATAGATATATATATATAATATGGTATAGATACCTAAAAATGTGCCAATACTACAAATTGAAACTAAAAAGAAAATGTATGTTTTTTAAAAAATGAATTATATATAATTTTTAAGCTGTTTAACTTAATAGTTACCTATGTTACATTTTAATGGTTTTAAAGGTTATTTTTTTTTCTTGTTAAACCTTGGACAATATTAAATATAATTGCGTTTACAGCGATATTTATTGGTACCTAGATATAGCGTAAGATTTTTAAAATCATGTTTGTTTAAAATGTTAAAAACTCGTCGTTCGTCATAAAATCCATAACGGATTAATATGCGTTATTATTTATGCAATTATTGTTGTAACTTTTACCTAAGTATTATATTATTAATTATTATCCAATATTATAATTGTTATTTTTCCATACGGACCTGTTGTAATGATTATAAATAATAATATTATGTAGTCGAGTCTCACCGAATAATAATTGCTATTGTATAGCGTGTTTTATCGATAATATATAATAATTAATAACTATCGTATCGCAATGTTGTGTATAGGCACATATTTTATATACGAACACTGGCTACCGAACAAGTACTTAAACGAACAAACGACTACAACACTGTAACTTATAATATTCTATTACCAACCATACTAATTAAGTTCCTATTTATTCTGTACAAACCACGTTTATATGAGATACCTACGCTGAATATATAATAATAATATAATTATACGTTTTTTTTTTATTTCGTTCATCTACTCATTCCCACTCTTAAAATCAAAATGAACAAACATAATATGTACCTATATACTCTCACTCGCCAGAGGTAATATTGGTTTTTTAAAACTTTTATTCTACAGAGTGCGTCTACATCGTGTTGGTTTTTCTCGTTATCGATCGCGATTTTTTTTTTCAACTCAATATGTTTGAAATCTTAAATAAATAAAAACCATTTTTTTTTTTTTTTTTACTAATATTATTGTAAACATAATACTTTAAGCCGGTTTATAGACTGTTAGAAATCTTAACATCCAATTTTATTTCCCTGCAATTTACATTTAATATATTATCGAAAAATATACAAATATAATTTTAAAAGGAACCCACACATCTTGGACACACGCAGTCGTTAAACGTTTAGAAACACTCAATTTTTAAGTAAATGTAGTGGTGACTCTCTCACAAATATTTTGTAATATAACATTTTCAAAAGTATGAAATAGATAAAATGTTGGATAAAAAGAGTTACTCCACTTAAAAAAAAAAATATTATTAATATATATTATAAAAAATAAGATCGGACACTCTGTATATGTAGGTACAACGTTCGACTCGTATATTATCTAGTAGTTCTCCTTGACACGAGACTATCAGCGACTGTTAAAATGTAAAAAAATATTAAATAATCAAATATGAAATACCTAATGTATATAAAACGCGAAAGACATTGTTATAATATGTTTATAATAATATTATCATATTTTCGTGTATTTATTTTACCAACACGGAATATTCATATTATTATATTTTATTTAAGTTTCGTTCAGGAACATCGCAATTAAATATTTAAATGGATATTGTGTTCTAATTAGCACGTGGTGTTACACGACAGACATACTTATAGGCACAAATTTACAATCGTCACGTCGTCGTCGAGGAAGATCCTTGATCCTCGGTGGATATAATAAAACAATTTATTATTTCGTAATACCTAATCACGGTAATACTCATTCACTGTTTCATTAACATAATATTAAATAATAGGTATATTTTGTTGAATTTATTTTATGTTTTATGCTCATAATCACATTATAATGTCTTGTAAAAACAAATATTAATCCGAACCGTTTAATAATCAGCGGCGAATCCAGAGAGAAGGCACAGGTGCCCCCTCTGTCGAGAGACTGAACAAATTTTCTGATAGCTTTATGTTTTGGTATAATACCATATTATATACCTATTTAGAAATGAAATAAATAAATATAATTTTTTATAATATTTTAAAAGTGTTTTATTGTAGATTTGTAGGGGACAAAATATTACTATATTAATTATACCTATAAATATATTAAATAGTCAGAGGCGGATACAAGGGGGGGGGGGGGCTATGGGGGCTAAAAGTATTACCTTACCCTATTATATTATACTATTTACCCTTAAGTATCTACTTATAAATAAATATTTCCGTTTTGCTTTTCAATGCTTACTGTTTTGGTTTTCAGTGCCTACTGTTTAAATGTATTTAAAGTAAATTTTTTGGATTAGCCCTCCCCTTTTTTCATTTTTAGATTCGCCCCTGTATATAGTTAATTATAATTGTGTATTAAATATTTAAATTTGTATTAAAATATTTTTTTTATTCTATACAAAAAAAATATTTCAAAATAGATTTTACAAACTATAAATAATAATGTGCTTCCATGTCAAAATTTTCTGGATCCGCCACTGATAATAATTATTGTTATTGCATCGTTTTTTATTCTATCTCTATAGGTACACCGAGAAAAACAATTTTCATATTACGTTTGATTTTCTTAAAAATTAAATATTTCACAATAATGCGAATATAGGTAATAACTTGATGAAATAAAATAATAATTTCAATATTTTGAAATGGAATTATTTGAAACACGTTGAATTGTAAATTAATAAACTATGTTAATGCATACATAATATTATTCAAACAACCTACATAATTACTATTGAAGTATTATTAAATTAAATGTTTTTATTTAATAGATTCAAAATATGAAACTCGAAAAAAAAATGTTCATGAATTTTATTGAAAACAATGACAAATAAAATTGGATGTGTTACTTATAACGTCATAATTAGATGTTAAAAATTAAATATATCAACCTTTTTGTGAATAAAAAGGTATCCGAGTTTCTTTTTAATTTTTAAACTAATTTTTCTTGTTTATGGTTTATAATTTTTGTGATAAGTAGGATATAATAAAAGTATGTTCAAAAATCTCCTCCTTCTCCCCTCAGAGGAGTTTACCCTCTGCCATACCTCTATATCTATGTATTCGACCAAACTTACTCAGTTTTTCCCTCAATTTATTGTGCTAATCCACGTCGGATTAGTAATAGTATTGTTTAATTAAAATTAATGGAAAACTATAGAAAAAGGTATAAATAATTACAAAATAAATATGGTGTTAAACTAAAATAAAATTGATAATCTAAAATAATGAACAAGACCACGGAAAATTCAAACGAACCAATCTGAGCAGAACGGTTCCGAGTGTATTTACACTTGCAAAATATGCTACCCGACCTGACCTTTTTTTGGTCTCCTGATATAGACCATGCGTTCGTACACAACATTTATACCTATTTGACAGTATGTATTTACTATACAATTATTTTTTAAATACAAAATTTTTATTCAAGAATCACATTTTAAATATACATATTTTTATAAATAGCACATACAATTGGTAAATATAACATAATTGATATTTTTTTAAATATACAATAAATAAATATTCAACAGGTATAACAAGATTAATAAAAATATAAATTATTTCAATAGCAATATTATATAGAAATTACAACTAACATGAAATGATACAGCGTGTATTAAAACTCTTAATCCAAATCTAAAGCTGAATTTTTAGCAGCTCCAGTTCACTGAAACATATTACAAGTTGTATAAATATAATGTGTTTTATCTAATTTTTTTTATTAAACTCACATCATTTTATAGTGAGCGTGAGCCAAGATATGGAATTCATCCTTCAATACAATTTTTTTATCATCATTCCTATTATAAGTCAATTTATGAGTTTTAATAGTTTTTAAATGATGGTTATAAAACCGTATTGGTACATTTTCAGTCTATGGACTAAAATCAGGATCACCAGACATTTTTTATGGATTTGAATTGTCATATGATTTTTAACCACATGACCCTTGAAACTTATAGCCATTTATATTGAATGCTTATGACTTTGCACGAAGCGCTATAAATTCATATATTGTTCAACAAACCAACTCATCAGAAAAAAAGCCAGGTACTTTTTTTCTTAATGTGGTGTAGTAAGGATGATCTTTGGATAAATTGGATGTATCCAAATGGGAGAGCAATAATAAATTATTTACTAAATCGTTATAGAAATCCTCTTTATGTATATGATACACCAACGAATCTAAAATAACTATAATTTTATCAAATATTTATAATTTTATTTTATTTTTTCTATTACATGTATTAGTATGTATCAATTTTATGTTATTCTTGTAGTGAGACTTCATAACAGAATAGTGATAGTCATACATTTTCACCTTAGATATATCCAAAACTGAAAATCCAATATAAATGGATTTACAGAAATTGATAATTTTATTATCTAAGGTAACAATCTCAATGTTAGAACCGCATAGTGATGAATGTTTAAAAGTGGGTTTATTGATCAGCTTCTGCATTCTACGAGGACACAAAACAAGTTCCATTTTTATCCGTTTCCTCATAGATTCCATGGTTTTGCCTATAATTTTTTTTATACTATATTAATAATAATAACAATAATATAATTATAGTACCATACCGAATACCGCGTTATTCATTACTTTGTAAAAGTCCTTTTCAAAGTCGTTTGTTGTTTTTTCCTCATTTCAGTGTTTAAATCTATATATTGCCAACCAAGCTGACTGTTGAAACTAGCACCCTATATACTTTTATAGAAAAAATAATTTAAAAATTTATAGTTGAATTAATTTAAAAATATATATATATTTACTTTTTCCACTATTAAGCTATTTGCAAGAGCTTGTAAATTTTTATAGTGTAGTATATAGCGTAATTTATTTTCTAAAATAGCCATAAGCTTCAGGACTTTTGAACCACTTGGTATACCGTTATTAAGTAGAAATGGGAGATCATTGTGTTCATCATGCAGGTGATTAGGGTATGAAATATCAATTTCATAAATGTGACCAACAGCAGAAGTTTCTGTCAATGACTGAATCCCATTTATACTCTGCTCAACCCACCTAAATCCACCATAAGGCATATATTGAGACATTTTCCACCCATAAAGATTATTATCTGAACATTTTTTTAATAAATATTAATAAAAATAAAAAATAAATTATTAATAAAATAAAAAAGTTATAATTACAGTCTTAATACACGATCCATGTTTTCTCCTTATGCTCATCGAATCCAGGTGTATTCACATTATTGGCTTTAGCATACCTCATAGAAACCTGAGTAAGGCCTCCACAAATCCCCTTTTCAAACATCAATAGCATGCCATACTCTGATAACAATTATAATTTCATTGATGTGTATTTCAACATACAAACAAAACTAAACCCTGGCCCCATTTAGTAATATACAGGATTTAAATTATATGTTGAAATATAAATATCACTGAAATTTTCAAATATATCTGTCAAGAGCATGACATCTATTTTGAGATATAAATCAGAGTATTCGCCTAGGGTCATACATTTAAAATGGTTCCACACCTGTTTTGCATGAGTATACTCCTTATCGCCTATGTCTGACTCGATTAATGTGCTTTAAATGTTACTTTAGGTGACAGTACCGCGCTTCAAAGTTTTTCCCAGGTATCTGTTTACTTTTTGCAGTCTCTCAAAACTTGTTCATATCATTAGTTATTAAGTTAAACACTAGTGATGATAGACTAGACGCCATGAAACGGAATGTATCTATAAACCTTATGGTGAATTTATTACTTATATACTTTGAAAATGATATCAACTTTCCTTTGCTATTAAGTATTATAGTTGCTGTTCTCGAATCCGTAGTTCATTGCTTTATGTGATTGGAGAGCTTGTATACTAATACCTTTATTTTTCGAAAACTTTATAAGCAGAGATTCAAAGTCTTCATAAATGACAATCAGATGACGTTCTGTATTGCACCAAACTTTAAACTCTAACATATCACCTTCGGCCGGCACTTGTGGCAATATAGGTTTATGAGGTCCGCAAATTAGCTTATGCTGGTCTAATGCATCTTGACTGCTCAATTTATACCTATTTGCTTGTTTTCATATAAATGTATAATGTAAAACATTTCTTACAAAAAAAAATTTCTGTATGAGACGTTCGTTGAGATCTGACAAGTCACTAAATGTATAGTGTGCCTTTTGACCCAAAGTTAGCATAAGATCAAAATAATTTATTTTCTCTTCTTGAGTAATTTTTAACGGGTACACTGTATGTAATTAATTTCTTACTGTTTTAACCCATACACATTGACCGAGACATTATTTTTTCTCTAAAAAATTCCGATATCTGAAATTGGAGTGGGAAAAGACAGACCTCTGTAATTATATTTTCTCTCTAGAGATAAATAATTCGGACCAACATGACATCTGTTTTCTACTGTAACGTGTTTAGCTAAAATAGCCCACTTATAACATAGATCATCACTATTTTGTTGGTTAGTAATAGCTTTTTTATTTTTAATGTCTACAGGTAGAGGTATTTATGATGAACCACACTATGGTTCATATTTATATAAAACAACGAGTAGTCCATCAATACTCTGAAGGGAAAATTTACTGCCTTTTCCCTGATAGTTATCTTCTTTGGTTAAAAGTACCGAAAAAGCATTAGTAATTACAATATTCAAACAACTTTCAGAAAAAATCTCTCTAGCAGAGGTCTTGAATGTCATATTCTGAGGATATGATTCAGTATTTGGTATATGGTAAGTAGCCTCCAATTCCAGATGGAATTTTAAAGGACTATAGGCTAAATGAATATTTATCAATTCGATTAATTCTGGTTTAATCGAATTGAGAAAATCTGTATAATTCATGTAGTTTTCTAAATTTTTTTTATAAAATCTCATAATTAAACCGCCAAAAGATGAACCAATCCCTACAAAGCCTGGCCTTTGAACTAAATTTAAACGTGTATACTTCGACGCTCCCGCGGCATTAACAGCTTTCCACTTACTAGGGGATTCTGAATAAAGAATATATACAAAAGTGAAAGATGGGTGTTTGAAATATTATTTTGAAAAAATATTCTAACCTCTATTTTTTTCGCAGTCTTGTTCCCAGGCAATACAGGCTTCTTCACACAAGCGGTCTTCGTATGATTGGTTCATATTCTCTTCATTTTCTGTTGAAGAAAAAATAAAAATAAAATAAAAATAATATTTAAGTTATTTAAAACATACTTATATTGGATGGTCCGGCTGCTGTATCTGGTACTACTATCCCCGGTATTAATTTAATATTACCGTCTGAAAATGATTAAATAAGTTTAAATTAAAATAATAATTTATTTATTTAAACGTACTCGTATTTGATGGACAAACTTGCATGTTCTGTACATCAGATATTAATTCAATTTGGTCATCTGAAAAATAAAAAATAAAATAATAATAATAATTTTTTTTTTATAATTAAATATTTGGATACTTACGGTGCACAATTTTCCGATGTCTTAATAAATTATCTCTGTTCGAAAATGATAACTCACAGATGCAACACTCGAACCGTGTTACATCATGCGTTCTCGTGTGTCTCGTCAGATTATCGCGTTTATTAAAACAAGCTCCGCAAGAATTGCACTTGAACATTTTTATTAAAAATATAGTTGTAAAAAAGAATAACAATAGAAAATACAAAACACTCGCGGAGAACGGAGATATGACGAGACCGATGACTGTTATATGATTTCGAGTTGGTTGCTCGATGAAAATCTTTTAACTGGGGTTGTGTGGTATTTTTGTAAAAGTGGTGGTGGTGGTGGTGGTTGACCTTGGACACGTACCTTTGTAAATTATCGACACTGTATTTTCGACAAAGGAATTCCATACACGATGATATGGGTCATATTATTATTATTATTTCTTTTGAATTGTTACAGATAAATCACCTTGAACCATTTAGCTGGGTCAATAGGGAAGACACTTATACAGCCGTGTCCAATTGTGTTATAATCATTTTTCTGCGATTGTAGATTTAACATCACAAATGTAATTTTACATTATATAATCGCATGGAATATCGAAAACTATCGTGAAATATTTGTTGATGTCTCATTGCAGACAAGTATATTCGATTGTATTTTATGAATTTACATAGGAGATAAAATTGTAATAACTATAATTCGGTAGTTGTATAGTAATAATAACATATTGATGTAAGAATCCAATATTATATCATAATATTATGTATGTCACTGAGACTACTCTGTGAATTTTAATGTTAATAAATATTATATATTATGTGGGTACATTGGACATTGCTATTTGTGTAAAACAATTTAATACTGCGCACTATTAAATATGTTTGTGCGTTAAATCTGTTAATTATAAGTAGGTAATAATATAGGCGATTATAATAAACACATCAAATTCCCAACATTAACAGTATGACTCATATTCATTAATATTTCATTATTATTAGTATTGATTTTGTATTTTTACTATTTTTATAGAAACCAAGAGAAAAATGTTTCAATTAATAATGGTTGTATTATGGTTGTACGTATTTTATATAATTTTACCACGGTTTAAGATACCTATATTAATCGCGAATTTTATATCACCCAACCTATTCTGAGGTAATATAAAAAGATTATTCAAACAGAGTTGTCAGTACCTGTTATTAAAATGTTTTTAGTATGTGTATTATTATTTTAAAACACATAATTTATTTGTGTTGTGTGACAATGTCTGTGTACGACGTATGTTATGTATTTAAATTGTAAATATACATATTTATAAAAGAAAATAATATCAATTTATTATTAGAAAATTATGAATAATAATTAATATAACTATTTATGCATTAAACTAAATGTTAATAGTTAATATTTTTTAGTTAGATCTACTCAGGGCTTAAAGTGGGAAAAATTTCCAGGGGAGACTAATGTCTCCATTTAGTTTTAAGCGTTCCATATTTCATTTTATGTCTCCAGAGCGTTTTGTAACGTGTAATTTGTTAAAGGGGACACTTTTTAACCACCAAGGGAACTGAGTCCCCTTGCGTCCCCCCCACTTTAACCCCTGGATCTACTATAAAATATAGTTAATAATTAATAAAATAAAATAAATAGTTGATCTCTGCCAATATTATAATATAATAATTTTTCCTGTAAAGCATGTTTTTGTAAACTAAAAATGCACCGGTTCCGACCCCCTTAATATGTTGTTCCTATTGACCATAATATTATAATTGTTATCAAGTAATATGACGAAATGTATTTTCACAAAACGGGTTTATATAAATCGAATCTCGCAGTATTTAACAACACCCCGTGGTGGATCACTGGGTTAGGCGTTAAGTTAGAATTTAGGTAAGTCTCAAGTTCAAATTTCTCAAATATGGGAAAAAATAATTAAATATAAAAAAAATATCGATGTTTGGTGAAAAACATTTTTTAACAGCTATAAATTATTTTAATGCATATTTAGTTTGATACAAAAATGATAAATTTCCCCGAGACTTCTAGATCTTCTATGTGTTACATCAAATAGAAGATTATATTACTTTACACACTGCGAGAAGTCTCATTGTTGTATCGTATAGATTATACCTTATTTTGATATCACATGTAATAACTTCACGTGTCTGTACATGCATTGCATCATATTGCAGTTCTTGAGACATATATAGGCTCATTTATTTAACTTCAAACTTCTCAATGAGATCATTATGTTTCATCACAAAGATTATATTTTGTACACAGGGCCGTAGCAAGAGGTAACAGCATCACTGGCAATCGTGTATAACAGATTATGAATCAAAATTAAAATTTATACTATTAAATTATTTAAAACTATTTATTAAACTAATTTTTATAGCTATGTGTTATAATATTATTAAAACCATGCTTTCATGTCTTAAACTTTCTATTTACGTTAATATAATAATGAAAAATTATATTTGTATTTCTAAATATCATTAAATTTGTATCTTTTTTAATACTGGCGAAAGCCCTCTTGCCAGCACTTAGTTACGGCCCTGTTTCCACACAAGGATATCTATATAATAATGTAACTGGTTTATTCCTTCTCAAGGAAACATGGAATTTTAAAAATGTAAAGGAATTGTATAGATTAATATAATATATTATGGGTCGTATATTATTTCTTTTGAATTGTTACAGATAAATCATCTTGAACCATTAGCAGGGTCAATAGGGAAGACACTTTATATATAATATAATAATGTACAACTGGTTTATATCCCTTCTAACGGAAACATGAAATTTTTAAAATGTAAAAGAATTTAATATATAATAATTATTGCTATGGTTTATTTATTACAATGATATTATGAAAAAATTTATAAAACATTTTATTTAAAAAATTGTTTATTATTTAAAACAAATATCGTATTCATATTAAACCATCCGTTCTATTGTTATAAAATACATATACCTATACAAAAAGATTACAGGATTCGATACGCTCAAAACTTTTTTTCGGTACCCACAAGGTTATTTGACAGATGAAAATCGTTTGTTAGGTACAAATTCGTGAATGTCATCAGTCGGGTGAGTTGTCATAAAAATATATTGCGTTACAAAGCAAATTCGACAAGTTTCAAACGTGTGTGTATTATCATATACGTACCTAAACCGGTGTTAATAATATAACATGAATATGTATTCGTATAAAAGAATGTGCATTTTATTTCTTTTATAATATATAATATGTTATAATCATAAGCAAAATTCTAGTGATATTTTATATGTAGGCAAGATTTAAATTTGCCGCCTCTGTTATTTGATCATTGTTATTCTATATAAAACAGGAAAAACAGGCTTTTTTTTTCTTTTGGGTAAAATAAAAATCATATTAAAATAATAAATAAGTACTAAAGAGATAGATACAAATACACTTCTTATTAATTTAATCTTAACTTTAAAAATTTAATTTTCTTTCTTTTAAAGAATCAAAATTAAAATTTTTTTAAATGATTCCGAAAAATGACGCCCTCAGATTGTGGTCCTTACTGACACTATCCGACTATACAATAAATCATATCAGATCGTGCACTGTCATTGTGTCACTGTCATGAAATATAGATATATTTAAAAAAAAAGCAATGAAATTATTATTTTTAAACACAGTGTATAAATACGTATGAGACGATTATTGAAAAATATTCTCGCACGTGCGCTCCTTCAAACGTTCGCCCCGGCAAGGAAAGTAGAAAACATTTGGAGATAACAAGTGATGGCGGTAAATTATTTGTATTTTATTTTCAGAATCGTTAAAAATAAAAGCACTAAAAAACTAAACAATGCTTAAATATGCTTCAAATAACCAAAAATTTAAAAATACGCAAAATTAAATATTGTTAAATTGTAAATAATATAAAGTTTTCTTATATACCTCGAATGAGATTTTAATTATATTACTATCATAAAAAAAAAAAATCAAATGCTAAAAGGCCCTAAGCCTAGATACAACCTTTTACGTATATTATATTTTATATAATGTGCTACACAGACAACAAGTTTTATATAAGATATATTTAATAAATACATTTTTTCCTTTCATTATTCATTATACAAGTATATATTTTAAAAAGACGTTTTTAATTGATGGGAAAATAAAGCGTGAAATATATTTTTTTTAAATGATTAAATTTCGGTGAATTTTAAATTTTGGCCTCTTAACTCATAATAACAGATTCACATTTGGCACACCATGTGCGCACTATACTCCTATGAAATATAAGTAAAATCAAATCTTAAAACTAAATTTACATTAAGGATTATGAAAAAAAAAGTAAGTATGGTGATTTTATTGAAAAGTAGCTAATTTTGATTTGTCTGTTGCAAGAACTCTGATAATGACTACTACTACTACAGTAATTTAATTGAGTAGGACGAAGTATCTCTTCTTTTTTAAAATTTTTTAGCGTACCTCCTTAAATTATTCGATGTCTCAAGCATATCACATACACTATATTCATATTGGTGTACAGTTATACGTATAATTAAAATGCCTCTTGAATATATTGAATATGTAGTACCATCTTACAATAGCATTCATACCTCCTATATACCCTTAATGCTTGAGTTGGGGTGACGGAGTATTTCTTCTTTAAGCAAATTTAGCCAACCCGCTTCTAATTTTTCAAAGTCCCTACAAGTTAGGTTGAATTCAATTATTGCATGGTATGCTTTATATAATATTATTTTTCTTAAGTCTCATAGTTCCTCTACTTTTATATTTCCAATTCATGCACTGCTTAGAGATATCTAGGTTAGATAGATTAGTGTATTTGTATGTGGTCTTCAATATTTTTTAGTTATATCTACCTAATATATAATAAATATTTTGTGGTAAAAAGCCAGAAGTTGATATGTGGATTTTAACAATAATTGTTCAGGGGAAGAGTATTTATATATTTTTAAACTGTCTAAATTAAAATTTTAAATGTAATTTTATAGATGATCAACCTTTCTTTTTAAATTTTACATAATAGGTTCCCCTCATCAATTCATGCATTTTTTAAAAATTAATTAGTCTTTTCTTAAAGAGTTTTTTTCTTTAAAAAAGACAGTGAATGTATAATGTATAATGTACATATTCATGCTGTATGGGAAATATCAAAATAGCGAAGTAAACATTTTCAATGTTGTACAAACTATAAACTTAATCTTTGAATGAAAATGGAATTAGTAAAATTATGAATAACAATATAATTTGTAGATATATGACAAATACTAATAATTATTATTATTATTTTTATTTAAAGTATATACATAAGGAGACACCTGTTTTTTTAATAAATATGATTAGATAATTTCATATTCAGTAAAATACATGTATCATTGTAAAGCTTGTAAAATAAACTAGACATGAAATTAGATTTAAATAAATCCGTTTAAATAAAATAACTTTCAATATTAGTGTCTGTTGGAGAACTACTTTAATGATACTGGAATAAAAATCAACAACATTTTTACAGTTTTTTCAAACTAATTTCACAATTTTACAATATCTTTGCGTGCATAGAAAGGATGGAAAAGAGACACTTAATAAAACTTAAATGAACAATAAAATTACAATTATTTTCATTATTTCAAGTATTAATTAATTATATTTTGTTTATTATAAAAATAATCTATACATTTGTTCATAAAAAATATATATATATATATTACACTTATGTTGTAATATGTATAACACATACACTAACGTAACAATAAATCAACTTGTTTAAAAATATACACATGTACATACATATACATGTATAATAATAATTATGAGACAGAAAGAAATATATTTCGCGTTGTAAAGTAGTAATACAAATACTTAGATAACTCAACAATAGTAGAAATAAAATAGTTTGGAGTTTTTTATTTGTTCTCTATGTAAATTCAATTTAAAAACTACTGTCAAACATTTTGATTGCATTAAATCGACATGAGAAAAATAAAGATTCCATTAAGTATATTACGTGTATATTATAGACATTACATTACATAAATATTGTTTGTATAATTTAGTAATTCGACTTTTTACTGTTTAGAAAAATAATATTAAACATTATATTGAACAATATAAAAAAAAGTTAGGCACTTTCGGTAGAAAGATATAATAAATATTACTAATTGTTAACTTATTTACAGTTTAAATTAATTGTAACAAGGAAAAAAAAAAAAAAACAACGTTTGGTTGAATCTAATGAGTATTAACAGGATACAAACTAATAGCTAAATAGGATTTTTTAATTATTTTTTTTAATTGGAATGGCACAGTATTCTGGAACTTCAATTAAGCATACGTAAATATAAACATTAATTATTATTATTGTTATTTTTGTTATTATTATAATGAACACAATACGATTTGTATTATAAAGAAAAAAAAAATTACAATTATTGCCCGAGCCCTCATTCAGTCATATTTATATAAGATAGAGAGAGAAAATAAATAATACAATTTACAAAGTTTTAATGAACATATTGTACAAAAGATAAAATAAAGTTTCGACCATTTTCTATCAGTAGCACCAGAATATTAGCACTGGTTATGTAAATTATTAATATTCATAAAGACTAGGTAGTAGTATTACAGTCTGCACCAATCCTATTACTGTATAATAGAGATATAAACACAGGCAACGGATATGGTAAGAGATCATTTTTCCAATGGGAAATAAAAAAAAAATTATAAAAATATTTTTACGCATTGGACAATGTTATTCTTATTTTTCTTTTAAATGAAAATTTTAATTTTATGGGCAAAATAATAACTAAATAATAGTAATAATAATAAAAAAAAATTAGAAAAAAACTTGTCAAACTATCACAGAAGTACATTTTACATTTTTACATACATAAATAGATATAACATTTATGAAAAATATTCAGTCTTCCCACACTAAATGGGATAAAATAATAATTAATATTTTTTTACAAATCAAACAATAACTAAAGAAATTTTTCAATTTTTTTTGTTAGCAATTGACTTAGACAACAATATTCGTCTAAAGGAATGTTTTATGATTACAAACCCTCATACAGCTGTAGACATTGGCATATCTGGGTCGTCAATTTCACATACATTGGTAGAAAGTTCACTCTGGCTTGGGTATCGTTGTGGGAAACCATAAGTGACGACATCATCGTCTTCACTACGATATGATAAGTATAACTCTTCGTCGAGTGTTTCTAAATCTCTGGCTGGATCTATTGAAGAAAGACACAATACAGCACAGTGATTAATATTATGATGGCAAATGTAATTTACCTATTATATGGTGGTGTATTTCGTCGTTACTGTCACTGTGGAAACTGGATGAATCAGGCACTTCACTACCAGGTACCTCGCTGATATTAGGCAATGGGTTTTGACTGCGTCGTACCCAATCTGAACAGTCCCAATGGTAACCACCTAGTATCTTTGTATCTTCTTCAGAACAGTGCATAGACCTTCTGGGCACTCTGGTAACATCTGGAATTGCTTTGAGATCTATAAAATATAAACATAAACTAGAAATGAATAATTTCTTTTAATATAATATGTAAATTGTAACCATTAATTATTTTGGTATTGTTTCCACGGTTCAAGTTACGCAAATAATCAAGAGGAACGTTCTCCAGTTCATCCCCAGCTGAACCATAACTTCTTAGAGTGTCTAAATTGTTTAGTTGATTTGATGCTACAGCAGCCATATAAGCTGCTTCTGGATTACTTGCTATGGCTGTGTAAGATACTGGTCGCTAAATAAAATCAAAATTCATTAAATAAAATATAAAATGTAATGATATGCGCCCACACACACATATAAATATGGGTATTGACATACCTGAGTAACTTCTAAGTTGTTAATTTTTGCAGTTCTTTTAAATTCTGTGTTCAGTATGTTTATATTCTTATTGCGACGAGCATTTCTACGTTTCACGCGGCACTTCCTACAATCAATGAAATTTAGTTAATAAAACCAATTCAAATAACAATTATACTTTAAAAATAAGTATTTTTATTAATTATTATTTTATAGTATATATAAAATATTTATTATAATTATCAACTACTTGGAGGTTGTAACTGACCTGCATATAATTAACACACATATGACCATGATTATAAAGGTCAGAGCAGCTGAAGCCGCAATTAGTTGTATCCAAGTTATGTGTAAATTAGAAAATAAAGGAGGCCAACATGCTATTTCATTGCCAGCCAAACAACGATCACCGACACCTCGTGGCTTGTCACATTTGTATGTTCCATCAATTTCATTATCCGGCACACAAATCTCATCTAAAGAGCACTGGCACTCTGAAGTCATTTTGTTCTCGCATTGTTTACCAACAAAACCTAATCGGCAGGCACAATGAGGCTGGTGGGTATGTGCTGGCGCCACAAATGTAACCATATCAGTTACAATAGTCTGCACCTGGTCTGGTAGCCAAGTAATATGCTGACTACACACACCTTGGCCAGGCGTACAATTACAAGGTAGTACATTGTTTGATATGACTAAACCAGCTTTCTGTAGAGCATTGTGCATAGTATTTAAATCAGTACCCTAGAAAACAGTCAATATGATAGTTTATTAATCATTAAAAACTACATTTGTATGAATTTTCATATTTCTATTGAGAGTATGCAATTTGAAATGTTAACGATTTACATAATATAGAATGAATAAAAGAAGTTAGTAGTGTATATAAATGCATAATTTAAGGATAATGACATATTTAAAAGATTTTGTATACTTAATATATTTTATAGAAAATTTTGTAAAAAGTAATTTTTTTTCTATCGTATATGCTTCGATTTTTTACCATGAAAATAATATAAAATCGATTAAGTATTATAAAATTTCTTTTTCATTTTTATTTCAATTTAATTAATGTACATACTTATTATTAATTACCTAATATATAATATATATATTATATAAATAAATTTATTTTTTAATTGTATCTTTTTTATTTTATAGATCCTTTTTTTAATATTTCAAAAAGAAAGTCTTTTAAATATAAATATAATTAAAAAAAAATTATAATTATATATTTTTTAATTTAATGTTGTTTAAGTCAAAATAATTAAATTAAAATTTTTATATTCTAATTAAAATATTAATAACTAGTTGATAATATTTATCAAAGAAATTGTGTGTAATAAACTTATATAATAAATTGCTTTGTGAATAGAATAGAATATTATTTTATTATTTATCAAATATTTGTTATTTATATTTTTGAAAAATGATTGCATTAATCAACAAAATATAGGTATATTATTTATTTATTTAATAATTCTATATATTTAATTTTTTAGTTGTGTTAAATATTTAAATATATTAAAATAAAAAAAGAATAAAAAGCAATTTTTATTCAAAAATTTATTTGTATTTACGAGTTTAAAAAATATTTTATATAAATTTGGACTAAGAGCATAATATGCATATATTATAGGTATATTTTAAGGTTTTTGATGCATAAATGCATATTATTTAAATTTTTTTTAGTGCATACAAATCTGGTCTCTATTAATTATATATGTAATAGATTATTGCGATTTTGACTTACCCCTCGGACATAAAGCAATATATCTAGATTGCCTTGTGGAGCATCTTGGATGCTAATCAAATTTACATCTTTACCCAAATTTAATTTTAATGTTCGCATTAACAATTTTTTTTGACTTGATATGAAATGTTGTGGTGTTACTGACTTCAATCTGTAATATTTAATCATTGTTATAGTACATTGGAATAAAAAAAAAAAATATTTATTTATAATTCAAAAATACCTTATACTGATAGCTTCGTGTAACATGTCGTCGGTCATAGAGTCTACAGCAACATTAACCAGGGAGTAGGATACAAATTTACCATCACTTATTGATACGTTGATTGAATAATATCCTGCATCCAATCCTTGCGGCGCTCTAATTTCTCCAGATCTCTCGTCGATTTTGAATAGTTCTTTGTGATTCATTATATAATAGGCTAATATATCATATTGATCTTGATCAGTGGCATGCACGTGTCCCAATGACCCTCCTTCCCAACGATCTTGCCAAGACCCAACCCAAACTTCTAGAGGTGTTACAACGGGTGGAAACTGTGATTCTTCAATTACCTGAGGAAAAATACAGTTTAAAAAAGTTTCAGTCAACAAATAAAAATATGATGATAGAATTTCTAAAAAACTGCTATTTAATCAATATGATAATAGTAATATAAACTATGATAACTATAATATGATGACGAGCGATAGCAAAGGTAACAAGGTTATTTTCTTCCAGTGTGTCGAGAAAAATTTCAGAATTTTAATCAGTATGAATCGCTGAAAAATTCTTATAACTTTCGAAATGAATTCTGGGGATAAAACAGATTGGAACTATTGCATACTCCAAATCTTTACGGAGTATAGGGAATAAAATAGAAAAAAAAGCTGCCTTCAGAAAAATAAATCAAAAGTCACAGAGAAGACTATTGTTTTTTTTAAATTTTAACACAGTAATATAAAAATATAAAATAGTAGGGTAGTCAGTAATTCTTGATGTTTCTTTTTCATCACTTCACCACTTTGGTTCTTGGATATTAGTGGTAGAAGGATATTGTGTTATATTATTATTAAGATTTGAAAACAATGCTATTGCAATATAGAAAGTTATCAAATTATACTGTATAGTGTGTACCTTAATATGGAGCCATGTGTCTGAATGCAGAAATGGTTTTCCATTGTCAAATACACGTATTTCCAATTTATAGTTTTGTTGGAAACGATGGTCTAGTTGAGAAGCAGTTCTAACTGTGCCATCAGAATCGATACTGAATGCATTACCATCATCACTGTTACGAATGTCATACGTGAATGGTCCACCATTAGGTTCTAAATCAGCATCGGTTACAGATAGTTGGCATACAATCCAACCAGGTTTCTTGTCTTCCTAAAAAATTAATTAAGTCACATGTTGTAATAAAACAAAATAGTTGACAGTAGGTCTAATAGTTACGTGAACAAACGCTGAATAATTGTGTTGTGAAAATAGTGGTGGGTTGTCGTTAACGTCATTTACTTGTACTTGGACTAATGCATAACTTACAAGTTCAGGAACACCAGAGTCAATGGCACGGATTTGTAGACTGTAGGTAGATATCTAGACAAAATACATCGAAATTTAGAATATGTTTAACTTTTTGTAATTGTAAAATCATATTAATTTTATATAAAAATAGCTAAAAGTTCTTTTAAAGTTATAAGATTTATTATGTACCTGTTCACGATCTAAAGGCTTGGCTACAGTTATGTTGCCTGTATATTGGTCAATAGCAAATTGCTGATGATGATCTCCTTTGACCAGGGAATAACGAATTTTGCCATTCAGATCACTGTCTAAATCAGTTGCTAAAACTTTGATAACAACTTCACCTATGTGTACATCTTCGTTTATTTGAGTGGTATACGATAATTGACTAAATATTGGTGCATTATCGTTTGCATCTAAAATCGTAATGTTGACAATTGCTTGGTTACTTAGTGGCGGTTCTCCCAGATCGGTTGCTTGTATTGTCAGCAAGTAGGATCGCACCCGTTCATAGTCAAGCATTTCAAAAACACTTATCACACCAGTCTCTGGGTTAATTGTGAATTTGTTGTGTTCATTACCACCAGCAATCGAATACACTACTTCAGCATTTTTACCAGAGTCCAGTGATGTGGCCAATACTCTTGTTACTTCAGTATCAATTGGTGCGATTTCAGTAACAGTAGCATAATATGTTCTGGAATGACAATTTGTTTCAAGTTTAGAATTATAGGTAATTCAACAATAGGTTGTTGAGAATAATATTACGGGTCGTATTTACCTTTGGACAAATATTGGTGGATTATCATTGACATCCAACACAATTACATTTAATTTAGCAAAATTTGAAAATGGAGGAGAACCATGGTCAATGGCTTTGACAGTAATGTTGTATGTTTCACAAGTCTCACGATCTAATTTTTTGGCTAATGTCACAATGCCACTGTCAGGTGATATAATAAAATGATTGTCAGCCGAATCTTGTAATGAATATTTGAGTTTACGATTTAAACCTAGAATAATGTTTTTATTATACTTTTGTTACATGCGTAAAATGAATGTTTTATTTTTATTTACCTATGTCAGCATCAGTTGCATGCATCTTGATTACAATAGTACCGATTTGTGCGTCTTCAGATAATGAAGCAGTATTATTATTATTAGAAACAAATTGTGGAGCATTGTCATTGATATCCAACATTGTAATTTCCACTTTTGATACACATTCCCAGTCTTTTTTTTCTCGGTCTTGTACATGTGCTTCTAAATTATATCGTGATTGCTGTTCACGATCAAGAGGCACTGCTGTTTTTAATAACCCTTTAAAAATAATGATAATTACATTTATTATATTGATTAATATTTTAAGAGAACTGCATTTAAATCAAGCAAATTTAATGTAACACACAATTTAGTTATAAAAAATATAAACATTAAATATGAAGAAACATTTTTTACCAGTGTCCATATCTAAATTAAAATGTTCAGCCCCACGACCAGTCAAGTAGTATCGTAATTTTGGATTTAAATCAGCATCATAAGCTTCAATTTGTAGTATTATACTGTTAATTGGTGCTCCTTCAGAGAGCATTTTCTTGTAGCGATGGTGAAGACAGTAAGGTTTTTCATCTAATAATCAGACATTTAAGATATGATTGGAATACTATTATTATTATTTATTTATGGTATTTACTATTTAGTATTTATTATTTACCATTAACATCTGTCACAGTGATTTGAAGTTGCGTAGTTGACACATATTTTCCATCGGTAGCTAGTATTGTAAGTTGGTATTTGTCTAATGTTTCTCGATCTAATGTGTTGGCTACGTATACTTCACCAGTTGATCTGATAGCAAACTTTGAATGTATATCTCCATCACGAATATGATACATCAATGTGGTTGGCAATTCATTATCATCATCTACTAAAGTCAATCTTACTACAACTGTTCCGGGTAGTGAATCTTCTTCAACTGTAAAATATAATATATGATATTTTCTGTTAAATTAAAATTAATTGCTATTAATTATTACCTGTTGCCGAATATATAGGTTGAGAAAAATGTGATGGATTGTCGTTATAGTCAACTAATGATATATGTACTTTAACGGTACTGTTGAGTGATGGAGTACCACTGTCAAAGGCCACAACATTAAACGTATAAGATGATTTCACTTCGCGATCCAAGTTTGATACAGAAACAATAATTGACCCAGAGTATTGATCAATCACAAATGGAACACTGGATTTTGAATTTATTAAATACTTAACTTCTCCGTTTTTGCCTTCATCCAAATCAATTGCACGAACTATAAACATTAATTATGATTATTATTAACTAGTAATGGAGAAAACAATTGTATTAACAAAAAAAAATAATAATATTGCATTACTTTTCACTACTGAAGTGCCTTCAGTAATAGATTCTGATATTTTGGCACTATATAGGTCATTATCAAATTCTGGAGCGTTATCATTTTCATCCAAAACTTTCACATAGACTTCTGTCAATGCAGTTAAAGGAGGAGATGATTCGGTATATGCAAATATCCCAAGTATGTGAAATGATTGTTTTTCTCTATCCAACAAGCCAGTTGTAGTGATCTGACCCTGGTCGTTTATAGTAAAAAGTTTGGTGGTTTCTTCAGAAGCAGTGATTTTATATTTAGTTTCCACTTCAGATACCAATTTCACTGTTGTTACAATTGTGCCTATTGAATTAAAAATATATGTTTGTTTAAATATAGTTATCCAGTATTTACAATTAATTATTTAGGTATGTAATTATTATGGCATAATGATCATACCAATTGGAGCATTTTCTGTTAAATTAAATTTCTGGTCTTCTTGTAGAAACACAGGTGGAGAGTCTTCAGGTGATAATACAAATAATTCTATAGGGACATCAGATTGTCTTGGTGGTGTCCCATTATCAGTCGCCCGAATAAAAAATTGATATACATTATTTTCTAAATAATAATAATAACAAACAAATTTATATTTTAATTAAACTAATCCGACTTGATTTAATTTCTTACTTAATGATTCTACAGTTTTTAATAAAACAAGTGCTCCTGTATATTTATTTACTGCTATTAATTTTGTAATTTCGCTGGGTTCAATATCATTGATTGAGTAAGTAATTTGACCAGATGGTTCTTGGTCATCATCAACTGCTTTTACCTAAATGGCATAGAATTTAAAGAGTTAGTTTATGATAAAATAAGGGAAAAATTAATGATAGAAATACCGTGAGAAATCCTGTGTTGACTGGTAGTGAACTGTGTATGCACGTTTTATATTCGGGCAAGAGGAACCTTGGTGAATTGTCATTCTCATCACTTACCCGAACACGAACTAAAGTATATCCGCATCTAGCACCTTGATCACATGCCAAAACAGTAATTTCATATATTGATGTCTCTTCACGATCCAAAGGCATTTTTGATACAATTTCACCTATATAAACATGTTTTATTATCATATAATTTGTATTATTCATTGTACCATGAATATTTTATATTTTAATTAAACATTATAAATTATACATACCAGTAACATTGTTAATATTAAATATTTTGGACATTTTCTTTGATGGTATCGAGTAGCTCACTTCTCCATATGTACCTGAATCATTGTCAATAGCCTGAACACGAATTATTTCTGTCCCTGCCAATTGATTCTCCAAAATGCGACAGTCATATTGAAATTTTTCAAATATGGGATTGTGTGTATTTGTCGATAACATTTCAATTCTAACCCTTGAGAAACTTGTATACACTCCATCGCTAACTGATACGTTGAGTACATGTTCGTTTACAGTTGTTAATTTGTTCAAGTTTGAAACAATTATTACGCCTAAATAAATATTATAATAATAATTAAAAGTAATTATTATAATTATACAATTATTATTATTAACTAGATATGTATAAAAATATCACAATTTTTTATTATTTAATTTATACCTGATTTTGAATCTATATCGAACATTTGTTGAGTATTTCCTCCGGTTATGCCATACACCAGACGTGAATGATCAACAATGTCTGGGTCAGTAGCAGTTACCATAGTTACAAATTGACCTCTTTCTGCATCTTCTGACAACCAGCACGAATATGAAGCTTGTTCAAATTTCGGAGCATTATCATTAACATCGATAACTATAAGAATATATATATTTTTTTATTTATTTATTGTTTGACTAACATTAACTATTTTGTGATCTAACCAGTAATCCAAAGATGAGTAGTTGTGCTTAGAGGTGGTAGACCCAAATCAGTTGCTTCTAATACGACATGATGAAATGGTCGAGTTTCATGGTCTAGTGCTTGTTTCAAATAAATAGATCCGTCTTTTTCATCAATGTGAAAGTAATCTGTTGAATTTTCTTCATCTTTTTTTATTGAATATTTGATTGCGCGGTTTATGTCTATATAATGCATTTTAAAATAGCTATATAAATCAAATTATTATTTATTACAATTTATTACCTGTATCATTGTCAGTTGCTGTGACTTTTAGTATGAATGAACCAAATGATGCAGATTCTGATATTGTGATATTATAAGAATCTTGGAAAAATTCAGGAGCACAGTCATTTACATCGGTCACCATAATACTGACCAAAACCTCTGCTGAGACACCAGATACACTGTCGGTAGCTCTAATGGTCAAAGTGTAATGTTGTACTTGTTCATAGTCCAAATTGTCAACAGCATACAACAAACCTATTTACAATTCATTAAAGAGTTAAATTATTGACAAATACTAAATAACATCTTGAACATAAACTGTACTGGACATTTCTTTAAAATATTTAGCCAATAGGTTTTCATATTTATCCTTAAAATGCAATTAAAGGTATATTGCATGTATTTAAACATTACAAACACTGATGGTTGTAAATGATATTGCAAAGATAAATCTGAAGACAAATTTTTTAAAGAAAAAAGGAACCATTTCATGAGCACTAGAGAAAAGCATGGACAAGTCAGTCAATAAAGTTATTTTAATAATAGCTGTGTAAAAGCTTAGGTAAGTGTATTAGCCATGCGCAAAAATAGTGTTGTTTTATAAAATTTTAACCCCTGATGTCCAAGTTTTATCTCAGATGCTTAATCTTGTAAGACTCCGAAAACAAAAGCACAAAACACACACAATAGAATAACTAATGTGTACTCACTAGTACCACCGTAATCATCAGCTGTTGAGACCACCAAGAAAAGAAATAAAAACAATAGTAAGTGATAAAGAATCTTAATAATAATTATAAATCTAAGAATTAACTATCTTTCACCATTAAGCTTAAAATCACAATGAAGAGTGGTTAAATAAATGATAAAAGAAAATTTAAAGGAAAACTTACCAGTGTTGAAATCGATAGCAAATTCTTCAAATGTGTTTCCAGCTACAATACTATAAATTAATTTTCTAGCTAACGGTGAGTCAGCTCGAATAGATAATGGGATAGGAGCATAGAGATCAATATTTTCTGGTACGGAAACCGAGTAAAATTGTTTGTCAAACACAGGCATGGAACGATCCATTACTTTAACATTGACTTCTACTTCAGTTGAATACGATTGTAAACCTAGAATATTTTTTTTTCAATAACTATTATCATTTTATTTATTAACTTTTACTATTAGTAATTAAATTATATTTATATTTATTTTTTATAATTAATTATATTTAATATTTATAATGATTAATTTATTGTATAATAATACAATACCTCCATCAAATGCAGCAACAATCAATTTAAATTCATTTATATGGCCATTGTTTTGACTTTCAAGATTATGTCGCAAAAATATCTCTCCAGTACTTCTGGATACTCTAAATAGTTCACCGGGTCCTTTAGTTAGTTCATATCGCACAGCAGCGTTTTCACCTTGATCTAAATCCACAGCATGTACCTAAATTTTAAGATAAGTAAAATATACTAAAGAAGTAAAAATATTTTATCTTTTTCAAATTAGATTATAAATATATACCTTTGTAACAAGGTCATCTTTTTTTGCATCAATGGATACAATAGCATAATACGGTAAGTTAACAAACATTGGTGCATTATCATTAACATCTAAAATAGTAACATTAATTGGAACGTGAGCAACTCTTAATGAATCATTGTCAGAATCCATGCTTTGAACCTTAATATTTATAAATATATATTATTACTGTGGATATTATTCAATTAGTTATTTAATAATATTAACATAAAACATTTCCTACTTGTACAATGATTTGGTAAGTTTCTTTAACTTCACGATCAAAACCTATTCCAGTTGTACTAAGTATTCCTGTAGTTAAACCAATTTGAAAATATTTGCTCGGGTTTGAAATAGAAAATAATAAATGTTCATTGAGATGTGCTCCGATTACAGTGACTGCACATAAGAATTTAGGTTTCGATTCGTTTTCTACAATTGTAGCAAAGTAAATAGGTTTTTGGAATTTCAGACTAGAGTCTTCACTTCTATACCAATGTACATTAACATTCCTATACATATATATAACAAAAAAATATCAAATTTAGAGTCATAAATGGTATTAACACTATTATCTATTATTAAATATTATTATTTAGTCTTACGATTGGCTAGAATATTTTCCATCAGATACAGAGACAACCAAATTGTGATGAACTGATTTAATACCCAAATTTGGATCTTTAACGGTTATAAGTCCTCTATCAGCGTCAATTGCATAAATATTTCCTTCGTTTCCGCTAACAATTGAGTATATTAATTTTGTTTGCCCTTTTGAATCACCATCAGTCGCATTCAGCTGAACAACAGCTACATTAACATAGGTAGGTACCAATACGGATGCATTGTATTCGTAACTCTTGAAAACTGGTGGACAATCATTCACATCCAAAATTGAAATAAATACTTTAGCTAGTACTTCAGATGTCCGCCGTGGGTTGCCTTGATCGATGACTCTGACATGGAAAGTAATATTCGGTGAAGTTTCATAGTCCAACAATGTTGTTGTCCTAATAGCTCCTGTAAATGTGAAAACAATAAATATTGATATAATTTGTATTCGTTTCTCATTCACACAGGTTGTGGAATATAATGTACCATAAATAATAATGTGATATATACCTGTGTTGGAAACGACGTGAAACATTCGGCTCTGGGCAAATTCCACTATTTCATATTGCAGTAGACCATTTGATCCTGAATCAGCATCAATAGCTTTAATTAACATTGGCAATGTGTCGTTCAACAGAACTAGTGATCCAATTGGTGCAGCTTCACTAATTACGCCTTTATAACTGGTATTTACCAACACAGGTGAATTATCATTTCGGTCGAGCACATGCACAGACACTAAACAAGTGGCTTTCGAACCGGCCTAAAACATAATTTAAAAAAATCGAAATAATAAATAGTAAGTTATAATTATCAAATATATTTCCATAAAACAATAATTTTTGATTACCATATTCGTAGCTGTGATGCTAAGGTTATATACGTGACAAAACTCATAGTCTAAACGCCGTTTGGTGATTAAGACACCAGTACTAGGGTTCACTGTGAACAAGTCATAAATGTCACCTTCGACAAGTTCGAATAGCAGAGACGACGTGCTCCGAGCTTGCAAACGTTTGACAACAGTTCCAGATGGTTCATTTTCATAGATTTCTGCTGATTCATCTAAATTGTTGAATCTAGAATATTGATTAAAATAAAATATGAATATAATATATTTTGTTTATTCCTTAATAATTAAGTGATTACTTAGGAGGAGCGTTGTCAGCCATTACGACCATTATATATACAGGTATAGTAGAATACAGTGGTGGAGATCCCGAATCAACAGCTTTCACGATTAATGTATATTCTGATGACACAGACATGTCCAACTCTTTCATGAGTTGTAGTGTGCCTAGTTTACTGTCGATGCTGAATACGTTGCCAATATTTCCTGTTAAAATATATCAATTAATGATTTTTAATTATAAAAAAATAAATAAATAAATAAACATGTCATATTTTTTATTTATTAATTTCTGCAGATGGGGGAACAAAAATAATATAAATAATAGAAAATATATGTGTAAAGTTGAATTAGTGCATTTGAATAAAAAAAAATATATTTTACAGGGAAATTATTTTTATTAGAATAATTTCTAACTTAAATAAGAGTATCATTTAATTAATACTCTTAATTTCAAGCAGTTTGAAAAAATGGTGCCGAAATCGCCCTACATATAAATATCAGTGGGTGAGTGGATGGATAGATGTAAAGTATTAAATATTATAGTTATTTTAATGTTAATAAATGGTGTGTGCAATAAGTAATAAAAAAAAATTCTTCGAAATTGGTGGGTGGTGGTAGTATCTTAAGTATATTCGCCCTAAATATAATTATAGACTTCGGCACCACTGAGTTAAATAAGTTATAAGTTTAAAAAGTTTTTTTATTAGTTAAAATTTAAACTATTTTAGTTAAGCCAAATAATTATTAATTATAGTATTTTCAATTAAATTTAATATATAGATTGTCTAATAATTAGATACAATTATTGTATAATACTGTTCGTTGTTATAATATGATTTCATTATTTATAATATATTTTTATATAAATTATAAAACTTATTTCCTATTGGCATATTGAAACTGTTTAAAGGTTAAAAGATGTGCAAATTATTATAATTTAGAATATAATAATTATAATAAATCATACATTTCTTAGGTATTGTATTATAACAGTGTATCTACCTGATATAATATGATAAGACACTGCAGCGTTTACACCGTGATCTTTATCTGTAGCCAATAATTGCAGAACATTAGTGCCCACGGCAGTGGTCTCAAACACTCGTCCCTGAACGATGTTAGTACTGAATTCAGGTGCGTGATCGTTGCTGTCGATTACAGTTATTAAAACTCGAGCAAAGTTCTTTTTGGACGGTGTACTCTGGTCTTTGACAACCACAGTCAACTCATGTCTAGCTATGCTTTCTCTGTGAATAACAGGAACAGGATACAATTATAAAATATAGATGTGAAAATTGTGGACTTGGGAAGAATATATGATCTCTCCAAAAAATTCTTCAGAATTAGAGTGAAAAATTATTATGAAGTAGTAAAATTATTTTTGTTCTACTCCTTATCATAGTTTATATCTTTCAGGATCAAACTTCAATACAACCTCATGTAAAAGGTGTGAAAACTTAATCTAATCCTATGTATATTTTAAATACTACCCAGGACCTTACATTACGTTTCTTCAGTGAATATCTAATTGGGATGTAAAATTTCACTAGGTAATATAGATTATTCACACCTTCTAGATTTATAAAGGGGTTAATATTCTGTAGGAACATTTTATAACCCTCAAAGCAAATTTTCACTAGGGATATTTTATCAGACCTTGTAATATAATATCATTAATATATTCATTAATGCTAATTTAACCAGGAAAATTAAATAATTTAAAAATAACGTTAACGTTTCAACTCCTGTGGAATATAAACAGCAAAATCCAATAAATACTTAAGCATACTGAAAAAGGGGATCATTGATGGGGCATGGGGCTTAATCCCCTTTCAAAAAATTCAACAAATGAAAATGAAAGATAATAATAATAAATAACATTTTATATGATTAATTTATATATTATACCTGTCCAACGGCTGTTGTACTGACACTACGCCCGACTGATAGTCAACAGCAAACGATTCGACGGAATTGATGTGCTGTGCACTGTGTATACCGTACAAGAGTCGCAAGTCTTGGTCGTCGTCTGTGGCGATCAGCCTGACGACCGGCGAGCCGATTTCCGCGTTTTCCGTCACGTTTACTTCGTACACGTCTTGTGAGAATTTAGGCCTGAACTCGTTGATGTCTTTGACACTGACGAATAGTTGTGTAGCCGTCGTGTACACGCCGTCCGTGACAGAGATTGTCAGGTTGTATTCTTTGCACGTCTCCCAGTCGAGCTGTCGGGCCAGCAGAACATTGCCATTGTCTTCGATCATGAAATCTGAATTCGGGTCACCGCCTGTAAAATATATCAAAATTAGTTACATAAGATAGTGTAAATTTAGAATAGCCTCAGAATGAAATCGGGAATGCCAATACATTTGTACAACAAAGTTATTTGCCGTCGATCCCCAAAAGAGGATACGACTAGAATCAAGATTGATATTCCATAGGATGATACCAGTTCGGTTACCTACCTACGGGACTTTGATTGCGTGACTTGATAACCCAGAGGCACATCTTAAGAGGTCCAAATCTAGACTTACTCTGAATTACATTATTTTTATTTTTATAGTTAATAATAATAATAATATTAATAATCAGTTAATAAGTGATGCATCTAGTTTGATAAAAATGCAATTTTGAAACAATTATATTTACAGACTCTACTGATCTTTATTTTTTTATGAATTAAAAGTAGAGCTTTGTTGTTTTGTAAATAGTTCTAAGTTGAGAATAAAAAATAAGCTAGGTAGTTAATTTGTGAGTGGTTTGAACCCTAAAAACCATCCCCTCAGCACACCCCACAGTCAACAAATATAAAACACTATACTAAACCTCTAATTATCTAGAAAAATATTATTCGTTAAAATATAATTTAGTAGAACTTAAAATCGAAAAATTTTAATGAGTATTTAAATTTTAGATTTTAGAAAAATCAAGTTTAATACAGAATACAGACTAAATAAAACTTTTTAATATAAAATTTAGGCATTGACAAAATCAATTTGATTGTAGAGTAATAATTGTACAGAATGGATGGTAATTATTATACCAAAAATCTGTCGCTGGCATGCACAGCTTTTTCACACATGGTTATAAATATTTAATATTTACCTTTTTTTTAATTTTTTTTTTTTGGATTTTTTAAATTTTTAGACTAAACGTATACAAATTTAAATTAAATTTATGATTATTATTTTTCACCCAAAATCGATACCTAAGTACAGTTTGTACCACGTAATACTATTATTTATTTCAAAGTTCACACTTACTTTCGATCCGGTACCAAAGGTAATCTTGGTCCTTGTCCACGGCATTTATAAGTGTTACTAGGTAGCCGATAGTGTCACTCTCTGTGATGTCAACTTTTTGATTAGGATTTTGAATTTCAGGCACGTGTTTGGAGTTTTCGGGAATTTTCAGCACTTCAACAATAACCTTTGCTACGGCACTCATATTCGGCGATCCATTGTCAGTGGCTTTTTTTTATAAATGTGTTAAAAAAAAAAAAAAAAAAAAAAAAAACATTATAAATAACGGAATAAGAAGACAAGAAATAAACATCAATACATATAAATTAGAATTATTTGGTACCTATAAGAAACTAAAATAATAGGTAGGTAATCCTATATTAAAATTTAATGTGCAGCGGAATTTGTGACAAAAGTTTAGTAAAAATTTGATATGATAGAAAAATAATGAATGACACGATTAGAAATTTAGAACACGTTTATTTGGAAATAACTAGAATGATAATATATGGTTTAAATTGCAAAACATGCTATAGAGAAGGTTATGGCAAAGTCGATGACGCGAGAGAAGAAAATTGTCTCGATGATAGCTCGAAAAGACGATTAGGTACTTAGGACGATAAGCATAGTCATATATTATAATGACAAGAAAATCGAACAAATTGACGAGTGGAAGAGACGTCTTAAGAATGGGTTTTAAGTGGAAAAAAATGTACATGTTTTGAAAAGAAGGCATGATAATCAGCGCATATACATATATATAGATAGGTTAGATTAGGTTAAATTAAGTTACCATTAACAATTCGATATTATTCAGTTAAAAAATTTTAAATTATATGATACAAATTTAAACGGGTTTTAGCATAATAAGTATTCTATATATGGCAAAGCCGGAAGGCATACAAATACCAAAATTATACAAATATAAAGAAATATAGAATAACATTTAAAAGTTAAAAAAAAACTAATATTACAAATATTTTACGATTTAGCTTGGTTTCACTTAATATATATGTACATATGAGCTTGTAAAAAGATACATAGGTATTTGATATTGTTTGGTTTTTCACATGAAACTTTGTCACGATTGGTTCAAAATTGAAAAAGTTATAAACAAAAAAGTATTGTACGTTACTTTTAAATTTAAATCTCAGAAACTTTTAATATTTATATCATTTCCGATTTGAATTTAAGCTTAACAGAGCAATATTGTTATGGTAAAGATATAATATTTATTTGTATACGAATAGGTCATACAAACAAATAAAGTAATGGAAGTATGATATTATAGAAGATCATTTTACAAACTATACAATCGTATGGTTCGAGAGCCGCGAACTTTTATTTAAATATTGAAATAATTAATATTAATTTAAATGTAATATTTGTAACACACTGTAAAATATATTGTTAAATATGAGTTATAATAACGACATAAGAGAAATTAATTAATCAACATATATTGCGATTCCAATATGAAAATTTTTAATTTAAAGAATATCTGGAGCAGCGATAGAACTATTGATGCTTTTCTCAACATCATATAACTCTGTGGAAAAGTATTTTATACACATCAAAATATACTAATAATAAATATATTATATAGAAATCAATTAAAATAAAACTCAACATTTTCGAATCAAACTATCAAATATAGATCCCAATATAGCTGATTTAATATTGAAGAAATAACACCACCCGTCCACTGAATATTTTTGAAAGCCTAATTATACAAATCATCCATTTTCTTTTAAATTGAATTATATATTAAAATTATTATTATTATTTGTTTTTGTTATAGGGTCAGTATTTCCGTAAGCAATTTTCCTATCAGTCAGGGGTACACCGAAAGAAAAGTTTGGAAAACGCTGAAAATAGAAGGTTGCATTAACGAATGGTTAAATGGTTACATTGTTTCTTTTTTCTAAGGCCGAACCAACGGTTTAATCATTTAATGTTCATTTTCCATTAATTGTATCTGTTAAAATTTGTTATCGACGATTAATCTTACATAAAGCACAATAGAATTATTATAATATAAGATTTACATAATAATATAGGTACCTAATTATGCTAAATTAATCACTTTTAAATGTGCAAACGATGATAAGAAAAAAAAACCAAGCAAATATACTTATGGTGAGATAAACGTTTTTCGCTATTCAAACCATTTAATACGATTATAAGAGGTGTAATGTGGAACGAATCCAAAATACGAGTCGAGTTTAGATTTTATATCTGAAGTAAATAATGATGGTTCGAACGTGTGTATGTGTCAAACAAAGAAAGTTATTTTTCCCGAGGAATAATGTGTTTGGCGGGATATCGCATGAAAATAAATTGGATTTTGATGTTTTCATACAGACGACGATGACACGTAAATGCATGAAACGAAAAATAGTATTATAAACCACATGGCATTATGATCAGAATATTATTACACGCTTTACATATTGGTAAATATATTACGTGGGTTTAGAATAAAAAGGTTTAAAATCCTAATTTGACTATCTATACCACCTGCGTAAAAAGGACTGTCTTCTTTAATATTAAATTATTTTAAAAATGAGTTTAAACGTTATCTTTTGAAACGGTCTGCCGCGGCAGTCTAGATCGGACGGTATTTATAAGGTTTATTATTATCAACACATATAATATTATTATTACAAATAATGATAATATTACTGACGAGGCTAAACACTACTCTACATCAAGAGTCGAAACTCATTACGCGCAATAATTAAACTCCAGAGACAGCTAAACTCAAGAAAATGGGTTGACAAATGGCGTCTTTGAATCAACACTTAAACATTAATAACCGTAATTTTCAATTAAAACATAATCTCAAATATCCTATAACTATATCCGTAAATAATCACACAATCCAGTGGTCATGCAATGCAAAATATTATACAGTATTTCTTACGATAGGAATCTAAATTTTAACAGCCACTTAAAACTAACAATACCGAAAGGAACACGCATTTAAGTGCATGCTGTACCATTAGAAAAAACGTTCCGTAACGAGCGTTTACTTAAGACTTGACTAATTTTACTAAATGTAATTTTTAATTTTTTTTTATGTTGATAAAAATTAAAATGTATTATATTAAATAACTAAAAATATTACAAGATAGAAATTATTATGTCCAATATAAATTTAATTAATTAAAAAATAATAATTCCCATTAAATTATATATACTTTTTTGTAATCTTCAAGAAAGTGCCGCCAGGTGAAATTGCCCCTACGAGCCCTCCTCTACATAAGGGCCGAGTATTTATTTTTATCAATAACGAATAAAATATTGTACAACTCATATATCGTTGAATTAATTTTAACAATAATAACTTAATAAGTGTAGGTATATACTATATATATTATGGTTTAGTTAGTAGTTACTGTACATTTTTATTTAGTGAAACATACTAAACGAAGTAAACGTATTTAAAATATAATGGGATATGTATTTCTTGTCGACGATTGTTAATATTATTAAAATATTAACCACTGTGTATATATTATTTGACATTTGATATCGATTTAACGTTATTTCTTTTATACTCACGTAAAATGAAAAGTCTTGGTTGCCTCTGAATGAGTGGTCTGAATGTACTACTCCGGTATCAGATTCAACGGAAAATATATCGTCAAATCCTTGTGCGGCTTTCATAGTATACGTTAGCCGAGCGTTATCTCCGAAATCCTTGTCGCTGGCCATGACCTATCAATACAAATAATAATAATTATTATGAAAATTATAACATCAATCACAGTTGTTGCAGTTAAGGTGCGATTTACATGCATGCGTCACACAATTTTTAATCAAACCGCGCAGAGACAATATTATGAAATATTATTTGGGCGCATTGTAAATATTAAATTTGTATTTTAAATTTTAATACTTATATATTTCATCACGCGACTAGGAATTGTATCGATATATTTTTTGATTATCATACGACTTCACAAATAATAAACAGTGTGATCAAAATTGAGTGGTTAAAAAATTGACGGTATTGACATAATTATTTCTTACAAAATGCTTTGTCGTCTCGTATATCGTGACGGATAGTTAAATAAATAATACGAAGTTTAAAATATTACAGATGTTTTTGTATTATATTGTTATGTAATAGAGTGATGTCATAAAATAAATATCCAATGCGTTTCAATTAAGTACTCGAATTTAAATTGATAAAAATCATTAAATTAATAATTACAATTTTTATGTCAAAGTTATAATCGACACATTATATCACCTATCGTTTACGATGAAAGTATAATATATATTATATACGAACCCTGAACAATGTCGGTCCTACGATATCATTGGGCCCAAAAGACGTCCATGGTTTTTTGTCGAGTTGCTCGTCGACCTCGATCATTTCTGCTATCGCGGCGGTCGTACCGTTTTCTTGGGTCAACGGCTCTTGAACGGGCTGCGTTTCGGGTATTTTGAACCGGTACGCTTTTTTCAGCATTTCCGGAGCGTTGTCGTTCACGTCCTCCACCGTTATAACCACGCTGGTAGTAGACGACAACACGGGTATGCCGTCATCGATTACAGTAACCTGTTTTGATGGTAGATAAAACAAAATATTCAGTAGGTAGCCATAACATTTACACAGGCTGGGCATTAACGAATCAAGTTAATTTTTTTGCATAAAATATCAAATTATATTTTAGTTATTTATTTTTTTTTATTAAGTAAGTTAAATAATATAATTCACATTATATTGCAATATCTGTATTGGTTATAATTCTGTTCGTACAAAACATCTGAACATAAATGATATATTTTACGATATTGTAATATAATGCAGTTGTAATAACTAATAATGTGACAGTAGTTTTTAAGGTAACTCTTAAAATATTATAATGTATACCAGTGACGGATCTAGGATTTTCACACGGAGGGGGGATATTAAATTTGTGTGTACATATATATGTATAGGTATGGTTTATTATAGTAAAGACATAAAATAATAAATTTATATTACAAAAAAATCTTTATTTTACCTACAGGGGGTATATGGGAGTATGTAGAACTTGCCACTGATATATACTATGTAAACATTGAATTTTAATCTTTAAAATTGGTTTAACTTTACGATTATTTGGAGAGCGAGAAAGACATTATTTAGACGTTGGACTAGAAATGTTATTACTTTGCAATAAAAAACATGTCCATTACTTTAAACGTTGTAGTCATATTTTATAGTTCTGCAGTGAGTCCATAAACGCATGGTAATAAATATAATATAAATACTATACAAATATATGGACCGTTCTCGAAAAATCGTACAATACTCTTAATGTAAAAATAAACGAATGTATTATATTTACCTCAAGTATGTGTTCGGATTCAGTCTCTCGGTCGAGTTTTCGTCCGGTAGTAGTTATAAGACCTGAAAATAATAACCATACAATTTGGTTAATTTAAAATAATAATATTGAATAAAACTATATAATATTTCATATACGTCTTCGTCCTGTAGCATCAGAAATTCCCCCATCGCAATTGTAACTACGTGTAGGTATGGAGAATATAATATAACGTTATCAGAATTTCATGTTAGAAAAATGGCTGAAATTTTAATGATCTTTTGACCACCCTGTTTATAAATACGAGGATTTGATATTTTTTAGTCGAATTATATCAATGTAAAAATAATAGGTTTTTGTCGGTGAAATAATACAATAGGCGTCAAACTATATCTTCATTGCTAAGCTCACGCTTGTTTCCAATGTCCTATTGTGCTTTTCTTAATTTTATATTATATCAATACGTGTAAATTATATCTTTTATTACTGTCTCCGTATTATTATTTGTATTGTATCTTACAGACAGGAAGCAAATTACTTACGCAATGTATATGATTTAATAATAATATTCTATATTCATATTTACGTTTAATGACACGCTGTATAGGTAATATTAATAATTCATAATTTTAATACCTTATAATCTTTAAGACTTTTCGAATAATCGAATATAGCGATTACGTAAAAATTACAAGTAGAAATAACGAGATTTTGTACTTTTCTTGTGCGGATTCAGTTAAAACTTGAATTTATACTGTCTACCTATTATATATATTATGATGATAATATTATGAAATACATTGAATGACCGTTATACGTCAAACGCGGCGACTCTTGATAACAAGATTTTTTAGAGTTTCATATGTATAAAATATTTTTTTATCGATATTTTCAATGATATAATATATAATATATATAACTGGAAAATCGCTAATTTACCAACCAATTCGAATATATAATAAAATAAAAAATATATATCAAATTTGATAGTATAAAGACGCGTTTCCTATATATTAAACGAGTATAAGCTTTATTTTGGCTATAAACGCCAATAAATTATTAACACCGTTAATTAATCGAGACCGTTAAAGCTAACTTATCGGCCGAGCGGTTGTAAAATATATCAGTGTCTTCTCAAGTTAATATCCAAGTATTAAAGCTCTTGTACGATACCCTATAGACTTGCACATAATCGATACAGAATGTTTGCATACCATTATTTTGCCGATGTCCAGAGGATAATTTGAATTATGGTAATTGCCGAATGGCTGTGCTCAAGTTTTAAAATAGACGATCATGTTTTGGATTATATATATATATATATATATATATTATTATTATTATATATATATATAACAATGAATTTAAATGGTTTTGCGAAATCAATATACGAACACATTATATTAAACTATATACACATTTTGGACGTTAATTCTCAATAAATATGAACCTATACGATTTCCAAAATAATATATCTGATCAAAATGTAGATATGATTTATTTCAAACAATTACCACAAAGACAATTAATTTTATACGAAAAATAATATTATAATAATTACTTATACTAATAATTAAAAATAAAAAATAAAAATAACCATTTTATGCATAGAAACCTAAATATAATTATTTTAATTGCGTTTTATTTTATTTTAAAAAACCTATTTTTGAATAAGTTCTAATATTTTGTTGATAATTATTATAGAAAATAAATTTACAAAAACTGCAGTGTAAACTGTAAATGGAATAATAATATAATTTTAAAAAAGTTACTAGAATATACTTTAGTTCAAGTTTGGTACTTGAAATAAATATAAATGGGTAGGAAAAAAAATTGACATGTGATCAGGAGTGGTTTTTAGTGGTTTAACTGCTGTATTATTAGATTGTATTTTGTAACAAAAAATATCGTACATGAAACTAATATAAATGGGATTTGTTATAATGACTGTTTATAGTTTATTTATTTTTATATATATACATACATACATATTTTAATTATTTATAATATATCTAGATTAATTATTATATATAACTCAACAACAATTGCAAAACAAAATTATGAAATAATGTCATATATATTATAATCATAGAATTAAAAAGGGTTACGAATCAAAAATAACAATTACATATTATTTTGTGTTGTTAAAATGTTAAAAAAAAAAAAAAATTATATGAAAATAGCTTTTACTCTACGATAATTGCATATTTTGATATTAACATAATATGTCATAATAATAATAATAAATTAGTTCTGAAGAAAATATGTACTTGCAATTGACAATAATTTGTATACAATATTATATTAAAAGTGAAATGAATAATATAAAACGCGTTGAATACGTCAGTAACGTACCTACCTTACGATGAATAATTTGATTTAATTTTTCATATACAATGTATCACATTCATTCCGTGTTTATCCGCGTCAATAACTTTTATTTCTATAAACATATTTGAAATTTGATTTTTGTACCTAAATTATTTCTGAATTGAAATAAAATATACTTTTATTGTACTTAAGCTCGAAAAAATTGAACATTTTACATTCCCTAACTAATGAATAATTATTTATGAATAATTATTTAATACCTAATTATATTTTAATCTAGAAAAATTTACTTGAAAAAATAAAGACGCGGAAAAACGCTGCGAGAGATTGAGCTGTATTTAATGAATCATATTATGTTACATAATAATATGCAAACAAAATACGCGATGGTAATTAATTAAATAAAATAATTACATTATACCGTGTCTATGGTTTTCGACAATCAGAAATGAGATATTGTCGAAGGACGGAAAAAATACGCACAGAGACTTGTCGATTTATACGATTTTTGATGTCGTATACGTCTATATAATATTATATTAGACACGATTTTATAGCCGAGAAAGGTGTTTTGCGACGGCAGCTAAAAGGGTGTCGGTAAATGAATTTGTACGGATACCGTCGTAAAAGTCGTATGTCTGTGTGCAAGCGTTTAATTAAAAAACTTTTAACCGGAAAAAATACTCCGCTCACGTTGCACGATGCTTTTAAATCGCACGGGGCGAAAAACGGTAGTCCTAATCGTCATTTATATAATATATTAAATAAACGTGGTATGTGGTTACTCGACTGCGGTAAACCCACGTATTTATAAGGTAAGCGAGTACTACATTATAGTAGGTAATAATAATGCGAAGTCGTCGATATTTCGCAAAACCTGATGTACCTATTACTACGTGAGTGTGCAATGATCTGAAAACGTGAAATTGAATTTTATGCAATTTTACACGTTGTCGAGATGGATTTTCGATAAAAACGTCAATAGGTAGACAATGACAAAAAGAAAATAACGACTATATGAAAATATATTAATATGAACAAGTAATACATTTTCCTAAGCTAGACAAAAAAATAATATTTTTTTTAAACTATTAAATTAATTTTAATAAATGTACCTGCTATATATATATATATATATATATATATATATGGTACGTAATAAATAGTTGGTGTATTAAATTTATTCGCATTATATTTTCAATTAGCGTTTATACCTTTTATTTTTTAATCATTAATTTTGCATTTTTATACTAGAACATTTCATTGCTGGACATTTTTATTTTTTCTGTGGACATTATTTATAATATTTAAATTCCCGTGTGGGTGAAACTGCGAAAAGTTTAAAATTATTTATCTTTCGTCGTGGCTATAACGGATAATGGGAAACCTTATCCCATGTATTACTACTATATATACGTGGGAAATGTCGCGTTTTAAATCGATTATTCGAAAGTCGAATTGAAAGTGGAGTGAAAAAAAAACAAATATAAAAATTACACTTATAGAATATTGTATGGCTATATAGTAATGTACTCGTATACGCGTCAAGTCGGCCAAAAACGAATGTGTCCTACGTATACATATTTCACAGACCGTACTATCGGCTCGAGAGATTATAAAATATACAGAGCGATAAGTATATTGTGTTATACAAATAATATAACTATATTGAAAACGCGTGTATTCTCACTATTTTTATAATGTTAAATTCTAATCACTCTGTAGAGTACAGTGTACATAAGACTACGAGATGTAAAGGGTGAAATGTAAATTTTTTTTTTTACTTGGTGATTTACACGGATCGTAGATTTGAATACAAATGCTTTAGACGATATAATGGCATTTATGGTTTGTATATTGGAAAACAAATAAATAATAATAATAATAATAATAATAGTAATAATATAGTATGTACAATTTATTAAATCTAGGTCATAAATCATAATATGTTTAAGTATGAAAAATAAAATAATATAATAACGATATGATAGATATGTATTGATACTAGTGACGGGTAACGACTTAATTTAAAATATCGATATTGCAGAAATTACCATTTCTCGCGAAATAGGATCAATAATGGATAATTTAAATATAAAATTGCATATACTAAAAAATAATTATAATTATAATTTATAGTGGTATTAAAACGGAATTACACTATTTTGAATTATTACGATTTACGGTAGGTACCCAATAGGTATTAATGTCAAACAATAAATACCTAATAACGCCGTCATTTGTAGCTTCAAATAACAACATAGAAAAAAATAAATAGTATATATGAATTATGTATTTATAGATATAAAATGAATTAAAAACTTCAAGTAATAAAGTAGTAGCATCATTTAATTCTTAATTCTTAATTAATTAAAGTCAAACGATCCTATAAATATTTTAATGTCTTTTGGAAATAGTCAATTATTTTAACAAACATTACATATATTATTATTATTAATTAATTTATTACTATTATTCAATATATTAATCTTTTTATATTTTATTATGTACTACCTTATTATTTTAAGTTATATTATATTATTATTATCTATACACATATATTGTAAATTGGTCTTTTGTCCGTATTAATAAATAAATATTAGTATAGTAAATTTATATTATTTAAATAATAACCATAACGATATCTCGATATATAAGAGTTGAATATTTATCTTGATTTATTTAATTATTATTGCTTTAAAATAAATATACATCGATATAATAGCATAATATTATAAATACATATATTTCGTTGCCGGACAAAATGTACAAAACAAAAAAACGGGAAGGTCGATTTTGGACTTCCTTCTTCGTCCCTTTGGTCCTTGGAAATTATTATTATTCCAAAGTGGTTTATTATAATTAAGATTTGAATGCAATAATATTACATTCAAAGTTTCGAAATTTTTTCCACGAGTGTAAATTATCTATGAGAAAACTCAAAAAACTTACAAGTCCCTACGTTCAAAATTACATTAGTTATCATGAAAATCTAAAATCAAATTCATCAAAATTACGATTTTCGTGAATTTAGCCGTGTTTCTGTTAAGTTTTGGTAGTTTTTCTTCTTCTAAGGAAATTTTTTTGAAAAATTCAAAAAATAAGTGAAATAAAGTACCAACTAGATGCAATTTGCTACCGAATACATACTCCATTCTACCCAAAAAAGTGTCGTCAGACATAAAAAAAAAAATACTTCATTGTAAAACTAATACATTCTTCGCTTCGTTCAGAATCTAAAAGGTCAACAAGTAGAAATCTAAATTTTGTGACACATCGAACTCGTGAGTTATAACTGACGAGGTAGAATTAATTCTACATGGTTTCTATCTATAGTCTCCTTGCCGCAGGATACTTGTATAACAAACCTCCTGCCCAGTAGTACGAATTGCAGAACTATTATTAAATAACACCGTTGTATAGACAAATGATAACAGTGGCTCAATAATCTTAAATTTTTCTGAGAGAGGGCCAATATTTTAGTAGAATTTTTTTAATATTTTAATACGCTTAAATTAAATCTGTATTTATTTTGTGTAGTTTAAAAATATAATATTAGTTTTCGTTTTATATTTGTAAGTTTATTTAAAACTTCTTCTACTGACATCGATTTTTAACAAATAATTATTTCTATTAAAATGGATTACTAAGAAGACATGTACCCCTGAACCCACTTCTCATGTAAACATGCCACAGTATGATGGTTATCATATACCGACAACACATCTGTGGTAAAATCGCAATTAAAAAATATTATTTAAATTAATTTTTCTGTACGCGAAAACCTTACCGGTGTTCGGCGATATCGTGAACAACGATTGAGGATTGCCGGTAGTGATTTTGTACGTGATCCTCGTGTCTGACATATCGGCGTCCGTTGCTTCTAATTGTATGATCGGCGTGTTTGGCGCTGCGTCTTCCTTAACGCACGGATAGTACACCGGGGCTTTAGTCAGAGGCACGTTGTCATTGACGTTTTTTACTTCCACGAAAACCTTAAACAAAACCAAACAAATAAATATAGGTATTTATACAGATATTACAAATCGCATAATTTGTAATAATAATTAATTAAACGATTACAGAGTGATGGTAATGATCGAACCGAGTTCATGTAAAAGATAAAAAGTAATTTTTGAGTATTACATCATCGATTTTGGAGTAAATTTTACACCAGATTCATTGGTCACACTTTGATTTTCATGCGACTATTTATGAGCAAGTAATTTTAAATTGCGGTTATAGGCATTTTTGGTTTTATGAAATTAACGTTGGTTAAAGAGTATGTAAGAGTATATCATTTATAAAGAGGATGAGTTCTATTATTTTTAATTTTAAGCATTTTAAGTCAAATATCACAGTAGGTAAGTAATTGTTACAAAGTTTTTAAGTTCTTAATAAATATTTTAATTTTAAAATCATATTTACATTAATACACTTATAAAAATTGCATTGTGTATTATGTAAAAATATTTTTGTTGAAAAGTAGCTAATTTTGATTGTCTCTCACCACAGAATAATTATGTCCAATTATGTTTTGAGAATAAAAAAAATACAAAATAATAATGCAGATAATATACATTGAAAACGTAAGTAATTTATAACGTATGATATTTATATTTATAACATGATATTCTGATCACTCTGTATATATTACAAAAAACATTTTTTTTAAAAACTACCATATTTTAATGGTTATAAGTAGAACAAATATTATATGTTCAGTGATTTGTTTAAATTTCTTGGCATTCAGATGAATTTGCTAAATTTTATTGTAAAATGTCTGCGAGTGATTTTGAGTGCATATGAAATAAAAATGTACTCTCCTCATACTAAAAGATACCATTTATACGAGACCACGGGTTGGCGCAAGTACTTTGCATTTACAGTTTTAGCTTCAAGAGGAAACAGTTTTGCGAGCCTACCTATCCCATGCTTATTGTTTGAGTCATGTGTAATAATTTTTTCAATTGAATTGAAATATTCGTTAAATTCACTCGTTATCTCTTATAATAGTATTTTTCCTACAACGAAAAGAATAACTATTGTAAATTAATACAATTTTCAGAATAGTATATTTTTTAAATTACTTAAAAATATATTGTAAACTAAATAACTATCGTTTTCCTACTAATAAAATATAACAAATGTCGCAGCCGTTTACATACGACAATAAAATTACTTTACTATGATCGAGTATTTTATATTTATTTGCAATATTTTTTTTTTTTTATATACACGTATAATGATTTCAGAGGGAATGAAACCGATTTGTTTAACTATAATTACCTATAAAATAAATTAATGTTTAAAGTTGATAGTCGTAACTTATATGAGTTTGAAAAGTCGAAACTATAGTGTATGAACACAGCAGTGTTAAGCACGCGATTTATTTCGAAGAAAATATTTTGAACAACTACAAAAACATTTCCTACGATATACGTAAAGGACGTAAAATGTATAGTTTAAAAAAAAAACATAGTTAACGAATTAATATAATAACAATATAATTTTATTATTTAAATAAAAAAAAAAAAACAATTAATTTTGTTGTCTTAAAAAAAACGATTTGTGTTCTTGAAATTGTTTTTTAATTAAATTTAATATGCAACTTGTTTACGACGATATTATTATTATGATACAACTGTATAAAAATACACCGAAATAAATATTTACGTTATTTTGACCATTATTTTGTAATTATACAACTGAAGAAGCCTAAAAGACGTTTCGTGACTGTAACTAATTTTATATAAGAGAATTATTTAAACGCGAGGCATTCCAGAATTTACTACCTATGTATAGGTAGATTCCTTTTAATATATTTATATTTTTGTACTTTAAGTACTTATTAAAAAGTTGTATTTAATTTTATAGTTTTAAAACTTATATCCATGTTTCCATTGTATCGAGAAACAAGTACTCATCACCGCATTTTGTTTACTATATTCCTCAGATAGGATTTTCAGTTTTTTTTTTTTTTTTTTTTTAATCTCAAACTTTAATTCATACAATAAGAAGTATTTAAAAATGCAAATTTTACAAGAGACTCGTCTTAACCGTTTCTCTTATAACCTGTATTTGTTAATAATATCTATAGTATTGTAGAAGACAACGTTATTTTCAGAATTTTAATTTGTTAATATTTTTAACATTTGTTACAATTTGTTTAATATATATTTTATATATTATAATAATAATAATAATTATATGGGTTTTCTTTGTACACTTTTATATATTTATTTTTGTTGAAAACATTTATAAAAAAAAGGTATAAAAGAGATCAGATAATGTCTACAGTTGCCATTCTAGTTCGCATTTGAAAGTAAACAAATATGACTAACTTACATTTGAAAAGAAAAAATATTATACTAATACTACATATAAATTGTATTAGGTATATATTATATGTACGATTCGGAGATTTCGATAAATGTTAGAACGAATGTTCATTTTATCAATCTAAAAATTTAAATATGCTTTGATTGTGTGCGAGTGATTTATTGTTGTTTTTAATGTTACATTATTGGTTATTCGTAACTAATAATAATAAACTGTGCGCTTCGAAGAAAAACTTCTGTCGTTTCTTTTGAAATTCATACAACCAAATTATATCTAAATATATGTCATACATTAGAATTTCTTGTTGTCAGAAAAGGCGAGAATGCTATTGAATTGTAATCATTTTTGTAACACGAATTTCTAATCAACCAATACAAATTAATTAATACAAATGTCTATTAATTATAATGATATTGCAAATCTGGAATTGTCTGCTCAAGTTATATATAAATAATATGAAACATGTATTAACAAGTCAGTTATTTAGATTCTCGTTAACTAAATTTTTTTTTTTATAATACTTATTATATTGTTGTATCTAAGTATACAGACTAAAATCAACATAAATTACCTTTTATCTCAGTTTTTCATTATACGATGCATTAATTATTAAGGAGAAATGTAGAATTATTGATTGTTGAACTATTTTATAGCTATATTATAATATAATACTATAATACGATCCCCACACGTATTAGGTAGTTTAAAAAAGAAATATTTTTGTGTGGTTCTTTTTATTTTGAAGTTTTTTAGTAGACAGCCCTCTGTTATATGTATGACAACTCTTACTGGATTAAGAAAATACATTTTGAGAAAAATTACTTAAATAATAAATAACATTTTTAAGTTTTTTCAACAATTTTAAGTTTCGTGTGTTATTCCATCGTTTCAATACATTGTTACTATGAATATTAATTTTTTACTGTTCTATACGTTGTACCTACGGAATACGGTATACGGATAAGGAATTGTAAAATATAATTACAACTTATATTTGTATTTGTAATTATATTATTATTATTTTAAATTATTTTATAGTTTGAAGTAATTGTTTGAGTAAAATATTTTTTGGCTATTGTACTAATAACAATCATGCAATTAAAAATAATGAAAATGAAATCACATTATTAATTGTTAAAAACATAATTTTTTGTTTGGCAGAACATTATGAATGTTTTTCCAATTTTCCTCACGTCAAAACTAAAAAACTAAAAATATAAAATAAACTTAACATAACAACTATACAATTTCGTATAAACGAAATTCTTCGCGAAAGGGAACAATTTCTACAGGAATTTCATGGATGATACCGTTTTTGTAGTTGTGAAATACCGAAAAAATGTAATGCCAAAAGGCATAATCCGAATTTTTGTAACCTTAATGTTTTAGAGGTTGTTTACCTAGTGTTTGAGAATATATAAAGTCTTTAGTATGAATAAATAATTAATGTAAATGAGTAAGTACCTCGAGGCGAGAATGTAGTGGAACGGTGGCGTGGTCAAAAGCCATAACGGTCAGCCAATACGAAGGTTTTGTCTCCACGTCCAAAACCACCATTGTCCTAATATTACCTGTGTAAAAAAAAAAAAAAAAACAATTCAAATTAGAATCAAATTATAAATGCTCGATTAGTGCAGTAAAGTATTTTTCAATAAAATAAATATAATATAATTTATGGAAAAACATGTTTAGGCTAATGTATTTGAAAATATTAAGTTTACACGATTTGATAATTGATATATATATATATATTATACATATTATATTACTTCGTTATAACTTAACCTAACTTCGTTTATTCTATTTGACAAAAGTAAACACGTGTTTCATATTTTTTCTCTTTACATTATTAGCATTGTTCTATAATATATAATATTACAACAAGGCCTTTGTTTTGAAACGTGTAACGGATAAATGTAGACAACTTGTCTAGATAAAAAGAAAATATCTATTTCTTAACGAACGATGACAGAAAACAAGCATAAAGTTTAAAACTTAGAACGAGAACAAAAACATAACTTGTGTTAGCTTAGCGTAGAGATGCGTATTATATAACTCTATGTTTTGTTACAAACATTTCATGTGATTTATGTAAGTAAACAAAAAGTAATATCGGGAAAATAAGTATAACTACTTAATTAAGAGGCATTGCATTTTAAGTTGTTAAATTGAAGCGATACAAAACGTAAATTTCTGATTTATTTGAAATAGATTTAATATAAAAAAAATCGTAAATTTTAATTAAAGTTTTTTTAATTTATAGTAAAAGAAATTGTACGTGTTTTTAAATGTTTTTATTGGTAATAAGTAATAACACACGTTTGTTTTATCATTATCATTTGTGAGATGATAATATATCGACTGATGAAAAAAGTAATAAAGAACTACTTATATAATTATGTATAAATCAAATTACAATTTTTCATTTTCTGTTTTATATTATTTTTTTTCGAACAAAACCTACATTGTGATGATACATTTAAAAATAGTCATACTTCAAAATACACTTTAGTATATTATCATTTTCTCCTTACAGACAACCACCTCATGTTTTTTTGTTCTGAGCAATGTCAAAATAATTGTAAATCTTCTCTCCATGATGATTCTTCTCTTTCTTTCGATGATTGTAAGTTAACTATTTGATTATTGTGATTCAAATTTTTAACTCCTTATATATATATTTTATGATATACAACTAGTGAATGGAAATTTTACTAATTTAGTTTTAAGCCCATTAACCTTATTTACGATTGTTATTTAGATTTTAAACTATAGAAAATATAAATTGTATAATTCCTCCCTATTTCATCAGACTGCAAGAAAAGTGAAACCATTAAAGCTGCGTTTTTGAACTATTGTTTAGACGCGTAAGACTTATTTAATTATTCCAAACCAACTCCAACGCGTTAAGTGGCTAAAACGAATATTTTATGACGGTCGGTCGTCCACTTCTAAAGTTGGGAACCAAAACATAATATGATGATATTATTATTCATAATATTATTATAACACGTTTATCATTAAAATCATGATGATATTATATTAGGTCAGTGGCGAATAGCAACGTCAGTGGAAAGGTTCTTAATGGAGAGCCCTGATGAGGTTCGCTATACGCAGATTAATTTCTATAATTGAAGATACCTTACAGCCGATACAGCGGACTACTATATTATACCCACTATTACCACGGTTACCGCATTTCAATATAACGTATATTATCACTATAACCACCACAGACGAGGCCATTAATCGATTACTATATTATATTATACACCAAGTTCTAAACTTTAAACGTATACTGTCTATATACCATAAGTATGACCACAGTGACTGGCGTGCATTACTGTTTTTCGTTGCTCGCTACATTCAAATATAATATAATACGTATCTATTATATTATATGCCTAGTACGACGTGAGATTTTATTTTTGATGTTTTTATTGTTTACGTTCGTTTGTTATTTCCATTTTAACCATACCGCACGTTTCGACCCCCTACAAATCAAGTAACCTGGTAGAAAGCTCAGTAGAATTGGGTCACTTTCATTTTTTTCTTCTCGTGTACGTGATGCTCATCGTATTTTCACTAGAAACGTTTCCAACGCTTTGTTTGATTTTTAAGTTATTATATTGAGATAGATGTATATATTTAATCTAATGACATAGTTAAATTCCTAGGGAAATTTAAACTGAATGTTTTATAGAAATTCAGCTATCATTTCTACGTATTTTTAGACTATGCATAATGTACATTTCAAAATATATCCTACGACATTCTTATATGGCTTTTATTGAAGGTATTAATATGTCATACAGACTGTAAATTATACAGGTGATATATGTAAAAGTTGTTAAAGCTTATTCAAATATTAGATAGAACGAAACCGGTGTTTTTTAATTTTACAACCGATAAGTTTCACAAACTTTATTGAAATATATAAATAATTAATGAACATACGAGGATATAGTTTAAGTTGCTGTAAATCAATTTTAATCTTATACATAATTTAATTATAACACAACAGTTTTAAATAAATAAATTAAAATATATTATAAATAAAAGAATATTTTATTTTACTATATATACAAGATGTTTAAGATTTTAAGTTACAGTTGCGACTTTTTGTTTTAATATGCGAATAAAATAAATATACGAGCAAATTATAATTAAAAAATATATATATAAAACTATATGAATGTTTAACATTATTAAACGTTCTTTTAAAGTTGACATTTGAATATTGAACGCGAAAACTTTAAATTTTTTCTGTAGAATTGTATTACTCTTTGATGTATATATCAATTCGATTTATCATCATAGTACGTGGGACACGCAAACATAATAATGATTTAACACGATGGAGAACGACGAAATATTATTACTGATATTATTGACCGTATTAAAAAATGATTAAATATTCGTGCTTGATTGGTGCGTGTTTATTACAGTTGTTATAAAGTATGCACGAAAAAAAATGTGTAGGTTTAATGTATTTATTGATGAAAGTTCTATAATAGTAACGTAAGACTTAAACCCGATATACATTTTTAGAGCGCAGTAATATTTTGTAAAATATACAATAAATTTGTATTACCAAATTGGTATGGGATGTCATGTGATTGTTATATAATATTAATATTATGAAACTCTACAATTTATGAAACATAATTTTTTGTCACACTGTATACACCTTTATTATATGCATACACCTACGAAAATCTAATTTTTGTTATGATATATGATAATTCAACAAGTGAAATAATATAATGTGATGAATTTAGAAGTCTCAAAAATATTTTTATTAAATTACTATATAACTATTAAGTTTTAGTAGAGTTATCTAAGATTCTAATAAAATATAAGTTAAATTTATTTTCTTATTTTAAAAATTATAATCAAATATAACACATTATACAACTACAATCGTAATATGGATTTATTCCTTACTTTATATTTACAAAAACTTTCTTTTAACTGGATAATTAGGTTGAAATTCAAATGAGAACTTCTACTTTTGTTTGCCTTAAAATTAAATCGTTGTAGATAACAAAATATTCTGATCACTTTGTATACACTGTAGATGTAGAAAATGTCCCATAGTTTTTTACCTATACGCGGTATTAGATATATATCAAACGTATAATCTATACGAACGGCAACAGTTTTCAATTCAACCTTATTCATCCAAACTTTTATTTATTTGTCCGATTTGAAATGGTAGCTCTTATTTCTGTACATATAAATGTATAACATATACCTTTAAACGTAAAATATTTTTCTCGAACATAACATGGGGGAAATTAAACTTTCATGCAACGTAGTTATAAAAGCTATACACGCGGAGAATTACCGAAACATATTCCATTTGTCTATATTTTTTCATAAATGTTTATATAAGATCTTCAATAAAATATCACTAAGTTGACGAAATAAATGATAAAAACGTATTTCACTTTATGTTTAAACATTAATGTCGAAATATATAATTAAATTATTTTAGTTTGAGTATATACTTATTCTTTTATATATAAATTTACAAGTTAAAATAGTTTCAGTTATTTATCTTGAAATTAAAGAAGCTTCAGTAATATAGAGATAATTTAAATGAAAGCAATAGAATATATTATTTAATGAAAAAAAAAAAAATTACTGAGACATTTTATTTATGTATTTAATTTTCTTGTACAAATTTAGCGTAGTTAGGTATAATATATATCTTATATATTTAATAAGTTGTTTTTTGTAGTTTAAATCCTATTTAAAACATTGATGATCTAATGCATTGTGATATATAAAATTTAAAAAAAGCTTTGTACAGTAATAAAATGTAATTAAAAAAAAAAACGGTCATAGAAATTTAAATAAATTCAGTCGATTTAATGTAATTAAATATTTCAATCTTTAATAAAAGTAACCTGTAGGTATTAATTTTTTTATAAAGAATTTAGTAGAGCGTATTTTTAAAAAAGCCCATAAAAAAATTTATTCTCACAATGTTATACTTTCAATAAGTTTTGTATTTTGATATTTTTTACTACAGCTATCTCGTTACCCATTTAAATTGATTCCTTCATCTTGACGCGCATAAAACTTCCGAAGAAGTATTGCAAATATTGTATTTTTGTTTGTGGAATTTTATTCACTATAATATATATATATATATATATATATATACACAATAGTCTCGACTTACAAATCATTTTTAAATTACCTACATACACCAATATTGACATTGATTGACGTTTTCACGACACGAACGTATTAGATTTGCCTATACAAATTGCCGTACACTTCGGTATATCTTGTACCAATCTAACGTGTACTGTACTGTAATAGTGTATTTTAACGAAATATTTTTCTTATATTTTAATATGACTATAATTAATTATGATGAAAAAAAATCATAAAGTTATAAAATTGTATAAATAATAAAACAATTAGAATATTATTATTTCGAATAAGTTAAAATGTGTATTGAACTTACGTTCTATATTATCGTACTTTACATTTAAAAAACAAATAGGTACAGAAATAATAGATATGAATTATGTAAATCAGGGCTTGCAAACGTTATTGAATAAAGTAGAAACGTTATTATAACGTTATGAATATAACGTTTAAAACGATTGAAATGTGTAAACGTAACTAAAATGAAAAACGAAAAACGGAAAATGAATAATATCATTAAGAGAAACAAAACACGAAATATTTATAAAATACTTAGTAACTTTGCATAAAATAACGTAAACATATCAAATCGTTTTTGCTCTTTTAGAACATTGAATATAATTATACATAAGATACTCTAATAGAACAAATTTGTTTTTTAGATTCTGAGCGAAGCGAAGAATGTATTGGTTTTACAAAGATGTTTTTTTTTATGTATGAAAACATTTATTTGGGTAGAAATAATGGTCCGATTTACTTTATTTAGCTCATTTTTCAAATTTCTCAAAAGTTTTTCCAAGTTTTAACTTTGATGAAAAACAATAAAAAAAATGGCGGAAAATCAGCAAAATTACGGTTACTGTTATTTTTAATTTTTTAATTTCGTCATAACTATTTGAGTTTTGATCGTAGGGACTTGAAAATTTTTTGTGGGAGGTAGTATACAAATGAGGTAAAATTTTGGAATTAATTATTAGTATAGTATATTGTAATATATTGAGTTTTGCTCAGAATCGTATTTCTAATGAAAAATCATTCAAATATTAAGTATAATAAACCACTAATTTTTCCGAGGACCGAAGGGACAAAGGAGGAACATCCACAATCAACCTTCCCACGTTTTTTTTTTTAATTTTAGTTTTAATAGGTAAGTAGTCACGATATACCTATATTAGTTTATTAAATTTTAATTGATTTTAATAATATATGAATAAATTATTGTTGTGTGTTTTATATTGTTTACTATAAGAATGCATTATATGAACTATGAAGAGATAACTATATAATAAATAGTTATATCACAGATTATATAAAACTTTATATTCGTAAACATGTTTTGCCAGGCTGAAAAATACTAAAATAAATGATAATTTATTATAGATTTTGACGCAGTCGTCTTTTGGAGTAATACAATAGTTGTCAAGGCATCTATAAGGCATTGCGGTGCGGATTTTTAGCGGTAATTTTGATATCAGTAATTTTATTTATAACCCTTTATATTAGGAAATTCATAACTTATTATTTGTTGTTGTAATTAAACTAAACTAATTAAATTGAACTTTATACTTCCTACTACATACACCAGAATAGGTTTCTTACTTATGTTAATTTTAAAATATTGTTGCTAGTTATTTATGTAAATATGTTTATTTACATCTATGTACAATATACATATATTGTATTGGTTAATGAAGAGTTATCAAGTACAGATGCGGAAAGAGTAAATCATGATTACCGTATTATTAATTATTATTACTTATTCGTTATTATTTTTTATTTTACTGTTGCGTTCTGTGCTTTGTACCTGGTTAAAAATGGGAAGTAATGAAATTACTACTAACTACTATTGTAGTTAGTTGAGCAATTTTATCTTAAATATTGAGGGGTTGCTGAAGTTGGATGCATGTTACCCTTAAAAATGTATTGAGATAATAATTTATTGGAAAAACCTGTAGCCACCTGAAATTTCACTCATGGTGGTAGTATACATTCATGTGGCATAGCATACATTTACATTTAATAAATATTAAATGACGTATTAGAAACAATGAAAAATTTAAATATCTATAAATATTTAACGACAATATTGAACAACGTTATATTCTTTAATAACGTTTAACATAAAAATTTTATAACGTTAAAATTTATAATAACGTTAAACGAAATTTATTTTCCAAATTCAAGCCCTGATGTAAATTTACCTACTGTTTATTTTCATGTGATAAAACCATATAAATTTGTGTGCGCGTGTCATAAATATTTGATGAATGAAAATACTTTTTAAGTTTTCAATGAACACAGTATGTTACGCAACATAAAAAATCTTATTGTCAAGGAAAATAATAATAATAACGAAATATACAAATACAAAAAAAAAATATTTTTTCTCTCCCCTGAACACGCTTCTGAATTAATAACAGAATGACCTAAATTCAACGTATTGTGACATACATTTAAAAGTTTTTCATGTCAAACTTCAAAAATTATTTCTATGTCTTTAAAAAATGTTTTAAAAAAGAAAAACAGATTATAGTAAATACCTAGTTTCTTATAGTTTCTTATTATTTTATTTTTGTTTTCAAAAGAAAATTGTAAGTAAATATAGATTTTCATAATAAATTATTTTTTGATACGAAATATTAGTTCATTTTATTTGTTTACGTATCCAGTTGTTAAATATTATTAATATTATTTTCTTATATTCTCAAAGAACCTGTAAATAAGGTATTATTATTATAATTATTATTATTATTTTAAAATATTTAAATAATAATATTTGTTTGACAAATCTTTAGTTCTATATGATGCAATACTTTAATATTAAAATCGATTAACAACCGATTTATGAAATGAAATATGAAGTATAATAATTTTACATTTATAAAAGAGTTAAATTCGATTTATAATGATGTAAGTAATATAAAATGAATATTTTTTAATCTTCCGGAGAACTCAATAAATTATATTTTATTAATGGTATACGGTATTGCGACAACACAGCCGCATAAATCTTTAGCTAAGCTACCCTTAGCCATCGTAAATCCAAATTGAGCAACAAGCTTAAATTCGGATTATAATGTACCCGTTTATGATCGTAGACAAGTCTCATAGGTCTTGTATACAACCCGTGTAATGCGTAAATCCTACTTTCTTTTTTACTTTGTTTTTTGCAGTCGAAAAAAAATTGAACTGCCCCACAGGATAAAAAAAAAATCTAATAAAGAATCTACGAAACATTTGTTTTTGTCTGAAAGATACTATAATATATATCCAGCGAACTGAAAATAAATGAAAAATATAAAAATTTTACCTAGAAATATTATTTACTTTAATACATTATAAATAGTAAATTTAAAAATGATAAACTTTCAATAACATATTTGATTGATAACATGATCAATCGAAAACTTCTTGCTGTATAAAGAAAAAGACGGCTGCTAATTTCATCAAAACTTTTGCATAAAAAAAAAATTATATTTCCGTTATATATATAATCTATATAGAAGATATAAGATAATATCTATATTATAGATCTTAAACTTATAACAGTACCTAATTTGAGTAGGTAGTATAATTTTAACATACGTTGTTTATAATGGGTAGTGACATATATATGGTATAGAAAATTTAATCGAGACTTGAATATATACTATTAGTAGTCTTACTATATAAATACATATGAAATATGAGTGATGGCTTGGTTGTATAAAACGTATTGTCTCGTAATTTATCAGATACATACGAAAAATAAATTAATAATAGTAATAATAATATAGAAATTAAAAATGAAATCTTGGGAGGCAAAAATTTATTTTGAGGGGATATAATGTCGTAAATAAAATTACAGTGTACATTATTAATATGAAACAAAACGTAACGCTGATCTTCGCATTATTATTTTTTTTTTTTACAGTATCAAGGATAAAACTTATACTTTGAGTAAGTACACACTCAGACGGATTACTATAGGTATAAAAAGATTAAGTGTGTAAGAATTCATAATTGTTTCTCTCTTTTAAATTATGGTCAAAACAGACAGTATCAGACAAACCATACCATATCATATCTATAGCCAAATGTACATATTTGATGAACGACGCGCGACAGAGGTTGCTCGTATATTTAGAATTCATAAATTCGTGTCACGGAAATTGTAAAGATTTGTTTTACTACATGATTTTTTGATCACTTTATAAAGTTTGCGAAAATAAAATAATGTCATTTTTATCGACTCTTTGTTGACCGAAAATCGTCAAAACCGCCAAATAACTTTTTTTCTGTTTTCATAAAATATTACAATAATACAATATTCTACTAGCCAAACCGCGGCATGACGACAACGGCCATCCGCATGCAGACCCAAACTTCTTTTAGACGTTTTCTCGAAACACAATACCCATGTTTATTTTTTGGTTCGTACCCTGTCACCGCTCGTTGTAATAAGAGGAAAGCCGTAGGATCGTCATCGACCCATTCGCGTATTATACACTGCCGAGGACACGAAATCTGAAATACAATATTAAAGCACGTCTCCAGGAAAATGGATCGAAAATGGAACGATCCTCTATTATTACGCAGTTGTTTCTTATTTTCATGACACGTACCGGGAAATAAACAAACAAACAAACATAATTAAAAAAAAATCATAAAAAAAATTGCACGTTTTATTTTAAGCGATCATGACGGAAGAAAATATACAAGATGATCGGAATATCTTGTTACATAAATAATGAACGTAACGTTGCAAATGTATATGTAATTCTATCGTTATTGTAATATAAAGGAATTCTTACCGCTCTGTACACATACTAGTTGAAAGTGAATAGAAGAAGAAAAACGATTTTTTTCATCTTTAAATAGTATATATATATATATTTCTTTAGTATAATAGAAGAGTGATCAGAATTTTGTGCTACAATAATGTTGGAAATTACATTAAGTTCTGTTATTTTTTTATATCTTGAGATTCTGATCACCCTGTATAAAACATCTAAATAAACTCGTCATTTTGAATAAAATGTTAACTAACAACATACAATAATAAACCTTTAAGCTCCCAATATACACTTTAGTGTATATGTGTTTATGTAAATTGTGTATATGTGTTTAAAACACTGCCATCTTAAATTTTGTATGACGTTTTAAATAGGTACGGTATTTGATTCTAATTTGAAATAATAATAAAATAATATTATATTACATTCGTCTCTATTTTTGAAGGTAGCCATAAAAATAAATAAAATAAATAAGTTTCATTTAAATAACGGCTTAGCAAAATTTGCAAAATTCGACTTGTGTATTTATATTTTCAGTTTTTGTTTATGTTTATTTGTGGATTTAATAAACACTTTTAGCAAGCATTAATAAAACAATAAAGAATATTTTCCTTACTTTGTTTTTAACTTAACACATTAATGGTGTTTTGAACTTATTTTAGAAAAATACACAACTAGAGACGGAATATAAGCTTTCAAATTGTTATTTTTACCGCTAGTTTCATAGATGAATCACAAAAAAGATTTGCTAAATATATTTGAGTCACGAATACTCAAGTTAAGGATTTACTTTACGATAGATTTTAATTTTGTTATATAATATGACATTATTAAATTTAAAAAAAGACATGTGAATGTCACATGTGACCAGAGGGAGTTAAGATGTAAATTTAATGTCAGTATCGAATAACTAATATATAACTTGTAACTATGCACCTGAATACTTTGTGTGCTAACCATATGTTACGCCATGGTCGATATAACGTACAAGCTAAGGAGCATAATTGGGGATAGGAATACTGTACGGAAGTTACACGAGCGGGAGAAGAGATCGTACGATCGAAAGTTTTCTTCCGCGTGAACGATACAAATTGTTATTACTAGGTATGTAAGCATTATTTTTGTTTATTAAACGAAAAAATATTTAATCAATAATGTTTATAAATTTCGCGTGTAATTTATTATTAAAAAAAATCAAAACTGTACGTGCCAAAGAAACCGCATACCGATTTTTAATAGGAAGTTATATCCTATTAAATAACGACCCCCTAAGAAGCAAAGCCAAAGAAATACCAATCGATCGATATCATACGTCTATGAACGGTATATAATATACTATTATTATAATTCAAATATATATATATGCGCATGTAATATAGTTGTCGTATCATTACAGCAACGAAAATGGTAACAACGAAATTGTGGGTTTTTTGTCATTCAATCAAGTATAAGTTCTGTTCTTTGAAATTTATCCAAGTGTAGATCTTTTGAAATGTAATAATTTATTTAGAACCGTTGAAGTATGTTGTTATATATATATATGTCAAGAGTGAATGGTATCTACCTAATATTATATTATTATAGTAAATGGGAATGGGGATTGGAATACAAAAAAATATAATACATATATAGCGCATACCTCTGTCGTTTTTGACGTAACCGCGAAAAAAATGTAACAATCGAAAACATATAATAACGGTTTTGCGACACTTTCGAAGAATGTTTTGACTGAATATTCGAAAGAAATCAAAAATCGTGAACACGTTTTTATTTGATATGGATTAGTCTGAATTTCGGTTTTATAAATAATTAATTTGATTGTAATTATAAAATACGTATAATAAAAAAAATGTCGGTAAATCGTTGCGATTCTTTTTAAACTTTACTTGTCCGGTATATACTTTAAACTTATCCAATATACGTAGTAACATGAACAATTTTAATTTTATGTCTAGGTTATTCTTTTTTCAAGTTATTTAGATACTATGCCCTTCCTATTTTTCCTATAAGGAAATGTCTATTCCAAACACTTTGTGATTGTATACAAATGAACGCAATGTTTGTTATTTATCCGGACAACGAGAAATGAAGGTAGGTATATATTATATTGTCGGATGTGTTTTGGTGACATTATTTTGGTGTAATAATACATGTGTGTGTGTGTGAGTTATTATTACAAAATATATGAACTGACATCGTTACAAAAGATAAAAATATAATAATAAATAAATCACACTATAATTTAGCTACTACTTATATATATCATTTTGTTACAACTACCTATAATATTATATACACTAGTGGAAAAAATCTTCGTTTACCTGATGTTTAATATAATAATGTACACACACACATATATTTATGTCGAATATATCATTTTCATATTGTACACATTTGTATTTTCTTAACGTTGTTGTTTTATCTGTCTTTTATGCATATCATGAAAAACATAATTTTTCCTACAAAAAAAAAAAAAAAAAACGGTAATACGATTTTACACGTTATTTTCTATATCATTATATGCAATACTAAGTTTTTTGTCAGTTTAACACTTAGTATGTTTACAACATAAATAATAATATGTTACATTTAATTAAACATGAATAATCGCATATATTTCCGTACTATATTGTCAACGCCCATTATTGAA
>CM023358.1:17861376-17945210 GCA_013282895.1 Eriosoma lanigerum
TTCAATATTAATTCCGTTATTTTTTGAAACACGAAATTCTGATCACTCTGTACACGCGAAAAAAATGCATTATTATTACACATATTATATATATTACGTGATCAGAGGTCAAAAGTTAACACGAAATTTATTTTATGTCAAAAGTTCTTTTTAGTTTCTAATATATGTAGATTGCGAACAAATGTTAATATAAAATAGTACACACAATTATTATAGAAAATGCATATAACGATATAACACTGTATTAGTTAAACTTTTCTCTCATGACAGGAAAAAAAAAAAAATTCTATAAAATAAAACTCTGCTGTACGACCGAGATTTTGTCAGCCAATTTATGTAGGTAAACTATTAGGTACAACAAATAATAAAGGTTATTACAACATACCAAATATAACGACAAACTTTTATATTGAACCTCTTCTATTTCTTCATATTTATATTACTAATACAATTGATCGTTTATTGACATGTGGGAATATATAATGGAGGACAAAATTCGAATTAAGTATAGGTATAAAAGTATAAAAAGATATTTCAAATGGATTATTCTTCTACGGATTATCATGAATTTCTATTATAACAGTTATGGTGAATCGATTGATGTGTTTTGTACTATATTTTTGATGAGTTCGCATTTGAAAAGAATGTAAATATTAAAAAAAAAAATTGAATATTTGAATATTCATATTTCTCAATCGTCGTTCGTTTTTTAGGTTAGATATTATTATTAAATAGCGTCGCTCAACGCCAAACCGCCTAAGTGTAATCCTGATTATTAAAGAACAAAATGGACGAGTAGCAGTATTAAGCGGTACAATAATTTATAGTGTGCACGGCGAGAATATTATTGTTGTGGTATATAGTTCGTCCGGATATCGTGTTCCGGTTTTAAGCTTTTCCTGACCGCTATCACTGTATATATTATACTTATATTCGTATAAAATATAATATATTATTAATATACACGTATATAATTCATAGCAGGTACATATAGAAGCTATATATTATTTCCTCGACTAGAAACGATTTTATTGTCGTCCATAACGTTTATATTATGATATAAATATAACAATACCTAATAATATTAAAAAAGTCAAACAAAATATTGCGATGGATTGCGTGTCTCGGCTAACTACTATTATAGATAACATATAATAATATCCATAATATTATATCCGATATTATAAGCGACCGTCGCCGTACGAGATCGATTTTCTCGGGGTGCGCATAAAATTATAACGAAATATATTATATATTTTATACACCACCCGAAGTGCGATAAATGTATCAATGATAAATAACATAAAAATAAATAATAAATAAATATAAGGATCGATCGCGGGCGGCATTATTATGTTATAACTATATTGGTCTCCGCAATCTTGTGCGCGCACTCATGAGTATACCTTACAACGGTATATATTATCATACAATATAAAATGGTGTGCATTATATATGCAAAAGTATATTTAATATGATGTAAAAAAGTAGTACGATGCTTAAAATATATAATAAAAACCGCGGGTTTAACTCGATAGTTGATATATGACGTACCATATTATACGGGATGTCTCGCCGCATGTTCGTCAAAATGAATATTTTTTTTTTTCATCTATTTCATATTTTTTTTTGAGTAGACAGTAAATTAAAAATAAATTCGCAATAAGTATATCGAAGGATCACGTATTTGTTTCATTTAAAAATATTTATATGGGTTTAATTTAATTGAAAAATAAACATTTGTATTTACATTTTTAAATTATAGATATGATATTATAATTTGGTAAATTTGATTTTTCTCCAAATTATCACACCTAATTATTTAAAATTATATGACAGGACTACCTATGTTATTATGAAATTTGAAATTGTTAGAAATAAAAAATCTACAGACGTGTTTCGTATATAATATACACTTTTAAAATTCTGGTATTATAATATACAAAATTTACTTAAAAAAAAGAAATTCACAAACTGGCTATTTTATAGATAGTTTAAAAATAATGATTTCTCTCTTTATTTAAACACAAATTTAAAACATATGAAATAGGTTAACAAATTATTGAGCGAAACAAACAAGGTGTTGGATCACACTATATATATATAAATATATTATATATCTGCAGCGGCTGAATTCAATCGGAAAAAAATCCGCTGAAAGTGTTATAACATGGTCGTTTACGATCCTTCTCGATGACGTATATAATATGAAATTTTATGTAGTAATGTTATCGGCATGATAGTTTTACTTCGAACTGGGAAAAAGTTCAATGACAGTTTGATAAAAAAAAAAAAAAAATAATAATAATAATAATAATAATAATCTATTTATACTCATAGATATGAAAATAATATATTTTGTGGCACGTTCTTTGCGAAACGCATGATGTATATTTCTACATGCATAAAACTGTACTATTATTTATAGGGAAATTAATTTGATAAAAATATAATTTTCAACAAAAATATGGTTAATTTTACATTAATTACAGCCATGAACAAAGTATTCGGAATGTTTTTTTAAAAAATGATAGAAATAACATAAAAAGTATGTAATTTCAACTATTTTTGTAGTATAAAATTCTGATCACTTTGTAATTGTTAATATAATAGTCGTTAGTCACACATAATATTTATAATTATTTTATTTTAAAATATTGTTTTGGTTTATTTAAAGTGAAACATAAAGAAATAAAGAAAGATAATCCAGATGTACACATGTATTTTCCTTTTCTCCGCTTATAACCATTTCACCGAGAAGTTGTCTTAAATTTAAACCTTAAATTTATTGTTAATTATTATTTTGAAGATTTAAGGTTTTTTTTTACATTTAAATTTTAATGTTTTCAGGTTTCCTGTTCTTAGTTCTCCTGAACACACTTTCAAAATTAATATAGGAACAGATAATAATAATCAAACATCTAAATAAACAATTTTATAAATTATGTAGATATTAAAATTTAAAAACTAACAGCATTTTAATGTATATATAGATACACAAATAGGATTTGAAAAATATGAAATATGTAAGAAAAAAATTATTTTAGTAGACATACAGAATGGAACACAGAGTGATCAGAAATTAGTGTTCGAAAAGCTGTGGAGTATGACAAATTAATACATTCTAAATACAATCCATACAATTTTATGATCACCCCTATATTATATTATATATATTGCATATTCATGTCACGTTTAAAAAAGTCAATATAGTAGTTGTGTACAATATTATATTCACTAACGCAGAACGCGAGAATTTTTTGGCATAGTTTTATATTCATTGGTTTCTTTTTTCATTATTATACTATTATTATTATATCTATAGTTGTTATTTACGCATAAATAATATATTTTATTTTATTATTACGACAATTTCGTGACTCTCGGGATGAATATAATTCGTATATTCTTATAGCATCTCGATGACAAAAAAGTACCAATACCGATCTGAGTAAATATATTGTACAACGTATACTACGTGACCGTTCAACCATTTATTTTTTAGTATAAATACTATAGGTATTTTTAGTAAAAATAAAAAAATGTTCTATATAAATCAAAAGATATTGATGTCATTTGGTTATATAACAAAACACTTGGAAAAAAAAGTCGATAGATAAATTGTATCATTAATTGGTCTAATTACGATTAATATAATTATATTATACATCGAAACGATAACGAATGTAGGTGTTCGCCAACAGGCAACGACTATAGCGTATGAATTATACTCTCGTTAGTGAATAGTACAAACGCGCATAAATCCCGGTGCACCTATGATATTTATAAATAGATTTGATATACTGAATCCTATCTCTTTGAAACACTGTAATTTACTATCGTAGTCAAGACCTTTATTATTATATACATAGTTTCGGATGCCAAAATATATGGATTTTCTCTCGCCGTTTAAGTGCACAATTATATAATATAATATATCATTAGGACCTACCACATTCATAGTCGTTAAAACAACAAATTATTATCAGTACTTGGATTTATATAGGTATATTCATAATACATATAAATATATATATATATATATATAAATCCATAATCAAATAATAATTTATATATAATAAATACCTATATGTAATTTCGTATATTTTTTCTAGTAAGTAAAGTATAATTAGTTATATATTATAAAGTAAATATATAAATTTATCGTTGTAAATATTTAAATATAATACAATTTATATTAATACATTATGATAGGAGGATTCATGTAAGTGTCAAAGTCAGATATTTAACATGTGTTTGTGTTTGTAGTGATGCATAATATAATGTATTTACGTTTGGTATTCAGGTAAACGAACGATAATTATTCTAAATTATACGCGCACACTTTAAAGTAGACATTCAAACGTATAATTTTAAAATATAATTAAATTGACAAAGAATTCTTTAGTGATGTGAATGGTATACGAATTTAAACGTCGTGACAAAGGAAACGTTACAATCATATAACTATAGTTATAGACAATCAACACCATATACCATATATAGTATACATATGGTATTCTATTGTTATCTACAACTTACAAGCTTTGAAGTTACGACCTACAATTAACCGAACATATTACACTCAATTATAGTAAAAATAACTGTATCATTAAAAAGAAAAAGGGATAAAATTCAGTACGTCACTTGTAATTTAATAGTGTATATGCTGTATTTCATTTGCTAGTATCGTAAAAGTTAAAAAACAGTTTAAAACAACAAAAATAGTTAAAATATAACATAATATATATAGCATATAATATTGTATTTATGCGTCTTGCATATTTTATAACTATTTGATTATGTTTTTTATTGTAATAATTTGTTATTTTTATATTGTCAATCAGGAGTCGATACACAATGTGTTTATTTAATTTGTGGTGTTTTAATATCTTGTTTTTTAGTTAAAAAATTCGGCATTTCAAATACACCATTTAATTATTATTTGGAAACATATATGATATAATAAATTTTGATCCAATTCAATTATAAATCAAAAATAATTTATATCAAAATAATTGAGGACTTATATAATAAGTTTATATAGTATAGATTGTAGAAAACCATCATACGTAGTATAAACGATAATAATATAACGGGGATACATTATAATGAAATATAAAAAAGCAATTGCCTCATTAAGATGCATAGCTGCCAATACTTTTTGGAAAAGGTACGACGATTGCAATGTTTAAAAATAATATAATATTTAGTGTCATCGATCGATTGAAGAAAACAACCGTTCTCCATCTATTCTATTTGGAGCCCATTACATTAGGTGTCCGAATGCCAGAAATTATTATTTATTTATTTCTTAAACGCTAAATGGCAATTACAGAGGGAATTAAAAAAAAAAAAAATTAAATAAAATAAAATATATAATAAATATTATAATACTTACAGTAAATAAAAGCAAAAAGTTTAAGTAAAAAACGAACAAAAACAGATACAATACAATAGGTGGCTTAAATAAACTTATTAGCTACAATAATTATTCTATTATAGGAGTGAAAGTGACGATAATTTGCAGAATGAACAAGGAACGAAAAAGGAAAGGACACTGAGTATTACTGGCAGGGACTCTAAACAAAATACGTGAGAGGAGGTCAGGAGCATCCTAGATGATTCTATCTAATATCCTTATCCGTCCTCTCTCTTTTTAAAATGTTATTAAAAAAAAAAAAAAAAAAAACGCGTAGAAATATAGTTCATTTTTTTGGTATAATAATAATAAGCAAAATTAAATAGCATTTTTATCAAGTGTATTCATTAATATTTCGATTAATTCTGCAAGGGCTTAAATCCTCTAGATTTTAAGCAAGAAATGCGACCCTGTTTAAAAAAAATTGGTTCAATGGTTTTATTGAATATTATTTTTTAAAATTTTATCATTGTCGTGGTCGTATAGAATTAATTTTTTTGCAAGTATATGTGGAACATTAACATTGTTAGTTGTTAAATCGAGTTCATCAAGCTTTAAATATAAATTATTAAACATGCACCGTATAATATTGAAGACCATCAAGCTTTATATGCCAGTGCCACGTGAACGTTAAATAATATAAAGCCATAACATCGACAAGCGACCGCGGGAAACGAGAAACGAAAGACGTATTTTTTTTAGTTTTATTTAAATTTCTTACGAAATAATTTGTTCGGTAAACAAAAACAATTCGGGGTTAGTATTTATTTTAAATTTGCCAAAACGTTCTGGACCGAAGACGATCGTTAAATAATTATAATATAAAATATTGTAAACACAAAATATATGTAGGTATGCAGATATGCAGTGGTAAAATAAATGACTATATTATTTTATTCGAATGTTTTTAATTTTTTTATAATATAATGATTTTAGTCGAAACCGTATGAAATTTAATAATATACGCATGAGTATACGAGTTTTATACATTTATCATTTACCTACATAGGTATCTACTTACTTCGACTTTGTGTATAGTATACCATAACCATGATTGTACACCCTAATATATAAGTTTCTAATTATTAGTATTAATTTATAAACCCATAAAGCACATAATATCTGTTTCCGAAATCAGATTTTGATTAAATGTAGATAACAAAATGCAGCGGCATATTAACATACGATAATATAATATATCATATATTTAATATATAATATGGCGTTATATTCATCGATCGATGAAATAGTTTACTAAATTAAATGATTAAATTAACTTAGTAATATATTTCCACTCTAATATCTGTAGGGAGGAGTGGGGTGTAGCTGATGATAGTTTTAAGTTTATGTAGCATAAATCCTAGATATTGATGTCCCAATCGTCAAAACGGTAAGTACTAGCAGTTAACCACTGCCACCACAATCGTCGTCGTCATTACCGTCGTAGCAGCCCGAATCGTTATTACTATTAATCTCACAACGATCGCGCGGAGAGAGCAAAATTTTGACCCTTTGACTCGTCGACGGTGGCGGCAGCAGATCACCCTTCCGTTCGTATATAGTACAATCGACAAATGAACGCTTATATTATATCCCGTCTAAATCGTAATAATATCGACATATCATTATTATTATGATTGACGACTTCTATAAGCGATTTCAATATACATCAGCAGTCATAATAATAATAATAATAATAGTAATAACAATGCATCGGGCGCGAAATTGACAATTACAAAGGGTTTGAGGGCGCGAGAACGATTTCCGTTAATCCGGTCGGCCAGTTTTGGATCGTGCGCGAACGCCGACGCTCGGCCGAAACCGCCGCTCCCCGAGGGGTCATTTCCCATTTATGTATAGACCAAATATATATAATATAATGACGTCAAGAAAATGTGAAAACGGAAATTCACCATGATTAATTGCGTTAATATAATAATAATAATAATAATAACAGAAAGTATATGTGAGTGCGACCGCTCTAGCGTGGTCTACCGTGAAATACCATTTTTATAGGGTAAGGGGCAAATTGGAAAGGGAGACATGGACGGATCCATACGTTAACGAATATATAGTACGTCATATATTTATATATTATATACATACCGAACGTTTCTCGAGGGAAAAGTCAACCGCAGTATATGTTGTGCTCGACAAACGATCTTTTCCCAAAGACGAAAACTACCGCTAAATGCTTCCTTTGACATATTATTAATAAACACGCACCGTTTACTGCAAATAACGCGATTACGATGACAATTCTAAATATTATATATAATTGCCGAGATTTTAAGAATTTCGCATTAAATTTATATAATTCATTGGACATCAACGATAATGTTAATTGAAAAAAAAAAATCTATTTCCATTGCGGTATTGTAAACATCACATTTTGTAGTTGATATAATGACGTGTAAGGTGTTTTATGTGTTTATAACATCGATTTGACTATAATTGTTAACTTCATTAAGTAAATTTGGAATATGTTTAAAATATTAACAGGACAACATATTGTGGCATAATATAATGTATGTTTGTAGTGTTTCATTGTAATTTTATGTCTGTCTCCCGCAGCGATGGTATTGTCGCTGATATATATAACATTATATAAAATAATATCCTGTGGCTTGTAGTGTATATCCCAGGATTTAATGCCGAAGAGGACAAAATCTGTTGATTCGATTAATACATATATTTTACATTTTAATTGTTCATTAGTAGTATTAGTTTAAATAAAATAGTTAATGCAATATTCACGTGTTGTAGATATTACTTTATAACACTATAACCTATGTTATATACCTAATAAATTAATTTTATATTATGATCATTTTTTCCTTACACTCTTTTAGTCCAAAACAACTCTTCTTTCGCTGCACGCAAAAACGTAGTTATTAATGTTAATCTATCATTTTATACACTATTTATTTAAATACACACATATAATGCATCGAGAAATAAGCTGCTACATGCATACTTATATAGGTATATAAATGTCAGATAATGTAGACTGACTTTAATTTTCATTTATTGTCTCAGTTTATCCAAAGGGGTTGAAATTCCTATCAAAGTCGATCTTTGATTTTACTTAATATATCATCAATCTAGGATTAAAATTCGGATGTCGAAAATTCTGCGTAAATGTGTTTATATACCCGTTTGAGTATACGCTTTTATGCACACAATATAGTATAGACTATACAATTGAATATTTAACAGTAAACAAAACTTTGATAAAGGTAAGGAAAGTAATAATAATAATAATATTAAAATATAAATTTTATAAGTTACCTAGTCGATTTATATTAAAATTAAAATTATGTTTAAAGTTAAACGTTAATATATTATCTATAGATAACAAACACAAATTATACCTACAATTTAACCTATTAATATGATATAAGAATCCTAACTATTATCCCAACTTGATTTTAGTATTTCCGTGATATAAATACTTATAATTAATGATGCGGTAAATTAATTTTTTTGTGAACAAATTGATATTATAGTAAATATATTTTATAAGAAATGAAATTTTTTTTCTGTTGAAAATAAAAATAACTTTTTTATTACAATAAAATACAGGAGACATTATGTTGGATCAATAGAGCTAGTATTTAAACTACAAAGTATAACGTATGCATTTATAACATAAAAATCTAACGACTCTTGATAACAATTTTTGTATTATAATATAAATCTGAATATCATATAAATATGATATATTTATACCTATAAATAAAATTAATTTTTAAATCGTGAAAATCGAGTTAAAATTTATTTTTGGTACCTAGCAAAAAGTATAGTTATAACAAGTTACAAATTATTTTATACAAAATAATTTAGTAATAAAAATGACAAAAAAACATATGACACTTACTAAAATAATTGAATTTGCTCCATGTAAAAGTGGCTTAACTCCACGATTTGATGAAAATGAGATTATTATAGATTTTAGTTCACTACTTTTATATACATCGATTTATTTAAAAAAAAAATTTTGTTACATTATTAAAACCCAGTGGTTCCTCCCACAAATGGTAGGAACATTTTTTTGATAATATAAGTATATGGTAAAATTAAACATAGTGTGTGCACCCCACTAAAAAAAATCAGGATACATCACTACTAGAATCAATGTATAACGTATACATAGTTTTATCAGATATAAAAATACTGAATCTTCAATAAAAGTATTTTCATTATTCCGAAAATTTCAAGCTATAAACTGAAATCCTTTTTGTATAAATAATTAAATTAGTAAAATGTAATATTACTTAAATTCCTATTACTCAATAATTATAAAATTTTGTTATTATAATAAATGTAGGTACCTATCTATAAATCTATATTATCAATGCAGTTTAAGTATTGTAAGATAAACTTTATTATTATAACGTTTAATAAAAATGAAGTTATTATTAGTTGTTACTTTATTTTTTTTCTCAATTTATTTTAATCGGATGTAATTTTTAAATTATGGGAATATACTAGAGTAAAAATATCAAATAGTTATAAATTATATGCGTAATAACAATAATGTAGGTAGTATAAATATCGGTGTACAGGAGTTTACAATAAATAGATATAAAATAATATCAATTATAGGAAACAAAATTAATATTTATATGTATAAAACAGTCTTGTCAATTAATTGTGGTTCGAAAAAGTAAACAATAATATATTCGTGTATAGTAAAAACGTCTGTTTGTGATGCAAAAAAGGAAGCTGTATACTTTAATTTGAATCAGTATGGTTTGGAATTTAATTTTGTTTTGAGACTCATGGGATTACTTTAAAACCAAATTCGTGAAACAATCTCGGAATACTATAAAAGCTTTTGAGGACGACAGATACAAAGTTGTTTTAAAAATAACACTCATTATTAAAATTTAATAGTTTCATATAATATTATAATAATAACTCTTTTCGTCTTAAATTACTATAATGTTCATAGGTAGTAAAAGCGTGAAATGTTAAATAAACTAAATAAAAATAAAAGTATTCCGGGAAAACGATAGATGTAGAATCTACATTGTAGATCTTTAGTGAAAAATAAAATTAAAAAGTTTTATCATTCGTTTTTTAATTTTATAAATTTATGCGTTATTTAATATTTCATTAGAAAATACATTTATTTTTAATTGAACGATGTTAAATTTGAAGGATATAAGACAAACACAATTCAATTGTCCATAGCATCTTTCTAAATAATTTGATTATAATAAATTCAATTTGTCTTACAATTGAGTTTTATTTTATTTTAATTAATTAAAAACTCGTACATAAATCTAATACGTCAAAATTCACAGAATAAATAAAACACAACACTTATTATTGGTACTGATAAACGTTATAATATTATTAATTATGTCGACGTAAAATGGTCTCGTTTCTGAAATGCAATTGTTTTTCAACGTACACATACATCTTATGTGTCTATAAGTATACCGTAAACGTATTATATTATATGTAATCCGGATGACGTAATAGTATATATAAATATTATTATAAATGAGTATACAATTATATTATATTAAATATTATATTGAACATTAAATTTAAAATTATTACCAATCAATTTCTACACATAATTCGTATTTTCTATACTTACTAAACCATGTAATGTCAGGGATTCTTTGATTCATGCTGTAGATTTGTAGTTTGGGTAATTCGTATACATGCATTAACAAAACAGTATTAATTATATTTCCAAAGAAGGTTAGTATAATCTCGTGTTTTAGTATAAGTATAAAATTGTTCTCTTTGAAAATACCGTGTTTCTATATGCATTAAAGTACCTACATATGTAATTTCCGAGCAAATAATTTCATGGTATATGCATTTAAAAATGAAAAATAGTTTATTATTCAATTTGAATTGAATTTAACTTATAGTATACGTATTACGTTATCATGAATACGTTTTCCTTAGATTTTGCATTTGATATTAAGCATTATAATATTCGTAATACCGTAAAAAAAAAAATGTTCAATTAATTATTATACTACCTATTATAACATAATTAAACTTATACACTGCCACTTTTTTTTCACGTAGAGCCTGTTTAAAATTAAATTTTAATTCTTTTCGCGATTAAATGGATGGGCGTTTTCACTTTATTGCGTGCTTGTACTTACACACAAAAATGTTATTTATTTTCTGTCATCAAAAATCCTTTACCGAATGTTATGGAATATGCGTACTGCAGATGTGTCCCAAAATGCCTAGTTCACATAAACTGTACATAATAAATACATGTTTATACATATAGTTATAGATTTACAATCATTTTTAACATTTGTCTTTTGCAGAATCTACACAGGTACAAAAATTATATATACATATATATATATATATATTTATTGGTTAAAGAAAACTATTTTACAACCGTAAAATAATTTACCAATCTTATTTTAAAATAAACGTACGAAAATGATATAATACGATTATATTTTACGTATTTGACTACGGTAATTTTTTTTAAAAAAATTTCTAATGTAAGAGGTCCTGTTATTCTACTATTAAATTTTCGAAAACAAAGTAGAATTATCCAAATTTAACCAAATTTCGATCAGAGAATATTGGTTTTCAATGAAATTCTATAATAAATTGGCATTAGATCAATGTGTGACCAACCAAACTATATAGTAATATGTTTATGCTATACAACAATTTGCAGTGAAATATGTGATCTACTATTTTCAGTTAATTTTCAGATTGAGCATTTAGATATAATATTAGATCAGTATTCGAACTTACGACATTTTCATTCGAGGATCAGTCAATATTTTCATTGGTGTGAAAAATTAATTTGATCTAAATTTGGCCTTGACCTAACCTATAACCTTGACGAATAACGATGTTTTTGCATTGTAAGGTAGACAATTGCTACACATAGTTTTGTGGCTTTGAAATAACATTCAAATGTTAATATAATAATATAATCCACAAATAATGATTGTGAGAGAGCGAGAAAAAATTTTTTTACCAAACTTGTAGCACCAAATAGAAGAGAGACGATAGTTCGTCTTGGCGGTGTACATATATACATATAAATATAGGGTAGAATAATGATTGTGCATAATAGTAGTCAGAAGTGGTCAAGATGACGATCACGAGCCCGACGAGGGAGAGCAATGAATCATTGAAAACGATTCGTCTGGCGTAGTATGTTCGTGGGTCGACATCTTTTCGCGAGGGGATTGCGTTGCGGCCGGAAAACGATTCGAGTGGATAAAAAGAAAAAGACGAGAGAAAAAAAACTGAGGAGCAAGAAATAAAAATAACGACAGCCAAAGAGACGCGTATATATCGTACGATAACGCGTACTGTGTATATATATATATACACTAAACCACAAAAAGACTTGACGGGAGTGTAAAATACTTACAATTATATTTTTTCAACGTTGACTCTGAAATCAATATATATACAGGGCGATCAAAATTTTATGCTTTAGTAATTGTGGATATAGGATGATTGCACACGTTTCAATGTAATTTGTATTATTTTTGTAGTACTACATTCTATTCATCCTGTATGTATAGAGTATATATAGACACACAAATCCGCGCGTCAAATATAATACAGATAAAAGAAAATATAATTATTTTTCTCCATGACAGCCTGAAATGTTGAAGTATATATAAAGAGTATATTATATAAATATATATATATATTATACACCTATTATTTTTTTCTCGCATACGTCTACTATTATATTATATTGAGACAATCGTTGTCATCGTCGCGATTTCAGTAACAAAATGTTTTATTTCCGGAAATAAAAAATAAATAAAAATGGAAGTATTTTATTAAGAGTATATAAACCTTTGATTTCATTGTCGCATACAATCTCGTTAATTGAAATATTCGGTCGACCGATTTCTGTGTATATATATTCACCGTTGTTGCATCAGTCCGACCTCTTCGCGATCGTCGGCGGACCAAAGAAAAACACTGCAAGGGTCTTTTATTTTTATTTTCCACCCAACACAAGGCGATTTCAAACAATGCATTGCAGCATAGAAAGATAACTTGAAATATGAGGGTAAAAAAAATAAGCGCTCTCGCATACACACACATTGTAGCAGGGATTTTATTTTTATGTTTTGCTTTCGCTGAGCTTCGTTGCATTTAGGTTGGAAAAATGGAAAATATAGGACGGTTTAAAAAAATAATAATAATACTGAAAGTGGAGGAAAAAATAATTAGTAACTTTTCAAATCGCTGTTCGTTCATCTCCGCCATGTAGATGTATACATCTCATTTATAAACCCATATATACAGGTTATATATGTATATTATATACATATCGATAACGGGAGATGTCGAAAACGTTATGAAAGATTAATTCGCAACGGAATTGAAAGATTCGACGTTCGAAGTTCAGACATATCTAGCGTTGAAGGGAATGTATAATAATAAAAGTATAGCGGAGTTTAACACGCGATCAAAACATTCTAATTAACTTTGCAAAATAATTATTCTGTGTACCCTGAATTTTTTTCGTTTTTTTCAGCTGTAGATTTTGACTTCTATTTACACGAACAAAATTGGATAGTTCATGAGTGATAGAAAAAGGAAATGCTGATATTCCTTTGCTAACATAATATAAATAAATTGGCATATCATAATAATATTATTGTTGTTCCTTAGTAGATGGTAGATAGGCTCTGAGGTTAACTATTAAGGAATATGATGTAGGCAATTTATAATCAAGACAGACATGTTAAAATATTATAATCATAATATTTTGACGACAAAAACCACTGTACAGAAAATATTCTGACAGCTCCATAGGCGTGTATAATAATATTAGATTTGGGGGCCTAGAACCCTCATAATTTTTAATATAAAATTACCTTTATGGTAGATTATATTTCGCATTAAATTAGTTTGAGGGCTTAGAAAAATATGGTGGTTGAAGTCCTCCTAAAGCATCTCTTTACGCCTCTGGACACCTCACCAACACCTTATAGAATTTTTTTTTTTTAAGAATATAACTTTTATATAAGATGTAGTGAACTCCAATTATTTATTTAATTGATAATGCCCAAGACCATATAAAAAGTAATTTTGGTGTTCATGAATACGTCAATAATTATTGACTTAGGTAAAAAATGTAAAACATAATATGAATTCTGTTATAATGCGCTAAAATAGAAATAATTATATAAAGGCACAAATTTAAATTTAAAATGAAAATTGAAGTTTTTCCAATATTGTTACCTTTATAACAACGGTTTTATAGTTCTTAATGTCAGGAAAATACTATTATACAAATAATAACATTTTCAAATACAATTGCATACTAGGTGTTTTCTTCAGTTATTATACTAAAAATTCGTAAGCCCCAGAACCAATTTAATTTTCTACTACTAAATAAAAAGTATAATTTTATAATAGTGGATGGGCGTGGCGGATCCTGTGGGTTAACACAAGATTTTTGTCTATGGCGCCTGGACTCTGGTGCTTTAGCAATTTCGTTAACTAAAACTACATGTTCTATAGTAAACCAAGAACCATCTTCGATCCATTGGTATGCATATAACGATTGCAAAATTTTTTCTATCATGCAAAAATGTTGTTAAAGAGGATAAATTGTATGTAAAACTGCTAAATACTTAATAACAACTAAAATAAATTATTTATATAATCATGGCTAACTTAGCCATCACTATTAGCCATCGAACCACTATCAGGAAATCTAATACATTTTCACATTAAATTGTTATGCAAAATAAAACGATTTTGTTTAAGGATTTTGTTATTTTATTTATAATATTCGAAATCACGGATATGCGGAGATTAAAATAATGGAATTCAAAAATATAAAAAGGCTTTTCGAGGAATATGCCATGTGCTGTCATCACAATCATTTTTAGAATATAATTTTTTGGCACTGCACTTTACACCTTTTCATAATATTCCGTCGCCTTATTTTCAGGAACAAATAAATGCGCTTTTAATGCGATAAACGGTTATTTTTTTTTATACAAAGTGAACGTTATAAAAATCCGTCATCTTGCGTTCGCCATTATATACCAATTTATATTATATTAAATTCTAAGAAATTCATTTATAACATTAAAAAAACATCGTATTGCTTTTATACCTTGCTCGTTGTTAAAGTGAGTAACTTAATAAGAAAAGAAAATATCGAATAATGTATGAAGCGCCATGCGATGGGATTTCTTCCGTGACTGTGTAACCACAACCAATATAAATTACGAATATTAATGCAGCTTCTTAACAAAAAAAAAAAAAAAAAAAAACGCATGAAAAAATGTCACTGCGAGAAAAATAAAAAAACCAAGAAGAATTCCATTATTCAAATATATGTATATTTATCAAATATGTATACATAAAGGTAATAAATATATTAAAAAACAATATTTCAATTGTTTTTAAAAATATTGTTCGACTTGATTCTCATTATACTTAATTAGATAACAAATGTATATAAAATACAATTGACTAGAAATAGACTAGAATATAGATAAATTAAGAAATATATAATTTATAGGATATTATACATAGAATCTATATTCTTATGTAGAGGAACTAGAATTAAAGTTGTGAAACGGTAAAATAATTATGAAATATAAACGATGTAATATTTTTTGGAAAAACGAGAAAATAGTATTTTGTTTAGAATTGAGATATATTGAGATCGAAATCGGCTAATTTTCTATGTAGAAAAATAGATTACATTTCGATGGACATCTACCTGAAATATTTTATGCTACCAAAATTGTAAGATTTTAGTTTTTCTTTGTAAATTAAAATGGCAATAAGTTGGTCAACTTTAAGAAAGAAAAAAGTTTAAATATCAAAGTGGTTTCAAAAATAGTTTTATTCGAATCCAATTAAAAAAATAGGTGTTGCCATTTAAAGAAAATGTAAATTTTATCGGGCATGCACACTCCGAAACAGCTAATATTTTGAAAAGTGGCGCAATATATGCAATGGCATACCTCTAAATCTAACAGGAAAAAATTCACAATTAGATAGGTATTGCATTTAAGTGAAACATGTATTATGGACAATAGGAAATTATTACTGATGTTAATTAATAAAATAAATATAATTTGTATTTAATTTTCCGTTTTTAAAAATTATTATATAATAGTATTTATTACTTATTATTTGATAAGATTATAAACAAATATATTTGACATGCAAAATTAAACAATTTAATTTGAAATATTTTCGAGAGAGGTTAAAATAAATTTGAGCAATTACACATTTTGTTTTATAAATTAAGTCAGTATATTGGTGAGCTACGCGAGCGGTTATATTAGTGGTTATAATATTAACTTTAAACACGACAATAAATAATTATAAATCCGAGTACATTTTCTAATCATTAACAATCCATGTTACATTATAATTTTAAAAGCATATTTAAAATATCCCAGAACATATTCGAACTTTGAAATTGAGTTTTATTGTATGCAACTGAAAAATTACAGATAAACATACGATACTTTGAAGTATGAAAATATTCCAAACGGCATACCCCACTCCATTATTGTTATTATAATAATACTTAAAGATTTAATATAAAATAATGATGTTTACATAAATGTTACGTAACATTATATTTGTAATTATGTAAATGCATAATTTTATATAAGAATATGAGATATAATTTAATCGTATACATCTAAATCTACCTACTTGAATTATATTTAATAAAATATAACTATTATAATAATATATTCTATAACTAAGCAAATTGCATGTATTCTGTAGTTAGGTGGAGTAATACTACAATCTAAAAAACCAATTTGTAAACAAAACAAAAAAATATTTGTCACGTGTAAACTTTTAATTTAATGAAATCGCGTATAAATATAAATTTACCTTATTTATTGTATATAGTTTCAATATTGCACTAACATGTTAAGTTGTTATGTGTTTTCGAATAAATAGATTTTTCCTCTTATTGAAAGTTATTTTTGTACGAGCATTATTTATTTAAATGTATACTTTTATACATAAATGTAGTATGCACGTATACTCTACTATACCGATTAAAAATGTGAACATTTTTTTTTAACAATGTTATAGGTACATATAAATAAATGGTTTTCACAATCTGTCAGTGAAACCATCATTTATCGAGGTACTGGAGTCGAGGGTCCTTGAAATGGACACGGATATAATAATGATAATGTCAATCAACACGGCAGCGAATAAATGACGTCGGACGTGGAAATTCATTTATTTGACTGCGGCTGCGGTCCTCTGTTCGTTGGATGGCCGAGGAGTGATATACTTCCCGTAGGAAATGTTAAGCCATAAGTCAGTCCGTGAAATTTAGCGGTAAATTATATTTTATAGTGCCTATACACACATACAACACCGACGTTTAAAGCGCATTAAATCCGAATGTTATTATTTTAAGTATTATACAATTTGTAGGATAACGTCAAAATCGAAAATACATGTACGTAATAATATATCCGAATACAAAATATTAAAAATACGGATACGTACTGCGGCCGAATAAGAATATTTTTATTTTCGAAATGTGATTTATGTGATTCAAAGGAATATCACGGATAATTTTTGAACCGAATAGAGAGAGACTAGTGACTATTAATACCCCAGGCCTGGTTGAAATTTTTCCATATACCGTAAAGGAAAAATGAATGATGGTTGCCGTGTTTGTCAGGACTATCTTGTCCATCCATCAACAGTCAACACACATACAAGCTGTACAAGGTATTCTTCTTTTGGCTTTTGTGTGTGGAATTTTTTCCAATTTCTGATTATTGCGACTAGGTATGTATAATAATAGTGATAAGCAGCGCGCCAAATAAGTTGATATATGAAAAATGTACTGATTAATATCAATTAGCCATTTATTTTATTTAGTACCTATGTAAAGTTAAAAATAACTTTTTAAAAATAATCTATAATCAAATAAATTAACTTAAAAAAATATAATCAGTTCACACACATACACACATAAATATATATATATATATAAATATGGTAATAAAATTATCAGATGTACAGTATTATAACCAAACTATTAATTTTAATAAGGTACTAAAATAATTTTATGTTCATATTCAAATTTACAATGTCCGTTCAATATCCAAATGTAAAAGCCCACTTAAACTCTTTAAAATTAGGTACACAAATTAAATTATATAAAAAAATAAAAATACTATTAGGTTTATTTAAAACTTTCTAGGAAAAAAATACTTTTATAAGTTACAGCCATAATCATAGGTATATATTGGATAGAATATAGTTTGAAAACTATTCATAACATTTGTATACACAGTATCCCTAACAAATCTGTTATCGATATGACGATATATGCTTTTAAACTTATTGACACATTGTTGTTAATTATAATTCGCGTTTAATAAATATATCTTGTTTTTACATTAGTTTTTCATATTTTCATTTAGCAGCACAAAAAGTTCATTATGATAACGTCAACACAAACATAATTAGAACTATTCAATAATTAAATCTATGCTGTTTTACACAAAATGTATGTAAATTATTTGATTCTTTTATATAAGTATAATACGCTGATTAAATATAATTATATTACTCATAAAGTAATCAGTCGTAGTAAAACTATTTGCTTTGTAAATTTCTTGAATTTAAAATTAAGACAATATTATACGATGTTTATTTAAAAGTACGACTTTACTGTTCAGATAAATAAAACGATAAACATAATGCATATTGTATGAGTTTCATATTTGTCATTTTCTTTTAAAGTAAATGATAACCTCAATCTCACTAAATAATAATTCTATGTAAATTATCATAAATCCATTTTTCTTATTAACCAATTACATTATTAAAAGAGAATAATTTAAATTTTTTATAAAATATAATACAAGTATTGCATAGTCTATACAATAACTGTCAAAATATTAGTACTTATTGAGATAAGATGTACGAGTACTTTGTAATCCATAATATGTATTACGTATCAACGAAATTTCTAGCAATAAAATGTCATCTTTTCAATTATAAATGTTTGATTAATTTATTTATACAAACAAGTAGATCAGAATTTCGGCATACAAAAATAATGAAATCTATATACGTTTTAATGTTGTTTCTATATTTTATTATTTTTAAAATACAAATTTATTTTGATCAAACTGTAAATACTAATATACATATTATTATAATTCTGATTATCATTTAAAAAATATAATATTTTAGATATGATACACTAATCGGTCAGCATTTATATTTTAAATAGATATGAAAAAATATTATATTTTCAATAATTTCAAAAAATCATTAAAAATAAATGAAAACACTAAGAAGAAATTTTAATGTCAATATTTTTTTTTAATACAAATCTATAAAATAGCAATTCGAATTAAAAAATTGATATAACTTTTATTTAAGTTTAAACAAAAAAAAAAATTTCAATTATAGCCCTAATTATAGCGTTAGGGTATAATAATAATTTTAAAGAAAAATTTAAACAAATATAGCGTAGAACCAAAATTATTTCATTTGTCGAATCCTTGAGACTCACCATGTATAAGTATAAGTATACTTAATTAATTTAATGTTGAGTATCCATGTTGATTTATTACAATTAGAAAAATACGATAAGTTGTTATTGTTTTTAAATTTAAAACATATTGAATTAAGATATATGGTGGTTACATCATTATATAATTAATAATTATATTATTTTAATATTCTTTTTTTAAAAATATAATTTTATAATCTATTTTTCAATAATTTACAGAAAAAAAAATGGGCCATATTTAAAAGTGACAGAAAAATATTTTAACATAACGAACCGTTTAATTCCGGAAATTGGATCACAAACAATAGTCTTCAAATGCCTAAACGAAGAAATTATCGATAAGATGTTTTCGTCGTTATATAGAAGCACGATTAACGTAGTTTTTTCTCGATTGCAATGGATACAGTACTTATATAAAAGAGAACCAAAAAAAGTTCAGGTGCCTATAAATTCAAATAGTATTTTTTTTTTCAGCTGGATTGTTTGTATAAAACTACTTAGTTATTCTCGTGTGCACTAATCTATCATTTTCCGTACTCTAATAGCTAACTATAAATTTACGCATACTAGTGTACTTACATAGAAAATCAATTATGAAATGCTAGGATTCATATTATCCAGAATAAATTCAAATTTAATAAGCTATTGTGTCCGTAGGCTTTGATAATGTTAATAATCATGTATTGTGCAATTAATTAGTTGTAGAGATTTGAACAACTTTATGATTAGAAATTAATAATTATTTTCTATTAAATCTGCAGTATTTCACAAGAAATGATATGAAATAAATATATCAATTATAATGTCGCGTAGCATTTACATAATACACTTGAACAGAAATACTATTTAGATTTAACAAAGAAACTATCAAGATATCTATCTAACTTGCTGTATTATATATAAATTTAATATTAGATGATTCATAGTTTACATGGAATTATAAATAATTTATTATGAAATTTGAATTATTATAAAATAATTTGAAAATATATAACTAATTATACGAAAGTTAATATGTTGACAATATGAGTATAGGTGATTTGTATCACTATTGAGATTAGTGACAAATGATTGAAAACGAAACTTCTGGACTACCAAAATACGGACAAAAGACAGCGTGATCGACGTTCGTAATATAAAAGGATGAATTTAAAACGGAAAAAAGGATGCGGGGGTAGAACACAAAACAGGATATTGTACAGGTATTTTTTTATTTTGGAAGAGCGCTTTTGGGGGAAAATTTAAATGACACTCGGCAAAATGTTGCCCATTAATCATTGGAAAAGGTACTCTCACCTGTCGACCTGCAAACAATTCAATAGAATGAATATCTCTCTAATGGGATCTTTTTTCGTATAAAAATAAAACAAGGACCTTGCCGATTATTTTTTTTACATTAAACCTTTCGGATCAACAAATGGTAGGTTTACGATAAATATTTTGAACAAAACGAGTAAGCCAATAACATAATAATGCTGATTAAAGATAATTCGTTATTTGTAATATTACTATACAATGTACCAACATGATATAGGTATGTATTACGTGAGACAATTTATTTAAATAATAAAAACTAATAAAATAATAAGTAATTCGTCAAATCACTATAATTCAGATATTATTGAATTAGGTTTTATTAAGCAAATTAAAATTACCACGTACCAAACTTCTCTAACTGTAGATATGTATAAATTAAATTAATTCTTACTCAAATTAAAAAAAAGTACCAAAATGACAAAATAATATACATAATTAAATTAATATAAGATTATTTAATTTAGTGAAATGGATAATAGTTCGTTTGGAGTGTGAATTAGATATTTGGAAAAACTTTGATCGTTAACACTAACTTCTATGTTATATAGGAAATATTTTTTTAATATTTTTCTAAGTGATTTTTTAAATTGATATAATAGTTAGTATAAATTATTGAAGTTTTAAAGACCATAATATTTAAGCAAAAGAATTTAACAATTATTAATTTGTAATATAATTTTATAAAAAAAATTAAATTTCTGTCGTTAATTAATTATAATAATTTATAATTTTACTGTCTAAGTTTATTTGCAAAAGGTCTTAGATATTTATTATATATTTTTAGGAAAAATGAAAAATATTATGCAAGTTCTTGATAAATAGAGAGACAATGATATATTATAAATCAAAAATATAGTTGAGCTTTATTTTTAATAAAAGTAAACAACGAAACAAATGTCGAATTGAATATTCTGTTTGAAGTACACGAGTAGGTATTAAGATATTTTAATATTTTAACCAACATAATATCTTGCTGCTGACAGTAGCCCTAGGGATCGATTACGGTTATAACCATTGTCACTATTACTATAATTTAGATTTTAATCAAAAATCCATTTTTTTTTCTTAATATTCTCATTTGCGTTTATAAAATATTATTAATAACTCCGCGCTGGATTAATTTAATTACGCTGACATCTTAGGTAGTTCCCTTACAAATTAAAAGTAATATAAACTTCAGATTCACAATTAAAAGTAATCAAAGAAGATAGTATTATCCAGTAAGAAACAGAGAGAAAAAAAAATTAATAATTATTATCAATAATTGAATAGAAACACATATTATGTAATAACTGCAAATGTGTCGTCAAACGCCTAAACCCTACACAAGTAATTCCTATCAATTCTCATTTTTGGCATTATTGTCGGCAGAGCAGAAACCCTATTCCACACGATTACGTTTAAATTTCCAAAAACACGATTGACTTAAATATCTTTTAGTCTATAATATGTATCATAGATACATATACGGAAATAAAAATACCGTTCGAGTGCAGGGTGACAAAGTTAAGAGGTATTACGTTGATAAGCAATCAAGTGTAGAGAGGAACACGTAAGCTGGAAAAACGCCAAGCCATTACTTTTCGGAAGGTAAAATACGCCGCCTGAATCATTTGTATGACACAAAAGAAAACGTACAAAAAAGGAAAATAGAAAGGGAATAAGATAAAAAAAATGTCACGTTTTATTTTTGGCGGGATAACGCGCCAACTGTGTATGTATGGTAAATTAGTGCAGAGGTGTGGTATACTTTGTGATCGTTTTATCCTTTTGACTTAATTACTGTCAGGGTTAACAAAGAAAAAGGTTAATGATCAATGTTAAATCCTTTTATTTTTGTTAAGTGTTTAAAGTAATTTAAAGGACCACACATCATACAAAAGATAAGTACGAAAATATTTTTATATTATATTTTAACCATCAATATTTCTTATTAAAACTGTTAGCATAATAGTTTTATTTAATTTTAATTAATTTAGTAAAAATGTTTTACTTTAGTATAGAATTCGTATATGACCTATAAGAAAAAAATAAATGGAAAGTTTAGAGATCAAAATTGTATATTAATAAAACAAAATAATCATTAATTAATAACAACATAAAAGTAATTAAATACTGGTATATTCCAAATTAATTTGGTAAACCAATACCAAACTTTTGAACCATATAAAATTACAAATAGAAAATTTCAAAAATCTACTCCTATATGTTTACATAAACACTACAAAATATGCAACCGACATATCTCTTATGAATTTATATTTACTTATAGGTAAATCATATTTAAAAACGAATTTTTGTCGGAAAAGTTATCACTATGTCAACTCGGATGAATTATTGCGGACCATTTTTTCACTAGGTACTAAAATGTAAATTTAATGTCACAATGGTTTCATTCTTTTCTTTCCGTTGGTAAATATGAATTTGGTATAGAAATACTGCAATGAAAAATGAAAACTGTTAGTGATATCTTTAGTAAATGAAATATGCGTCCCATGGGCTCTTGCTGAGTATTAATCCCGACTAATGAAAAAAAGCTATTGCCTAGGTTATAAAAAGCATGAGAACAGCTATGGAAACTTTTCATACAACAGCTGGTTTAATTTCTTATAAGACTTTAGAACCAATATATTTAATTTCGAAAACTAACAATATATAAATATATTATAATCATACACTAAATATCGTTTGTCATATTTTGGATTCATTTTTCGAACATTTGCTGTCTAAAATAAATAAGCTTAAAACTCATGAGCACTACTTTTTGTATCAAAATATAGCATATTCATATAGATAAATCAATATACACGTCTAACGTAATAATTATATCTAACAATATGATTTGAATTTTTTTTTTTTTTGTTATTTGTAATATAAATGAAAACCATGAATAAATAAACAGAAGTAAGTCGACTTAAATAAAACCGGTACGTATGTAAATTATAATCTCGTGAACTTACTGAAGTAAATAGGAATTTATTGACAAAGATTTTAAAAACTAATACAAATAATTTATTATCAATTATACGTGATTTATTGGTATAAATATTTGTCGTATTTTACACGCAGCAACCTTGAAATAAACCTATTATAATCAACAATAAATGAAAATCTGTGTACTAATGATCACTTATGGTTTATTAACATAATATTGTATTAAAACACATGATTGTTGAATATAAGTGTTACATTGACAGATTGTCTGAACAAGTGAATTAGTTTATTCATTGAAGTAGTAATTAATGAAGTATAACCTATACAATTCAAAATCAGCAAATATGAAAGATCTACATTGATGGGATGAAAATCCCACAAAACAAACGTTTAGTAATTATTATTATTAATGTATGTCCATTATTGTATTTAAGAAAGAATAATACCTTCACTGTCAATTGAGAAGTAACCTAGGCCATCACCGTCAACGATTGAATATCCTACTCTTGATACATCTCCTGGAGGGTCTGCATCTGTCGCACTTACAGTAGTCACTAATGTTCCAGGAGGTTCATTTTCGTCCACAAACGCCGTTGCATAGAAACTGCCGAATTCCGGGAAAAACATATTTTCATTTACGTCCACAACTTCCACTGTCAACCACGTCTCTGAAGATAAGTAAGGCATACCGCCGTCCACTGCCCTTACGATAAGCGTATGTATTTGCCTATTTTCAAAGTCCAATTCCATTAAAGTACGAACGGTACCCGAAATAGTATCAATCTCGAACATTTTATCATCGACTTCTGATGAAGATTCTGATTCTAGGGAATACTTGACTATTCCACCCGTGCCAAGATCAGGATCAACCGCAGTTACTATTGCAACAACGCTGCCAATCGGTAAATCTTCTAAAGCCTTAACGGTGTAATTTTGTACAAGAAATTCTGGTGCATTATCATTCACATCGTCCACGATAATGCGAATTAAAGCATCTGTGTGTAAAGTCCATGGTTCAGGAGCACAATCAGAGACAGTAACTTTCAATTCATATAGTTCTTGTCGTTCTCGGTCTAAACGGCCAGATACATAAAGATTGCCCGAAGTTTTGTCTACTGCAAAATAAATCGTATCGGTCGTCAAAGTATATATTATTCTACCATTTTCACCTTGATCCTGATCTTGGGCGTTAATTTTGAATATTACTGTTCCGTTACGTGCATTTTCACTGACATGAAAACTAGATATTCTCTTATCAACTTTAGGAGCGTTGTCATTGACATCCAGAATAATTATTTTAAGAACCTTCCATGTAGTATGTTGAGGTTTACCAAGATCATAAACCGTAATATTCAATTCATATTCATCTCTTGTTTCTCGATCTAGATATCCAACTACATTTAAATCACCGGTTTCTGGGTCAATTCTGAATAAAGAATCGTCATCACCGTCTAACACACCGTAAATTAGTTTACCATTGTATCCTAAATCTCTATCTCGAGCACGAACAGCCAGTATTGTATATCCCAATGGAACTGATTCGTTTACTTGTATAGCTCTAGGGAAATTTACGAACTCGGGTTTATGTATGTTTTCTCCATATCTGCTGGGCATCATTGCAAAATCGTCATCTTCGTCAATATTATTTTTTTTCGCTGTTTCTATTGCTTCATTCAATCGTCTTAGTACACCTGTTTCTCGGCATTCAATATTTATCGCATCGTCGGTAGCCTGTGTTTTTTTGGCGTTAACTAATGTTATGTGTAGACTTGTTAGATCTGAATAATGAGAACCATCAGTAGCGGTGATCTTTACTGAACGTTCTTCCATGCGAACATCAGAAAGATCACAAGTTACTGATAGTACACCTGATGAAGAGTCTATTGAAAAACAATTGTCCTCATTGCCCGATTCAACCCGATAGCTTATAAAATTACCATCGTCGAAGTCCACAGCTGACATAGTCATAATGTCTTTGCCTATGGCAGTGAATCTTGGAACTTGTATTTTACAGTCAATTTTTTCAAACTGAGGTCTGTTGTCATTTACATCTTTCACTTTAATTACTACTTTCATTTCAGTCTGTCTTCTATATAGGTAACCCCAATCCGAAGCTCTAATATGAAGGACATATTCTCGTCTCATAGTTTCATAGTCTAACAAGCGAGTGGTTTTAAGAAGACCGCTGAAATGGTCAATATCAAAAGGCACGGGTTTTAAATTAGCAATACTGTAGGATATATAACCGTTTTCACCAGAATCTTTATCATGAGCACATAATTTTACAACAGATGTACCTGCAGGTTCATTTTCATTTATAGATACTTCCATTGAATATTTTTCAAACAGTGGATCATTGTCATTAGTGTCAACTACAAATATTTTAACTTTAGCAGCAGATTGTTTTCTAGTTCCTGCGTTTCCTTGATCTATAGCACTGACTGTCAGAGTATAAGACGATCTATGCTCAGCGTCCAATACTACAGCGGTGTAAAGCATACCCGTACGCTTATTTATACGGAACTCTCCACCTTCATTACCACCGACAATTTCTAAAGAAACCTGTGCATTTTTACCTTCATCTTTGTCACTTACTTTTAATTTTATAACGGGTGAATTTACTGGTGCAGTTTCGGCTATATTAACTTCATATAATTCACGTTCAAACACAGGAGCATTATCGTTAATGTCTGCGAGTTCAATATGAATTGACTGATATGTATCTCTCTCGGGTGTACCGGAGTCAACTGCTCTGAGCGATAAATTATAGCCCTTCGGTGCAGTTTCTCTGTCTAGCATATTAAGAACCACTATATTATATTCTCCACTGTTTTCTGTTTCTTTAATCCTAAAATGGCCATCAGGATCACCATCGACAATTTCTAAGCTTCGTATAACACCGTTTACACCCGTATCTCTATCTGTTACTTTGATAATTGCATATATATCACAGTTTGATTCCTCAACAACATGTGGTAAATGTTGAACATATATATCAGGACTATATATATTAACTTGTTTGATATAAAATTTTACTTTTGCAGTACTTGGTTTGGAACGCCCCCTAATACCACGGTCCCGAGCTTCGACAATAAAGTCGTAAGATCTTTTTTCATCATATTTTAAAGACCTAGTTATTGTTATTACACCGGTTCTTGGATGCATAGCAAACTGATTAGTTCTTTCTTTAAAACTATAATATATTTCACCGTTCATTCCAATATCTGCATCTTCCGCTGATACTCTCAATACACTAGAATGAAGAGGTGTATCTTCCGGTATAGTTTCTTCATATACAATTGGATAAAATAAGGGACTTAAGTCGTTGGTGTCGAGAACTGATACAACAACGGTCGTATGAAGTTCCAATGAAACGCTATTTCTTTTTTTATCTTTTGACTTATCGGTAGAAGTTGTGACAGTAGCTTTGACTTCTAAGACGTACTCATCTTGTCGTTCTCTGTTCAAAACGTCATAATCGGTCTTTGTTCGAACTAAAAGAAACCAAAAGTTCCCAACCTTTTTTTCTTCGGCTTTGAAGAATTTTATTTTTTGTTGGGATGCTATCTTATAACGTATAACAACATCGTCATCTGAGCAATAAATACCCATTTTTTCTTCCGTCCGGACATACGTTTTGATAAGCGCATTTTCTGGAATTGTGGCATTATAATGATCCTTTGTAAAACGTAAGTCGGCCAGACTACCATTTTTGAACGAAGAGAAGGAGCTTGATACCAGGAACAGCAAAACTAATATCAGAGGCTTAACAAACAGCGTCTTGTATCCTGTTTCCATGGTATAATTACTCATGGGACGTTCTTGTCATCTTATTGTATTTACTCGGATTGATATTCTACACATATTTCTGAAAACATAATAAAATTCAAAATTAAATTACATAAAAATTAACTTAAACAGTTGTAGATAATATAATGTTTCAATTTAAATAGAACATATTAAACAATAGTAACATTATTGAATATATATGATAGTATAGATGATCAGTTTTTTTTTTTTTGTATATTTAAGTCTATAATTTAAACTATAAGTAAAATAAAACTTCTCGATGAACACGGGAAGGGTTTTCAATTCTGGAGAGGCAATAACGAATTGTGTTGACCACATTATACTAGGACAAATTTTTCTCATTAAATAAAGTAAAAAATTAATAGGTATATTCTTATTTTTTAAAAATTGTTGAAAATTGAAAACGTTTTATAAGATAGTAATGAATGTTTATTGTTATTAACTAGAATATTTCATTTGGAAAGTATAGGCAGACATATTATATGTGTTGGAAATAATAATTCTAATTATAAAAAGTTATATTTTGTAATTTTAAGTTATTTTTATATAATAAATAGAATATTAAATAACTTAAGACTTAATAACTTAAATCACCTAAGAATAATTTTAGAAAAGAACAAATTTTAAAAACAATTTTCTAGATAAAAAAACTAATAATTGCATGTATTCTTAAAAATACGTCAATATTCTAAATTAAAAAATTAAAAAAATTAAAGTTAAATTCAAAGATTAATGAGACCTTGATTTTTTTTTTTTAATTTTTAGCGTGAAGACTAAAAAATATTGCATCTAAAAACCGGCGAGTTGGCAATGGTAGGACAGTATACAATTACAAACCAATTGTTCCACCTATATACTTAAACAAAAAGCATTTCTCGCGAGTTCAAGATGTTGCTTTGTATTTTAAAGACCAGATTAGAATTTTAAATATCATCACTATAGTTTCATTCAGGACTTTCATCATGACAATAGCTATGTTTATTATATATATATATCGAATGAAATCCGTGTATCTACTTAAGTCAAGTGGGTTATTATATTTCATATATTTAGATACTTAGCTACATTATACTAAAAAATATTATATTAAAGATTACTAAAAGAAAAAAAAAAACTAATTCAATTTATCTTCGAGAATCGGTGAATTTTGTAGAAAAGCGTAAAACAAATACTATAAACGTTTTTAAAATTCGACAAATATAAAATGGAGTATTGTAATATGAAGTAATATAAATTTAACCTAAGTAATATTAGGTATAATACTATATTTATGTTAATAGTTTATTAGAATACAATTTAATATTAACAATTATCATTGAAATTTTATTTTATAATTTCAATAAAAAAATATTTCCTGAATCGTATAATAATATTATAACATTATAATAAAAGTTATCTAGTGTATTAAATATATATTCACTATATAAAAAACTACTATATACATTTGATAAAATACCACTTTACGTTCATAATTGAAATTTAAAAAATGTGAAAATATACTAACTTTATTATAATAGAATATTTTATTTATATTTTCTTGGATTATTTAAATTTTTAAATTTTGTTTGTTTTTATTTAAATTAATCAAATTATAATCTTAAAACAGTTTTATGTTGAACTTTGGCACTTTGTAACAGTTTTAAGCAAAAACTGTTAATGGATGAAAAATACGTTTGCACCATCTCTTCTCGCACGTTTTTATATTATAGGTACATTATTATAATTTATGTGACTTGTTTCTTTCTTTCGACCTCATCACAACCGTACTATCCGGTCATAATAATATATCATTGTACTGGGAATGGGCCCCTAGTTACTAAACCGGTGCACAGGTTAAAAATGTGAAGACTTTTTCTTTCATAATTCTCTATCTCTCCACTAGCCGATCATAATAGTTGTTAACATAATTCCCGTTAAAATACAATAGGATTTTAAGTATTTCATAGAGTATTTGTCAAAGAATATAGGCTTGCAAGTAGTAATAATATAATATTATAATACTATCTATCTATCTATCTATCTATCTATCTATCTATGAGGTGGATATAATTGTAAGTCGAATTTAAAATATTAATATAAAAAATTATGTTATTATTTAACCATACTTTAGATTAAGATGCACCTATTTATAATTTCTATATCCGCGCCAGTACGTATGTACAAAGATTAGATGAAAATTTCACCAGCCAAAAATTATTTTGAGAGTAAATAGAACTGCATGATTCATGTTTAACAAAATTGTTTAATAATATCGGAATAATTTATAAAATATTAAATGACTTGATCAATTTATAAAACGTGATAGAGTAATTATTAAAAAATAATAATAAAACTTGTACTATAGGCTTATGAATTAAATTTTCCGGATTGTAATCCGGTTTACAAGATTTTTATAAGAAAGAAAGAATTTATTTGGAAGGTTTTTTGGAACGAGAACCTGAAGTGAACCAATTTAATACTTATCTAAATTCGTTAAGGGAGATAGGATATAGTACCTATACATAATACATATAGCAAATACCAGTACGAAATCAAATTCGTGTACTATCATCGAAGGTAAAAGTTTTAAAAGGTATACCTACATCAATCGTTGAAAAGTTCTTTGATATGCAGGTAGTATATTATAGGTATTATACTTTATGTATTGCATATACGCCTTTATGCCAAAATATTTCAAAAAGTAATTTGTAAGTACAAAAGTACAAAATGGGAAAAATGGGATAGGTCGCATGTATTATTTGATAATCGTTTCATTTCCATTCATAATGGAACATTATTAATCGTTAATTTATATATAACTCATACATTGAACATATATTTTATATATCAAAATTTACGTCGCAATACCACTCGTCGATCAAGTTTACTAGTATGATTGACCAATGAATTGATGTAATTTCATAATCTTCAGACAGACAAACATTCAGGTTTCCCGTGGTGACTGACTATGAATTATGTAGATAGATATATTTAAATGACGTGTTCGGTTTAACGTTAATCTGTGCGTAGGTATGAAATAGCATGTATAAAAAGGACGGGTCAATATTTCTACCTATAAATAGCTCTATTACTTATTAAGACTTGTGTGATTATAATAATAATTCAGTCAAGAAAACGTACGCTATTCATTCCAGGCAACAAGTGTGGGCGCGGTTGTTGTTCAAAACTACAAAATATACAATAATTATTATATTCTATTATATAGATTTTTGAATTGAACCGTTTTACACACACTCCGGCCGATTGTGAATGTTCAACCGTTAATCAATTTCGATATGTATAGTCTTTATAGTTTACATTAGTTTTGTTATATGCGCCACGTTATGTTATTGTTAATAACCATTGTAATGCGTCGGCGGTTTTAAATTGTCAAGTCAGCAATTTCAAAACCTGTAATCAAATTGTGGGCGGAAAAACGAAGGAATAATTTTGCAGGGTATGTTGATAAATTATCAAACCTCTAAAAAACGCGTTTGACAATTGAAACAGACATTAGAAAAAAAAAATTGTATTTTAAAAATACATGTACACCGAGTATTTGAATTGTATCTATGAACGATGATAAAAAAAATGAACAGTACCATGATAGGTGGTACCTATACTTAATCATAAATATTAAATTATACAAAATACCTACGCAGTTTTTAAAGTAAATGCATAATTATGTATATCTAAGTATACAAATTTGACAAGGATTTTTTTTTTTTTTTTTTAAATAAACAATGACTTAGAATTATCATGAAAAAACTCAATACTAAAAAAAAAAAATAATAATAATAATCTTGCAATTTCATTTAAACTCATTTACTCAAGTATAAAGTGTAAAATTTGTATGTAAAGCCAGATTTAATATCTAATAATAAGTAGGGCTAGGATTTTAATGACTCAAAACACATTTAAAAATTATCAATAAAACCTAGGAAAATGAAATGAAAATATTATCTTATAAAATGCTCAAAAAATCATAATAATAAAATAATTTACCTAATAATAATTATTATACAAAGATATTAAAATGTATTGAATTAAGTAATCTAATTTATAAATTATATATTATATTCTATTGCCACCTGGTGTAAGATGGCCTGTAATAAATGCAATAAAAAACAAAGCAGGAAGGTCGATTTTGGACATATTTACTTCGTCCCTTCAGTTCTCGGAGAAATTAGATTTTAATGCAATAATATTTCATAATAGGACTCCGAGTGAAACTCAATAAAATACAATATATTATACTGATAAGCCGTTTCAAAAGTTTACCACGTGTGTATTACTACTACAATAATTTCAAGTACCTACGTTCAAAATTGCATTAGTTATGATGAAAAATCTAAAATTAATTTTGTCAAAATTACGATTTCTGTAAATTTTGCTGTTTTTCCGCCATTTTTGGTAGTTTTTCTTCTCCCAAACAAAAACTTTTGAGAAATTCAAAAAATGAGCTAAATAAAATACCAATTATAGATGCTTTTGGTACGGAAAGGGTATCCTACCTATTTGTGGTAATTGGACCATAAAAAAAAACATCATTGTAAATATATTCCTCGCTTCGCTCAAAATCTAAAATACTCCAAATTACTTTTAAACTATTTACTGTTATATTGGACATCAGTGACTATTTATCGAAACAATTTTGATGGTATTATTTTCATGTAAATACTTAGTATAGATTGTACGATTTATTACGACTAATATTTTTCTAACGTAAATGACAATAAGAAGAAAAAAAATGCCTCTGATTTAATGTTGTAAAAAATGAATTTAAAATTTAAATAAAGACCGAAAAATTCTAAAAAATGCTATTAAAACTTAAAACGTAACACAAAAATGATATATTTTAAACTTTTAATTTGTTTTTAATTTTTTGATGATTGAATCAAATTTTGTAGTTTGAAAACTATATCCTGGAGATCATTAAAAGAAATGTAAAATGCAATACAGACCTTTTAATAATTAACAACATAAATTAATTAGTAAATATAATTTTTATTCACACATAAGTATTTACTGGTTATTAATAATTTGATTTGTATTAATTAAATTGTATTATTTATACAATATTATTTTTATAAGTACACATATCTTCTTTAGCTATTCTGACCAGCAACACAATACAATTAACATCAAATTTATCAACTAGTGAATTTAGTGGATCATTCGTACTGCTACTTATCATATTTGTTTTAAATCAAACAGTATAACAATATAATATAATATATACATTCAAAAGGTTAAATAACTTTAAAATATTATTTTCAGTTCTGATCAGTATAATTTAATTCTATCCAACAATAAAAGCAATTATATAGCTTTTTTATATGGTATTAGAATTTAGAATATGCTTTGAATGTTAAATGTTGCTACAATAACCTATACAAATCCATAGGTAGAACTAGAAACTTCATTTACAAATTAAAAATAAGTTAATAAAATATTCGACTTATTAAAAACAAAAATAATAATAACAAATATTTTAATAGAACTTTTGGATTCTTTAGATTACATTACTTTTTTATTATGAATGAAACATCTAATCAGTGTTCAAAAAGATTTACTAAGATAAGTAGTTTCTTAAATGGACAATAAAATAAATGCCTTTTCAAGAAAGGTTGAATCTGTCTCTCACCAGTGTCACTTATATATTATACAAAAATAAAATAAAATATCGTATTATAAATATCTCTAATATATTGCTATATAATCATAATTAATATATTTATTTAATTAAATTATATTACTTTATAACGAAATACACTTCAATATTTGTGCAAGGTGATCCAAAAATTAAAGGTGTCATATATTGTTTTAAATCATCTTATTGTATACCAAGTTGGACATATTCTTTATTGGTTTACGATAACCTAACCCTAATAAATGAAAGTAAACATTTTCAATCTAAAATACCAAGAATTTGGCTGCCTATCGTAAAGAATTATATCAATACTTTATACCAAAAAAAAAAAAAACTTCTAGGAACGACTTAAAAAATCTAAAGGAATATATCAATAGTCAATACCATCTTATTTATATCTAACCTCATGTTTTGTCGTGTTGGTCTAATAATTAATGGAGTCAGTTTCAAGAAACTACTAAATTTATATAAATATTAAAAAAATAATAATAACAATTATGAATAACAAATTGCACACATCATTCTCAAATTATCATTAGTCTAAACAGTATTCATTTATAATTTGTATTAAAACAAATTATTTTCAAATAAACAGTGTGAAATTACACGTCACATAGATACTCCTACTACTCCAATATTAAAACTTTAATAACTACCTATACCTAAGTACTAATATAGTATTATATTATCTAATTATTACATACGAAATAAATAATTTATTTCTGTATTATATTTAATTACCAAGTGAATAAAATACACAATTATGAAAAATACTTTATAAATATATAACATACTTTTATTATTAACTAATACTTTAATATCAATTGTTCAATACCTCAATTTCTATAATATTAGGTAAAATATTTTAAATATAGATACTTTCAAAAGTATACTTTAATGAATTTAAATCATTTTGTTGATGAAATAGGTTGGTATAGAAAAAAATATAAGCCTTCGAACAATACTAAATTGTAATTATCCATAAATTTCTATTGTGCTCATTAATTCACAATTTTTACACAACATGAAAAAAATTCAATACGAATATATAATTATTAGCTTTGTGACTTTTGTTATACCAAGTACACCATCGTAATGTTATGGACAATTACATTTTTCAAATGGAATGATAATGAATAGAATAATTCCTAATAGTAATAAATATTCTTTGGTATTGAGTGATTAACCCAATACTAATATTATGAGATGAATAAAAATTCAAAATTTAAATAAAACACAAAATTATTAAATTTAAATTTGATTAATGTCCATAGATTTTATTATTAATTCATCAATTACAAATTAATATTTAATTTAAAATATTTTTATTTAGTACCTAATACAACTAACATAATTTAGTGAGAGCATGTACAAGAGGATTAAATGAGTATCTAACTTGAGCAATACGATGAACGAATTATATTTAAATTACATTTTAATTTTGATTGTGATTGTATTTAAAATACCTTAATTTATCGTAATAGAATAATAAAAACTAAATATAAAGTAATTTAAAATAATTAGACCATTTTAAAAGTTATTTGCGAACATTTACATATTTAATGTGAAAGTATATTTGGTTCGTTATAAACGGGATAAAAACAACACAATATTATGTAAGTTTAAGTTAATATTATGTTCGGTAAAAAAATCAACGGAACAATTATTAAGTATAAATGGTAATACCTTTAATATATGAATATAACTCGGTGCAAAAATGATTATGGAATATGTCTATAGACATGTTAAAAACAACAAAGTAATATGTAATTTATACTATTTTTATTCAGCTTATATATATTTTAGAATAATTATAATTAATTTAATTTAATAATATGTCAAATAATTGGTAAACATGACCTAAATTAATTGTAATTATAAATTGGTTTTTCCTCATACTTTCAATGAATACTTTGTAACCAGTCATTTTTGTTCTATAATATCATGAAGTTCTATAAAAAATAAAATAAAGTATAATGGTATAACTTTGCAGTATATTATACAATGAACAATGAACAATAAACATGTATACAGATTTTGTTTTATAAATAATAGGATTTATAGGAATTTATCATTAACATTGTAAAATTAAATATTCAAAGAAATTATTTATTTAAAGTGAATAATTAAAATATATTATATTATATTTGAAAATAGAACATTTCTTGAAAAGATGCATTGTGGTATTGGGGTACGGTAAAAATAAAAATATGTCGGAGAGTCTTTAATGACACTATACATATTAATTTTGTATTGATAAAAATAATTGTATTTATTTAACAGAGAGTTAAAAGTAAATAATGCCTATTGTTTATAGTGTTTTTTTCAATTCAAATTTTAATTATTTAAATTGTAAATTAATTACCAGGTTTGCACTATATATAAAATATAAAATGAAGATATAATAAATTATATATGGCTTAAGTATTGTACGTAGTAGATAAGTTGAGATTAGGGTTTTAAAATTTAATAAAATCATTTTTTTTTTTCATTTGAGTAAAAAAAAAAATGTACACAACTGTAAAATATACTACCCTAGTGTTATCTGCAATTCATTACTGCATTAGGTATGCATGTATTTTTAAATAAATTTGAAATTAGTAAACTATAATTGATAACTGGCTTTAAAAAATATATAGATAAGTGATAATATTATAATTGTATAATTATCATGTCTCTGCTAAAACCCAGGTAATTACTAAATCATGTAGTGTTCAATGTTAAATCATTTATTATCAATGTTCGTTATGTAAAATCGGTAACCAGTAAATATCTATATAAACCAGTAGCTATCTATATTATCTGATTTTTAAATAATAGGTACTATTTTATATTATAAGATAAAGAATTCAATTTTCAATTTTGAAGTGTTTCAAATTTAGGATCCTACTTGAGACTGATTCATAGATTCTTAAGCAAATTATTCATATTGAATTTTACAATATATAATAATTTTACATACATTTTTATTATGTGTATTAATGTATTATGTGCATTTATGCATACATATATTCTCTCTATACTTTAGGGACAAAATAAGTGCGTCAAAAGTTTCAAAAAACTCATCTATCCACTGTAAATTGGACACAGATGGTATATTTACAATTTAGAAATTGTGAAAAACGACCAAACTTTATATACATTGTCGTAAATTTATAATTTAAAGTATATTATGGATATGCATTTTTTAACCATATTCTAATGAAAAAATATGTCATAGTTACATTTGGGTATATTGTAGACTTAACATTAAAAATTGCTATTTTTTTGTTTTATTATTTCCGTAAAATAAGAGGCTATCATTCAAGTTGAAATAATATAAGAAATATATTATATAAAATATTATAAGCGAAAAAATCATATTTTTATATTAATATTATAAACATTTACCATAGTATAGTGTATGTGTAGGTACTTCAAACTTTATTACACATAACAAAGTCATTCCATTTTAATTTGTGTATACTAATTATATATGATTATTGTACCAAATAATAGAATTACTATTAATTTTATATTTTAATAATACTTACATAAAAAAAAAACTGCAAAGTTACATTTTGTTGTTGAATATACTTGTTTGAAAAACTTGTTTATACTATGTAAATACGGGTTTAATTAAAACAAATTTGCCTTTATTTCATTTACTATAAGTACTTAATAGTTAATAAAAATCAATTTTTTATTATATTTATTTATTTTATGAAAATAATTTGCGCATATAAAATTAATTACAAATATAATATTATAATACCATAATTAAATTTAGTTATCAAGTTTTAACATTATAGTTTTTTAGCCACTAGAATAATAGGTAGTTAAATAAGCTTTTGCAATCCATACATAGTACATGTCCATTATAAATTTAACCGTAATCAAATTTTAAATATAAATTGTAAAAATGAGGAATGAATAATGGAAGAATACTAGTGCTTTTTTAGTTTTTATACATTTGGAAACTGTATTTGTTATTATAGGTAACGAATTCAACTTTTAATGGTATTACCTTAATTTAAAGTTATGTGTTAAAACCTCGTAATAATACTTAATACGTTGAACATTTTCTATTTTCATTAGCTGATAATTTTTTTTTTTTTTAAAACATATCATTCATATAATAAATTATATTTCATAGACTTGTGAAAACAACAAGTTATTCTTTTCGTCTACAACGTGATTAAAGTATTTAAACTAAACTGAAAATAAATTATGAAATTAACTTTTGATTGTGTGTTTTTATATTATAATAAAATCAACATTTTAACAAGCGTGTGGTTTAAATATAAAAATATATAATATAATATTTTAATTTTCAATAACAACGCGAACTGATGTTAACTAACATTAGGGTACGGATTTAACAGGAAAGAAATGCATTAAATGTTGTCGTTCGTACACAAGTTAAGTTATTAACGATGGGTAAAAAAAGAAGAAGAAGATAGAAGAAGAAGTATAGACTCTATTGTACGTTCGTAATTTCGTATACTATTCGATTATAGAAAAGAGAAAACTGATATTCAGTCGGGTTAATAGAACTCCACGGGCTCCCTCGGTAATGCATTATTCTATTATTCTTAAATCCTCGTGCAAGGAAGTAAGAGTCGTGCTAAGGATCCTATACATAGATTGAATACAGAAAATTCCGGCGGATACCTTTTTTTCTGCAGTAATTTAGTTGTGAAAATGTGAACATTTACTATACAACATCCCAATTATTAGGTTAGATAATGCAAATTTAAATGTATAAAAGTTATAAAAATTAATATCAACAATTCGTAAATTATATTTATCATATATATTATATTATATTAGGAAATATATATTTACAATGATTATATTAGACGATACTAAACTGTAAACTATGAACACATATTTAAAATTTTAAACATTATAAACAGTATTACTGTAAAAAACTTTGGAACATATTTGGAGAAAGATGACTTAGTTATAAAAGTTACTTTGTTTAAGTCAATAAACATTTTTCAACTCGAAATACGTATATTATTTAGTAACATATACTAGGTAGATCAATTATTATTTATTTACAACTGTATCAAGTGCTCTTAAAATTCGTCAAATAAATAATATCATATAATATCATCATACTATGCGTAAAAATTATAAAGTATAGAAAAATTAAGTAAAAATAATTTAATAGATAAAATAATGAGGGTATACGAATACATTTTAAAAAAAACTTTGTGGTCAATAAAAGTTATAAATAATGATTAACGGATGTATCGATACCGACCTAACCCAATAGTATTAAAATTTAATTTTAAAGTAAACTAGGACTTCACTTATACATATAATATTATATAACTTTAAAACAATAATACAAACAAATGACATTTGATCATAATTTAAAATTTTTTTGCATGTTATCATAAGATCATTGTTCTTCATTTGTTTATTATTTATATTTCACTGAACAATAATAATTTAAGAAATGTATTTATTAATAATATATAATAATAATTCTGAAGTCTAAAAGAGAAAACATTTTCGTAAACAATATTGAATTGCAATTATTAAACGTTTTGGATATCGACAAATTTTTATTTTATAAAAATAGTGTAGTCGGAGTGCGGAAATTCGACATCCACGATGATATCAATTATCATTAAGCATATTAATGCCAACCTGAGAGTATAAAAATAGTCATACTAGAATATTAATATACGATTTAAATAAATGAGTCGTTTATTTACTTATAGCAAAAAGTTATTGCTATGCTACTACTATGACTAATAAAAATGTTTTCGTAAATTTTCGTTATGGATAAAATACAGACTTATGTTATACACACCACAAAAAGGAGACAATAATAGATTTATACACTTGAAATGTTAATATTAACACAAATACAACTACATAAATATACTTTATTAGATAATTATAATACATTTTATATCCAGTATAATAATAATGTTTAAGTACTTACATTAAAAATTAATTACATGTTTTACGTTGTACCTATAGTGGGTATATGGTAAACTAAAATTTTAGATTGTAATACATAATTATATTTTAATCTATATTCATATATTCAACTTATTATGGAATTTGTATATATTTTAATATTATGTTATACAGATAATACCTAGTTGATTTAGTAAAATTCAGTTAATTAAATAAATAATTCAAAGAACTAGTCACTCGGTTTTTATAAAATGTTTGAGCAAATGAAATAAAGTAAAACTTGGAAAATATGATAAATAGTTTAAATGTTTAATAATAAATACCACAAAAACATCAAGACCAGAATACTTTTGTCTGTAACCTTAACCTTAAATGAAGTTATAAAACAGAATTATCCTACCAGAGTTATATGGTATTAAGCAAAGAAAATGAAAAAAGTATGATGTCTAAAAATGTATTTAATTTAACATATAAATATATAACACTATAATAGGTATTATCTTCATATTCAATTTTGTGTTTCGTAATATAGAAAATAATTTTACTCATATAAATTCTACTATTCAAATGTTTACAAAAATACGAATTAAAAGTATATCAAATCAAAATAATGACCAATTTTCAACAAAAAAAACCTTATGGATATGAAAAAAATTGATTTACGATTACAAACTTAGTTGACTCTAAAAAAATATTTTCGTGCTAAATAAGAATATATACCACATATATTTTTTATTCTCTACAATAATTTTTGTTTTTCACACACAAAATAAACATAGTAAAATAATTAGCAATGAATAAAAAATGAACAAATAAAACAAATTTTAAACTCTGTTAATAATAATAAATTCAATTTAAAATTTAAAGTTGTACAGGAAAAAAATCCACTTATAATAGAATATTCAATATTATATATAGTAAATAGTGAACATTTCAAGATTTCGTTGGCTGTAAAATACCCCCTAGAGAAAAACCAATTTAAAAGGAAGAAAAATATCTTGTAGTAATGTTAAAGTTAAAATGAACAATGTATAGGTTTTTATACATATAGAATTTTATTTATTAGAATTTGACTAGACCTGTTTTATTTTTTTTAAAAGTGCATTACATAAATTTAATTGTTTTGATAGCCAATAACTACCTACAAAATGTAAATGAAAAAAATTAGGTAAACATTAATTAAATACAAATTAAAGTTATTAAGAATTCGCAAGTTGTATAATATTCAAATATTTGATCCAATTATTAAACAACAAAAATACTATATATTATGTACACCACTTTTATTTTCGCTGTACAGATTTAACACAATTTAATATTAAATAGTGACTATTTGCATAATATATATATATTTTAATAGGCATGATTGATGAGAATTCTATTATAGAGATTTTAATTAAAATCAATTTTCATGAAAATATTATTTTTTCTCACGGTATAAAATAATATAAATCTTAGATTATATATAGACTAACCGCAATGTGAACATTCATTTCCCATAGCAAAAATATATATAATCATTTTTAATTGTATTTAATGGCACAAAATAAGCTTTCTAATAAATATGATTTTCTATAATAAAGACAAATAAGTTGAAAATGATGACGTCTTTGTATAAAATTAACGTTATACCTTCTATTTTATAACTATATTTGTTTTACAAAGGGATTAATTTAATTGTTTTAATTCACAAAGTTAGTAGAATAAATAATAAATAAAACTTATTATAACACGCTTCAAATTTCCAATGGTTTAATTTAGAATAACACTTATAGATAATATAATGTTTTTAAAACAAATAAATATATGTCTGAAAAATATTACATGGATAGGAAAATGAGATTAATTCCAAAATAAAAGACTCGTGTTATATTTTCCCTTAAATCATATGGTCAAGACCAATTTGGCTTAAGGGTAATTTTTCACAAAAAACACAATAAATATGATTTTCTTCTTAAAATCTTTAAGAAAAATATGAAAAATGTCACGAGGGTCCTCGTAAAATTGTCACAGGGGAATAGAACATGCCAAGGAAAAAAAGCAAATGTACTTATATTTTTTTTCATACTTTTATACAATTTATTAGTTAGATAAAATCTTATAAATCATACGCTTTTACAAAAATGTTGAATATGATAGGTAAACAAGTGGGAAGGTCGATTGTGGACATTCCTCCTTCGTCCCTTCGGTCTTCGGAGAAATTAGTGGTTTATTATACATAAGATTTGAATGTAATGATATTGTATTAGAAAATACGATTCTGAGCGAAACTCAATATATTACAATATGTTATAGTGATAATCCATTCCAAAATTTCACCACGTGTGTAAATTACGAATGTAAATATTTAAAATAAATTTCAATTTTCTACGATCAAAACTTATTTAGTTATTAAGAAATAAAATAATGAAACCGTAATTTTGCCGATTTTCAAAAATTCTTACTTTATAAAATTATGAAAAAAAATTTTCAGTCACGATTTTCAAAATATTTTGTAAAAACATTAAATCGTATATGTCTAGACTTTGGCAACATTTTTAAACAAATAAACTAAAAATTGCGAATGTAAATATTTTAAACAACTTTTAAGTTCCTACGATCTAGACTTAATTAGTTATCAAAAAATAAAATAATGAAACCGCAATTTTTCCGATTTTCAAAAACTTTTACTTTAAAAGCTTGTAAAAAAAAATTGTCAGTCACGATTATTAAAATATTTTGTAAAAAGATTAAGTAGTATATGTCTAGCTTCGATAAAATTTTCAAAAATTAAAATTTTTGGAAAAACAGTTAAAACTCTACACTTAGTCAGAAAATCAACCATTCATTTCTAAATTTTTTCTTGTAATGAAGTTTACCTAAGTAAATACTCAAAAGAATTTTCAAGACACTATGATTAAAACTCAATTAGTTATCACGAAATTAAAAATGTTAAATTTAAGAAACGTTATTTTGCTGATTTTCCGCTATTTTTTTAGTAATTGTTCTTCTCCCAAGGTAAAACTTTTGAGAAATTTGAAAAATGAGCGAAATAAAGTACCAACTAGACACGATTTGCTAACGAAAGCATATCCTACTTGTGGTAATCGGACCATTATTTCTACCCGTAAGTGTAGAAACATACATAAAAAAACTTTGTAAAACCAATACATTCTTTGCTTCGCTCAGAATCTAAATTATAAGTTTCAAATATTTCCATAACACGAAGGAAATAATTATTAAAATAACAATTAATATATATATATATATATATATATATATATATCTTATATATTTATGTTAAAATTTAAATTATTATTTGAACCACTCAATATCCTTGAAATTTATTGAATAACATCATCTATGTTTACGATGAGTAATTTAATAGTCTATTATAAAATCAATGGTTGTAATATGTTTTATATTAATATATATATGTATATATATATATACCCTCAAAGAAAACGTGTGAAACAGATTTCCAATAGAAACTAGAAAAGCACATGTCTATGAACGAATACCTTTGATTATTGTTATTGTTTAGATTAGGTGCACAATTCTCAACAAATAATAAAAACGTGGTTTCGTAAACCATATTATAGAAAACCAGATGGCATATACGCAGAAATGTTAAAACAATACTTATAATATTATGAAATATTTTAAAAGTGAGCCATTTGAAATTTTTTTTTTCTCTTGGTTTTTTGTTGTAATTTTTTTATATTTATATTTAATCTAAACTATGCTACCACAGAGAATCGTTATTCTTTAAACTGGAGATAAATTGTTTTCGTGGAACCCCCGTGAATCCGCAACGGATTAGTGTCGACCTGTCACAATGACCGAGCTCCCCTCGGGATATAGTGTTCTGCAAATGTGCCGTACTTAAGTATGAGCCTCAAGCATAAGAAACAACAACACTGCAAAACCAACGACAAAAAAATTCGAAGGCCTAAATAATATAGGAAATATAAAATTAGTGTAGGTAAATAGGTTTATTTACATTTTTATCATATAATATATTTTTATCATATTGTTAAACGTTCATTTTTATTTGTGTATTTGGATTTTTGATGAAAATCATGACAATTACTTAAATGATATTCTGCGTCCAAACATTTTATAACATTAAACGACAAAGTAATAAAATATTAACCACCAACGTGTTTTAGTATAATTTAATTTAACTACATAGGTGATTAGGTTATTAAGTAAAAATTAATTGCAATCTTATAAATAACATTACTTACTAACTCATACATTAATATAAAGTAACAGATATCCTCGATAAAATATACATATTATATTTCCATTTCTTAATACAAAATTAATTTCCAATTTTCCAATTTTTTTTTTTTTTTTTATAGTACTTTATATAAGTATCCACATTTTTCATAATTAATTACATTCAAACTTTCTAGTACCTATATATACCAATAAATGAAATAAAACGTGTACACACAGTATAAGCATAAGGAAGCATGCACGGTACGTACAAATTAAATGTAACAGAAAACTATTGGGGATTTTATTATGTATTAATATATACATTTAAACTTCAGTTTATAACAAACCACATTGCTTCCATTATGTAATTTTAAATAAATATAAACTTGAAATAATAGAATATATTGTTCAAGTCGTAATTTGTTAAATTAAAAAGTAAAAACAAATTTTGCCATAAACAAGACAATGTTTTTTTTGAATTTTATATAGTAACTGTTTTTAAATATTATAATGAAAACCAAAAAGGACGTCTTCCAGAATCGACAGATGTATAGGGCCACTTTATGACACCGGGAAAATGGATTATATAATGATATATTGTGTATATTGTGTAGCAGAGGAATGAACGAATTGTCCCGAGGTTTCAATATGATTTTTGAATTTAAAAAATAATAATAATAATAAACACAGTTGTACGCCTGTACATTTATCGTTGGCTTTTACAAATTTAATACGACCTACAGAGCGAAACGGAGAGAATGAAGGAGTCTGATCGAAAAATATAAAAATCACCAAAAGCCTATTTAAATTTAAAATTAAAACCGATTGTGGTAGGTTGCGAAAGAGATGAGGTGCAGAAGTTAGGTTAACCGTAACTGGTCCACGTACAAGAAAATTCATTTGTTCTTTTCCATGATTACATTTGTACATACGATGCATTTTTTATACAGTCCAAGAGTACGTAAAGATTTAAATGAATATATAATATACAAAGATCTAAAAATAAACTAGTTTAACGTATCCTTGGCAAATTTACCATTATATAGCCCAATACCATCAATACCATAAACATATTGTTTGAGATGCAATTGATAAGTTTTAAATTAGTCGCTGTTTTTAATACTTAATAAAGCCTAGAAATATATATTATGTGAAACATAAAATACTTAAATACTGGTGTAATTTGTTTAGAATATTATCCAATAAAAAAAGATAAATTAAATACAATGGAATTTGTAAATTAAATGATTAACATAAAAGATAAATCATAATAGTGATTAAGATAATTATATGTAATATCATTTTAATTAGGTTAAATAATAGGTTGAGTAACCTAATTAATAGGTAGTTATAACAGATATTTAATGATTTGATTGAGAATTTATTAATTTTAAAAAATGGTAAATTATACCATTACTTATAAAATTCATTTTTCGTATTTTCAACAAAAACGTGCAATTAATGCAATTTACTGATAGTCTCTAAATATACAAAATTAAAAATACTCACAATTGATGAATTAAATAATTCATTTTCACCATTTTATGAGGTATAAGAATTAGTTAGCGTAATCGTTAAACAAATGTGTATTTTGATGCTACAAAAAATAAAAATAAAAATAAAAACATAAAACAAAGCGTTTATCACAGCTCTATTATGCATTTGCCAATTAGTTATTATTCAATATGCGGTTTAACGCGAAAATCCCATTTGGACTATACTGAATGCACACAGAATACTCTACTACCAATGAGATTAAAAATAAGCAATACAGTGTACAATGTGTACATATGTATGCATTATACATATGCGTTAGCAGTGGTTTAAGTACAACGAATGAAAATATTAATGTGGGTTTTATACGTGTGAAATATACATATAGTATTACATGCGTGTATACAGCGTGTCAGAATTTTGTGATTAAACAATGGATAAGGTGTGTAATTTCCACTTTTTTTGTAACATAAAATTTCGATCACACTGTACATATAGTAAAATATAATTTCAAGTAAGTAATATTTAAACATACCTATATAAGGTTATTATCTTCACTTAACAAATATAAACCTTTAATAAACCTTATTATGTGTACCTAGCACCTACTTTCTAGAACCGTGTTGTGTAGGCTATAAATACATTAAACATATATATATATATATATATATTATATAGTTTGTTAGTTATGTTTATTTTAAATTACAGTATAAATAAATTATTTCAAAAGAAATGCTCCCATAATAATAAGAAAAGGTAAATTTATTTACTAATATTCTCAAAAGTTCATTTGCATTTGCATTTACTATTGTAAATTAAACATTTTATTATTAGAATAGTGCACAAAATAATTAATAATAACAATAATAACAAGGAAACAAATAATTGACAAATAGACTTTAGAAAACTACAATATAAACGTAAAAATAATTTGGTAAAATATTTGTAGTAAATTAGTAGGTATGATGTTATTTCAAATTATAAGTACAGCTAATTAAATAACTTTGGATTTTACGATTATATCATATCATAATATTGATATAATGACCGGTATATAATTCAACATTATAAATTCTAAGACATTCTTATCAATTTCTATAATAATTTTTATTTTATCCGAATCAAAACATTATCATACTTTTTAGTTTTTCATAATATTACTTACGTCAGTTTTTTGATAATAAGTTATAACTTATAAAAAGCGATGTAATATGAGAAGTTTTTTAAAGCCTACATCAATATAAAGTATCTAATAGCCTCATAGAGTGTGTAAAAAAACTCTATGTGGGGTTAAAACATTATTCAAAGCCAATAAAAACAAAATTTACAATTTTAGCCTGGTATAATCAACCTGATGATTTTATCTATAATTTAGGATAACGGTTATTATTTTATATCTTAGATACGAACAAGGATTTAAAAATAAATTTTATTGTATTTTATAGTACCCATACTTATATAAATAAAATATGTAAAATATGAACTCAATGGCAATGTGTATGCCACTTATTACTCGTAATGGATTCAAGAGAAAATCCTGTGACAAATGTTGAATTATTATCAATTATATAATTCATAACACTTGTAATAATCCATAGCGTATGTCAATAGTTATAAATTTATAACTTAACTGTGTATTAAAAATAATGCACACTTCTTAAACATTTTAATTACTTATTGCGTTGCATAACAAATAATAATAAAACAATAATGAGCATAAATTGCATGTGATGCTAAGTAAGTAGATAAACTAATGATTAAAAAAAGTATCATAATTTTTTTTAACATCATAGAATTATTGGGTATATTAATTTAATCTAGTGAATGTTTATATAATGTAAATATTGTCGTATTCTATGAAAACTTTAAGAATAATAAATCAGGGAAATTGTAATAAAAACAGCATATTCTGGGTGATCGACAAAAATAATTCTCAAAGGAGCTGTAAACATATTATTCATATAATATATTATACATTTGGAATGATTGTAATATTAGAAATTTTATATTGGGTACTCGTGAAATGAAAATGTATGTACACTATATTCATAATTCATATTATGTACCTATATATCAATTTTTAATATCAAAATATATAAATTTTTATGATTTTTATACGTGTTATACGTCATTTAATTTTGTAACATTACTGAGTAATTATAGATAAGATGTAGTAAAATGCGAAGAGTTTTGTAAAATGTACTTGTTATAACAACTTTAGCTGCGGCAACGAGAAATATATACATCTAAAGTTACAATAATAATGGTATGTAATATTCAAACACTGAATAATTTATACAGCATAATAATATACTACCTTCATTTATACTTTTAGAATTTTCTCATTCGATATCGTGCGGTTAATTAAAAAAAAAATATATTAACAAACACCAAAGTCCAAAATTAGATTTACAATTATAATATAATAAAACAATAATATTCATAACGATATTAAAATAAAAAATTTAAGAGAAATAATATCAACGGATTGGAGAATAAGCAATATTCCTGAAAGTATGGCAAATTATTCGTAAAAAAGAATTAGAGAAAACCGTTCAAGAATAAATATATCTGAATTAAAAATTTTAAAAAAATTAATCGCGGAGAGGTATACGAGGTCTGTCCGGAAAGTATCGGGCCTACCTTTATATTTTCGTGCTAGCGTTATTCTTTATCATCTGGTGGGTGGCATCCTTCAAAGTAATCCCCACTTGATTGAATAACACGGTTCCATCGATGTTTCCACTTTTCAAAACAGTCCTGGAACTCATTTTTAGGGATAGCCTTAAGTACAATCGTCGCATTGTTTTCAACCGTTGTTTTGTCATCGAATCGGTGTCCTTTGAGTGGTTTTTTGAGTTTTGGAAACAGCCAAAAGTCACAAGGGGCTATGTCGGGACTGTATGGAGGTTGTCGAAGCAATGCGATATTGTGTTTGCTCAAAAACTGCTGCACAAGATTGGATGAATGCGCTGGCGCATTATCGTGATGGAGAAGCCAGTCACCACTTGCCCAAAAGTGCGGGCGTTTTCTTCTCACTGCATCACGCAAACGTTTCAAAATTTGAAGGTAGTACTCTTTATTGATTGTCTGACCTGTTGGTGCATATTCGTGATGCACAACACCTTCACAATCGAAAAAAACAATCAACATTGACTTAACATTGCTCCGACTTTGACGTGCTTTTTTTGGTCTTGGCGATTCAGGATGCTTCCACTGTGAAGATTGTTGTTTTGTTTCAGGATCATAACCATAAACCCATGATTCATCACCAGTAATAACCTTTCTAAGCACATTATCATCATTATTGACCATTTCCAGATTGTCCAGAGCGATTTCTAAGCGAATGTTCTTCTGCTCAGCTGTGAGCAATTTTGGGATGAATTTCGCACACACGCGTTTCATTCCTAAATTTTCGGTTAAAATTTCTGAAATGATAGTTTTTGGTATCCCAAGGTCTTCTTCTAGTTCTCGCACAGTCATACGACGATCTTGTTCGATTGCAAGTCGCACCCGCTCAATATTATCTGCGGTTTTTGTCGTCGAAGGTCGGCCGGAACGAGAATCACTATCAACAGAAGTGCGACCATCCTTGAACCGCTTATACCACTCTTTTATTCGTGTTTTGCTCATACACTCACTTCCGAAGGCCTTTTGCATCATTTCAATAGTTTCCGAACTCGTTTTTCCGAGTTGAAAGCAAAATTTGATGCAAATTCGTTGATCTTGTTTTTCAGTCATTTTTGACAATATCAAAATCCGACGAACGTGAAAAAGGCACTGTAAACAAAGACACGCTGCGCATGAACTATACGTTCGGCAGATGTCAGTAAGTAACCAATAGATTTGTGAGGCTTTACTGTTGACGTTTCTGTCCAGCAGAGGTCGCTCGAACACTATGGCGCGAAGATATAAACGTAGGCCCGATACTTTCCGGACTAACCTCGTATATGTATATTATATACATATATTTATATGTACACTAGTACACATAATATATATATATATATATATATATATATATATATATACTATATTTAATATATTACTAGACAAATGGATCTAAAGAACCAGTACGGTCCATAACACATTCGATCGTACACGGTCGGAAAGAACTTGATTTTGAAGATGGTCGTTGAACCATTACACGATCAAAACATTAGAGTAATATAAAAACGAAATGTGTATTTCACGTTACACATATTGCTGAGAATTACCACTAAATAAAATAATGTTACTTAAACAAGTTTAAACACAAATATGTATAACATTAAATTATATATATATATATAAATATACTCGTATATATAATTATACATCTCGGTTAAGTAATAGCATGATAAAAATAAAGTTTGTATTAAAAAAAAACAAAAAAGTATTAAACGAAAAATATATTTTTTGTGTCAAAAAATATTTACATCTTTAATATTCATCCAAGTGCCTCAGGAATTGAAATTAGACAAGAACTTTTTTATACTTCTTTAACTTCTCGAATAATGTATTATACTTTTATTATATAGCCTGAAATTTTACATCATGAGATTTATTTAAACTCGGTTAGGTATATATTTTACATTTAATGTATAATAAATAAGGTTCAATGTATAATTTTTGTTGGATGATTTTATTAAATTTATATTAATTTTAAACGCATATTTAACACAATCTATACCTAATTATATTCTTTATTTACTTGAAGTAATATTATTATACAGGTAAATTCAATTAATTACCTAATGGAACATATAACAAGACTATTTAATTTATTTTATAAAATATATAAAATAAATAAATGGAAATTTAAAACAAAAAAAATATCATATAGATTCACAAATAAAAAAATATTACAATTACGTCCTTGTCAAAATGTTGTTGGTCTAAATGTATGAATGAATTCAAATTTTACAAACAATACAAAAAAAGACGCGTCCAGACTGAGATAACTTGTTAATAATTTATGATAACATAATATGATCAATAACATTTTTTTATATAAAATGTTTCTAATATATGAGTAATATTCAGGTGCGTTACCCTGGCATCCGCATTTTGGACATTGTAAAAAAAAATTGTACAGTATTAAGTACTTTATTTTTTACAACTAAAAATTAATTTTGTACTACATCCCAAAACCCACAAAATTCATTTTTTCATTTCGGGTTTTGCGGTAATATTCATTAAAAATATTTACAATGACATAAACTGTTCATTTTAAATCAAGTTATAAAATGTATAGTAATAAATATTATTATTATTTCTATCTTGTTTATTTATTTTACTTACTAGGGATTATTATAATTAACTATTATATTATAATAGAAAGTAGTGGCTTGTGTATTTGTGTGATCGCCAAACCCCCAACAAAAATGAAAAATAGTAGAAATAATATTTTTGAACTTTTTACTTAATGAGAATAAAACTTAATTAGTTATCACGAAATAAATAATAAAAAATTACGGAAATCATAATTTTGCCGATTTTTGGTAGTTTTTCTTCTCCTAGGGAAAAATGTTTAAGAAATTTGAAAGATGAGCGTCATAAAGTACCAAGATGATACGATTTGCTTCCGAAAGCATACCGTATTTGTGGTAATCGGACAATTATTTCTACCCGAAAAAATGTTTTCATACATAAAAAAAAAAAAAAACTGCTTTGTAGAAACAATACATTTCTTGCTCCGCTCAGAATCTTATAAAAATGTAATAATTTAAAAGATTAATTAGCTATAATAAAACTACATTAAATTGATAATTTAAGTTTATGTTTATTAGTGTTTTTAAATATATATAAACATCTGATTTTTAACAAAATGTTTTAATTAAATAGCCCTATTAGATTCTGACCGGAGCGAGGAATGTATTGTTTCTACAAAGATATTTTTTTTTTTTGAGCGTGTGAAAACTTTTTCTTGGGTAGAAATATTTGTCCGATTACAACAAGTAGGATACTTGTTACGATAGCTTTCGATAACAAATCGTATCATCTTGGTACTTTATTAAGCTAATTTTTTGAATTTCTTAAGTTTTTTCCTAGGAGAAGAAAAACTACCAAAAAATCGGCAAAATCACGATTTCCGTAATTTTTTTTAATTTCGTGATAACTAATTAAGTTTTGATCCTAGTGACTTTAAAATGTTTTTGAATACTATAATTGGTTATATACAAGTCTGGTAAAATTTTGGAACAGATTAGTTAATTATTACGCAAAATATAGAGCTATGAACTTTTTTCCAAAAATATTAATATTACATACAATTTTGGGTTTATAAAATTTTATAGAAGCCTTATAATGTACTACTTAATCTTTTTACAAAATATTTTGAAAATCGTGATTGGCAATTTTTTTTATAGATTTTTATTTTTATTTTTTCTGATGTATAAAAACCTTTTTTCGGGTACAAATAGTAGTCCGATTACCACAAATAGGGTACCCTTTCTGTACCAAATTTCATCTAGTTGGTACTTTATAAAACTCATTTTTTGAATTTTCCAAAAGTTTTTCCTTTAGAAACAGAAAATTGGCAATTTTTTATAGGCTTTTTATTTTTTTTCTGATGTATGAAAACATTTTTCGAGTAGAAATAATGGTCATATTACCACAATAGGGTACCCTGTCCGTACAAAATTTCATCTAGTTGGTACTTTATTTAGTTAATTTTTTGAATTTTCCAAAAAAATTTTTGTGAGAAGCGGAAAATTGGCGAAATTACGGTTTCCGTTATTTTAAATTTGTTTATTTCTTGGTTACTAATTGAGTTGTGATCGTAGGAACTTGAAAATTTTTTTGAATTCTCATATAGGTAATATTTACATTTAGTAAAATTTTGGAACTGATTGGTTGATTTTTTGGCTAAATATAGATCTTTGAAATTTTTGTAAAAACCTAATCATATACTATTTAATCTATTTACAAAATATTTTGAAAATCGTGACGGACAATTTTTATCATAAAATGATAACTCCTTGAATTTTGGTTGTAGGAATTTGAAATTGTTTTTGAATATATGCATGTGTAATTTACACTTGTGGTAAAATATTTTAATGAGTTATCAGTATAATATATATATAAATATTGAGATTCGCTCAGAACCTTATTGTCATATATAATTCGTATATCTTTTCGTATATAATTGCATTAAAATCTTAATAATTATAAGAAACCACTAATTTCTCAGAGGACCGGAGGGACGAAGGAGGAACACCCTAAATTGATGTTCCCCTTTTTTTTGGATTGACAATTTAATTGTATATATTATTATTATAGATATCATGATGAGAGGTTGATAATATGCTAAAACCCCTACATAACTCATGTATAATATTCACCATATAATATAATTATATTATATATTGTCTTTAATTTATATTTTAATACAACAAAAAAATTTAATATTAAAATCATGTCATAAATGCAATATAATAATATATTGATAAAATGTGTTAATTTACTATTCAAACCGTGTGGGATTGTTCAGACATATGATAATATGTATGCCTGCATTTTTATATTTATACACCTACTCTAAAATATAAAATTAAAAAAAAAAAAATGATTATGGAAAAATATTTTATGTGGTTTCAGTAGGCGATTGTGTAGGAGAGATACTTACTTTCGAACTGTCTGTTTAATAGGTATAGTATGTTTAATGTCTGAAATAGTCAACTCTACAGTTTTGCGAATTTCACATTTATACCAAATAGTCTGAAATATTATTAATGTAGAATAAATATATTAATTATAACATGTGCTTAGTAACCTACCTTAAGATTATAAAAAAATATTTTTGTTTTATAATTTAAAACATATACCTAATTATCCAGTTCGGCAAGTGAATATTTTTGGTATTTAACAAAATAACATGAGGTCATAATATGTGTAGTCATATTCACAAGAAAAATTAATTTTTAACATGTTATTTCGGTTAATTAAAAAAAAATAAATGAAAAATAACATTTTTTAATAGTTATGGAAAACACATGGTTGTTTCCTTTACAGGATTCTTAAATCTATCGAGATTAAACTTTTGTGAGTAAGCATGATAGTTGATGTAAGCCGGTCATCGACGTCATGATGACGGTCATACACGTATACACGTATATTATTTTATAATGGTCATATTCACACTAAAACGAAGATTTAAATAATTGTGTTCGTGTGTAATAATGATAATTAAAATGCTAATAACGGTAAGTTATACAATTTATTACGAATATTATACAACGAGGACAGCGACTTAATTACATTTTTATTGGGGTCCATCTGAGAAGAGATCGATTGAAATACACTTAAAAAAAAAATTATCATCTATAGCTAGCGTGACATTTATCATATTAAATATTATTATTATTATTATTATTAGGTATATGAACTTACGAATATTCCAGTGTCCATAGAAATAACATGAACGATAATATATTTCTGTTTGGGACTTTGTTAATTTATGGACAGTAGAATGTTGTAGATGGTGTTTTTGTTTTATCAGAGCAAAAAGACGCAACTAATTTCAAAATGCAAATGACAGTCGGTGCGACCAAGTTTATAATTATGTCCGTTGCACGTATAGTATATGTATATAATATCAATGGAAACACTTTTAGTCTTAGCTTTATAAATATAAATATAAACGAATTAAGTACCGATACGGATATTGAATGTATGATATTTAATGTACGGATATTTCAATACAATTCGAAGATTATTTTATTAAAATAGAGAATAGAAAAAATTCACTTCGACATCAACTTTGTGGCCCTGCGAAATAAGGTTACACTGATTTTCAGCATCACGAAAAATACAATAAGTACATTGTGAAACTAGTTAATTTAAAAAACAAAAAAAGTGTCCTTATATGATACCTATATAATATTGTAATACATATTATGTTATAATTATTTTTTAACTATTTCTCTATGTTATAACTAAAATAAATAATTACATTTAAATAATTAAATCCTTTTTTAAATATACATGGCAGTCAATTTTTTTTAAGTAAACAAATATTAATTTCAAAACAACATTGCATAATATCTATGTATAGTAACAATTATTATTGTTATATATATATATATATATATTTACAAAAAATTTATAAATTGTTATTCAGCGTTTCAATTTAATAACGTTGTACATAGTGAAACCTTTATTAACAGCATTACAGAAATTTTATAATTCCCCTTGAGTGTATTTACTATTAAGAGGTTTCGGAGTGTATTAATTTATTTATAATAATACCTAATACGAAATTCGCGTATTAATTAGAAAATCTCAGACAGTACCTACCAATAATGAAATATATTATATAGTACCTATAATAATACAAACATTTATAAGTGAAATAGCCAAAAGACGAACTATAGAGTAATATTGAAAATCACAAAAACACAATGTGGTTATGTGGTGAGAACACATGGCTGTACCGCTGTATGTCCAGAACAAAATAAACGAAAATTAAATTGACGAGTGGACTTGAAAAGCGAAGGCGTTGCTCGTTTATTATAATTTATAATCATTCATCGTAAATGGTTTACGCCAAACGCCACCGACGCTGTTCAAACTAATTGGATATTATGTCGATATGACGTACTCTATATGATATGGTGTAAGCAGTATTCGTGTATCGTCCTTATACATAATAATTTAGGCACCGCACACAATTTATCGAACCACGTGTGCAACGTACCCGGAAACATATAATATGTGTTTATATAAACTTGTACAGTTGTACGATATTATTATTATTAGGGTTATTATTTAAAAACATTTTAAAATGTAACTTTAGCGCAATTATTATACAAAAGACAATATGCACGTTTTTTTAAAATTTCAATATAAATATTTAAAGTTTCTTGATAGGATATTGAATTAATTAACTTTTTAACATGAACAACTAATAATGCAAGGTTTTATGCAGTCGCCATAAAGTTGTCTACTATTTCTATAAAATAAATTGTATTAAATCATTAAGCCCCATTGTAATATTATATTATTATTATTATTATTATTATTATTATTATTACTACGTTCGCGTCATAAATATAACAATAATATCATTATAACTGAAGTGACTTAGGTTCGTTTTCTCTCAAATATACGTATTTTTCATCGTAATAAATGTCAGCAAACGCGAGTCGATGTTATATCAGTGGTCCGTATTTCGGTTCTCTTTTACACGCGACACTATATGGCCAAAAATAAAATAAGAACAGTTGATTTAACAGATGATTTTTGGGGCCGATCGTACCATATATAATACGTATATGTGCATTGTCACAGTCTCGTCCAATCACACGGTCCCTTTTAATTGCCAATAACTTATCGCAACCCTCTCTGTACAATATGGAGAAGGACGACGAACACACGTCTTTCGTAAGATTTAACGACACGAACCACCGGTTCGGCCACGTGTTCGCAGCGAAAAGTGCACATTATTGTTATGTTAACATAATTTTATTTTTTCCCTCCGGTCTACTGTGCTGTCCACTACAATATTTATTATATAATATAAAAACCCAGTATATAGATATGGTCAAAACAGAATTATACCGTCTATGCTAGCAGTGATATACTTACAAGGTGATCAGAATTTCGTGTTTCAAAAATCGTGTAATCACGTGAAATTTAATTTATTTTCGGTAAAATGAAATTTTTATCACACTTCATTAAATAAACATAAATATAATAATATAATGAAACCAACTAACAAGATGTATAAAATATATTATTAAGTAATAATGACAAATAATCCTACAACAATAAAATAATGCATTATATACGATTTTCGAAAGATAAAACAAATCAAATAATGACATCACCAAAAAATATAATTATTTTAAATGGAATTCATTGAAATATAATACTAATATCTATAATACATATATAAACTATGGATTTACTAAAATATTATAATTTTTTTTTTTTTTTTTTGTAAAAAACATAATAAAAGTAATTTTTGGGTCCAAAATGGAATACCTATTCAATTTTAAACACAATTTATTTTTATCAAAGCACATTGGTCATATAGATAAAAAGAAAAAGTATTTTATGTTTAGATTTAACTTTTGTTATGAATGTCTTTTTACTAAAACGGTTCACCGTGAATTTATCAAGATATGAATAAAGGTTTTTTATATTATTTATATGGAACAAAATAATAATACAACCGAAATCTAGCATGCATTGTACCTATTTATGTTATGTTAGCATATATAAGTTCTATACCTACAAATCTACAATACTTACTTATCTATTTTTTTTCATGTTAGGTAACACATAATTTATTACAATAGGGTTAAATATTGAATAACAATTAACAAACAAAATCATGTATGAAATAGATTAATCATTTCTATATGCATATTATATGCATATGTGTGAAAATTCTAATTCATATTGTATATGCATAATTAATCATTTATTTGATATTGTGTATTGTATAATGATAACAACAATAATATATGTGAGATAATTCATAAAACATATTTAAAATAGAGTAGGGGACAGTTGTCTGAAAAATGATGATTAGAAATTGAAAAATTATTACCAACTATTGTAATCAAAATATATTTTATTTGAATAAATATAACATTATAATATAAATTTGGTAAAAGTTATTGTAATAATGAAAATTATAACATTTGAAAATGTTAATTTTAATGCTCCCCAATTGGTTGATGCTACTATGAGCATATTAGCTATTAGCTTCTTAATAGTAATTCACCTTATACTATATGTATATAGTATACATGCCTAATTTAAAACTAATTTACATTTTATTTAATAGTATGACAACTATACAAATCACAATTTACAATAGTTAATAAATTTTAAGTCAAAATACAATAATTAAATTCAATATTTCTTTATAGTCGACATTATATACTTTAAGTTCAGGAATGATATATATATATATACTATTTTTTCCAACATTTATCAATTTGTTTAAGATTCTAATACCGGTTGTTTTTGATTGGAAATATTAAAAATATTGTCCCAAGTATCAAGTGATTTATTTTATTAGTTGCTTATCAGTTTAAAAATTAACAATTATTAAAGTAATTTACTTTTACTGAAGAAACTGATATTATATTAGAATACATCATACATGTAATAAATTATATTATTCTAGAAGTACTATTAATAATTAATAATGTTATATTGTACATATTATATTAAAAAAAATATACAAACATATTGTCATTAATTATTGTTAGTTACAAATTTTCAAATTTGGAAATCTCAAATCATACAAAATACATATAAAATAAAATAGAATTCATAACTCATAATAATTATTATAATAACAGTAAAACAAATTCTATTAAATTTAAATTTCTCTACTTACCACTGTTGGAAAAAAATTTGGGGGAAGGGGGCTGAAGCCCAAAAATGTATCCCTGATTATATAAGTATATTGTATATTATATACAAACAAGATCGCTTGGATCTGCTGCTACATTATATGCATAATATAATATGCAGATTTTAATGTATGATTTTAGTATATTGACTTTGATTCAAAACTGTATTAAACTCATGAAACAGTTTTAATAAATATTCTACAACATTACATAAACGCACATATTTAAAGTAAATACAATTTATTAAGTATTTATAAAATAAAAATGAAACGGGCTAAGTATGAAATCAATCATTATATGAAATACCCAATCAATGTATAGCCTATTTAATATGTGCTAAGTAAGAAAATCATACTTTGCCCAGAAAATGTTGAGGACACATTTGTAATAAATTGAAAAGATATTTATATTTTAAATTACAGGTATGAATTGGTAGGTATATTTATATTATTGATTTATTCTGCTTATTTATTTATTTGAAAAATTATTTCATCCATGACACTTTGAATCACACAATCCCTATTATTTTTACAATGACACTTATTATTTTTACACATTTAAATGTAAGAACATATATCAAATCCTTGACTTTCGAGATTTGAATTAATCCTTATATGAGTTCCTAATATTAATTATATAAAACAATTGTATTAAATAAAAAGATACATTTCATATTACCAAAACATAAATGGGTATTGTGTACAATGCCTGGACAATTTCAAGAATTTAAAACAAATATCGATTTGACCAAATGAATAGAGTACTGTGCATATTGACCGAACATTCCTCACATGTCCGATTTCCTACTTGGCCAGTAAAATATAATATATGCAGTTTTATATATTATACATTCTATGTATAATAAAATTATATGTATTATACAATTTATAATTTTAGGATTAAACTCACCAATTAACTAATATAATTTGTAAATAAAAATAAAAATATTTTAACAAACTACTATGTTAATAATTCTAATATAAAATTTAAACTTTGAAGCCAACACTGGAATGGAATTCCCGAAAAGACAAAACTACAAAAACTAGTTATAATTGTTATGATTATTATAAAATATAACTATATTTTAGATGTACTAATTCAATAAGAAATTTTGAATAAGTAAATTAAAACTTTTCTATTTTGGATTCCAAACATAATTTCAAATGTTGTATAAAACATATAACTATATACTATATACTATATTATAGAAAACAAATAGTAATTATTTCAATAAAAAAATACATCATAATTTATAATATGCAATTCCAATATATTAACTAAATTTTATACCACGCACATATTTTGGTACCTAACATAGTATCACATCTGGTTTTACTTTCAATCGTTTGGGTTAAATTTAGATACAACAGCACACCTTCTTTATTTTAATAACAAATTATAGATTAAGAATATGTTGTTTTTTACATTATAAATCATCAGAATAGCAAAAAAAAATTGATTAATAAAAATTATAAATTAATCTTCTTTGAGAGTGTTTAATTTATGACCATTTTCATTTCATAACATTTATTAATATTTATAAAACAAATGTTCGTAGTGATTATTATGTGATTTTCCTTTTAGGGTAAAATATATTTTAGAGTACAGCCATTGCATATACCAAATACACGGTTAGGGCTATAGCCAATGATCCCTATGGATTTTACGACAAGACTAAAAGTCACTATATATATGATCCCCAGGGAGTGGCGCATGCAGATGATGCGAGCATATGAAATTAATATTAGTACCCCATGTGCTCAGAGTACTCCGACCAGCATCAATCATGGTAGACCCTTGGCGTTTTAGTTTCTAATTTGTAATTTCTTTAAGACCTAAATAATTTATATGTATTAGTTCATTTCCCTCAGAGATCATAGGTATACTGTTACTATATGAGACGCATAAATAAAATATATAATTGCCATTTTACATGCTCATGGAAATTGATTATTATATCTTTGGAGAAATTTGTGACGATTTTGTGTGATTTTTATACTCGTATACGAGTCTATAGACTTACGTATATTTTTTTAGATAGCTCGGTAATTTTTAGTCAGTAATAAAACTAATATTTGATTAAAAACTTTTATAAATATATAATAATTGTTATATAATTGTATACAATAATTATTGTGAGATGAAGTATAATTTATAATTTGAATACCTCATACTTAAAAGTTGTATTACCTATATATGGTGATAACACACCAAATCTGCAATTCACTTTTTAAATACAAAATCTAAATGTTGAAAAAATTATGTATACTTAAACTTCCCAACACAAAAATTTAAAAAATAATTAAAAATTAAGGTTAAAAAAAGTGGGATGAGCATTATACTTGGATGAATCACCATATATATCTATATGCATGTATATATGACTTAATTTTTTTTTTTTAATTTACACAACATCACTACCTAACCCGTAATTTTACAAAATGAGATCGTATAACTGACCTGATCATAAATAAAACGTTAAAAATGTAGATTTGAATACAGCAATTCCCCACGCACAAACAATACCCGTAGGGTAATACTAACAAAATGCAACACTGGTCGTTGATATACATAATATTATATTGTATACAATTGGACAGTATCCAAAAGTGATATGTACTAGTTATTCAAATTATATAAAATTACAATGACAGACGGCAGACGGCACACGTGTTAACTGAGCTCGTATTCAAATTTAAGTCTGAGCTAAACTCTAATCGAATAAATCACAATATACAATTTAAAATTGTTGTAATAAAATTGACATCTACTTAGCATTATAGGTAAAACTTAAAACAGGGTTTTATACTTTAATTTTTGATTAAAAAAAAAAAAAATTTAAACATACCTATGAATATATATATATTATAAATATTGCAGAGTTAAAAGTCATGGTGTGAATAAATGATACGACAGGTAAAGACCAAAATTTATTGGTCATATATTTATATTCATTTTATTTTGAATAGAACCCGTATAGATACAATGCGATGCACTGTGAGTTATACGTTCTGCTATCGTAGATTGAAGAATAATATATAGGTTAGGTTCGTACTTCGTAAGTACACTATATGAATCGCTTCATGCAAAAAGGGCCTTAGTCCTTAACTTTAAACTTTTGAAAAAATGAAAAAAACGTTTAAAATGTTTCAAAATGGATAAATTTATAAGGGCTTTACCAAATTTAATAGATATTAAATTAGTAAATCACATTCTGCAAAGTAATTTTATTATTTTTAAATGCAGTCCAAATTATTAGCATTTAAGTACAGTGGACTTAGGCCCTTTTTACAAAAATCAATTATTTTATGTATTTAATTAATTTTAAACGTTATAAATCATGGCATTTACTAATTTAATATCTATTAAATTTGGTAAAGCCCTTATAAATTTATCCATTTTGAAACATTTTAAACGTTTTTTTCATTTTTTCAAAAGTTTAAAGTTAAGGACTAAGGCCCTTTTTGCATGAAGCGATTCGGTTAATATATTCATCACCTGCTCGTATAGCCTTTTTAATTATATTTCTTTTATGAGAATTTACATTGCTATGCTTCCTTCCAATATCTATATCCATTATGAGTTGTATAATTTAACTAACAAACAAATAGATAAATTTGAGTAAAATATATTAACAATCTTTAACTTGCATTTTTGGTAATCACGATTAATTCAGTCCGTGACTGAAGCCCTTTTAACACAAATTTCATATTTAAGACTTTGGTTTATAATGGGTTCTAACATTGGGACTAAAGCAGTTTTACCATGAATCGATGCGTCTAAGTAAAATGATAACGAATCTGTAATAATCAAGTTTTTGATAAAATGTTGACTTAGGCCCTTTTTGCATGAAGCGATTCATATAAGGCTTTCCCATGATTTATTATTAATCGACCCATATATTATAATATAATATAAGATTATCATCGTACTATTAGTTAATTACTGTCGTAATTAAACCCACGCTTCGGAGTTTTATCGCATCTCCTGTCAGAATAAAAGCCGTATTTAAATAGTTGCATTTATATACGTATATGCACGTAAAATACTCATTCCGAAATGGCATATTGTATTTCGCAAACAAGCACAATTTAGCGCGTTGTTATCTTCAAATTCCGTTACAATAATGGTTAATTTAACACAATATCAGCTGTATACATTATATTATATAGAGAGAGAGAGAGAGAGAGAGAGAGACGTTTAAGTAAATTTTATTATCGGCATTATTATAATATATAGTGTCCACGAAGATCTGACAAACCAAATAAACTCTTATTCTATACAATATTTTTAAATTATTTCTATAATCCGGTGTTACAATTACGCTCGTAAATATTTTATATTTAAAATAATGAAAATAAATCATATTTTCATAAACTTCGAAAAATAAACATTAAAGGAAAACACATTAAGAAGGAATTTATTTGTCAATATTTTTAACCAAATAATAATAAGCCAAATAATCAACCAATCCGTTTCAAAACTGTATTACACTTGATATTACCTATGTTAATACTCAAAAAAATGTTCAAGTCCTTACGATCAAAACTTTATTAATTATCACGAAATTAAAATATTTAAAATAACAGAAACCGTAATTTTGCCGATTTTTCGCAATTGTTTAGTAGTTTCTCTCCTCCCAAGGAAAAACTTTTGAGAAATTCGAAAATGAGGTAAATAAAGTATCAATTAGACGCGATTTACTACCGAAAGCATACCCTACTTGTGGTAATCGGACCATTATTTCTACCCGAAAAAGTGTTTTCATACATCAAACAAAAAAAAAATAAAACAACTTTGTAAAACCAATACAATTCGCTTCGCTCAGAATCTAATATACAGCTCTTTATTGTAGACATAACACATAACATAATTATAAAACATGGGGGTTGAGTTTCATGTATGCGCGGACTCTATATTAGGGGGCAAAGGGGATTCCCCCTCTAAATCCTCTGTGGTTCCCCATATATGGTTCTGTTGAAAATATAATTTTAGCCCTCTAAATGTAAATCTCAAATTTCAACTATGACTTAATGAAAAATATATTGGTATATTATATTATAATATCAGTATAAGTTTAGATATAAAAGTTAACATGCTATATTGAATTTGTAAATATAGAAAATTATAAACATCTAAAATAAATAATAATTAATAATATTAGTTATATATAATATATATCTTGCCAATTTCGTTATTACACAAACTAGATATTAGTTCAAACTATAGTTTTACGATAATTGAATGCAAATTTTATTATATTATATGTATTTTCTTTTATATATCCATTAAGTGGTAGGAAAAACATATTTTAATGAAATAAATTAATCATAATCATTTCTAACTTCTTACAAAATATACGCGACATTTGCCAAAGTCAATACTTTTGTAACACGAAATTATTTCATTTTATTAAATATAGTTATAGGTATTTTAAACCTTTTAAACTTAACAAATCAAAATAATATAATTATAATATGATGGAAATTGCATAAATTTAAATAATAATCAATTTAGGGATTTGTATTAGTAATAAAAAAAAATAATAATAATAACGCTCTATAAAGAGTAAATAAAAGCCTCAAATGAATTCAAAACATATCGATTTATAGTTTATGAAAAGAGAACGTCAAAATTGATTTTAATAAATTATAGCAACGAGTCAACGACTGAAAATATAAAATGTCGGAAAATATTATTCGATTTGAAGAATTATAATGTTGTAGTCGGGGACTCATGGTAAAAGAACGAATACTTGAACTCAGCGGGAAGCCAATTACCGAGTTGGTCGATTTTAGGGGGTTCAAAACAAATCTACTCAAGTTATAATTTCTACAGACTTATTTTTGACTATATTATTATAATCGGAACTGAACTATTGTTTAAACGAAAGACAAAAATCGTTTTCAATACATCAAATTGGGGTTTCTCATTTTTACTGAGTATCTATTACATATACTATCATAAATAAAAGATATCTATAATAATTTAATAAATTGTTAAAATTAATTCCAAAATTATCATGCATATTTTACATATACAAACCAAATATAACTGTTTGGATTTTGTTTTTTATTGCCATTTAATATATTATAATATACGTATATACACACACACACACACACACATATATAGAAACATAATATTTTATTGTGAGGACAAAATACAAACCAATTTACGTGCAGTAAATGCAAAAAGTTAAAGCATAATTAGATACGTGCCACTCGTGAGCTGTAATGTGAGAACTAGGTAGGTATTATCAAAATGTTTGACACGTATTTTCGAAAATATATTATATTTAAATAATGTATATTTATGTATTATTCATTGTGGAATGTCATGTTACAAATAATTCAAACGACTTAGTGATTATTAACATATTTTGGATGAATTTAATTCACCACAAAAGTAAATTGATCTTATGGTTAAAAATTTGTATTTAATTTGAGATTACAATATGACAAATCATCACGAAGAAAATACGAATTTACTTAATACAAAGACATTTGAAGTTTTTGATTAAAAAGTTAACAGAAACAAAATTAAAATATATCCAAGTCTGAAGTACTTTCAGTATTTCATTGTTATGTATACAATACAAATACCTAGCCAATAGGTATACAACGCAGGTAACTACTTTTATGTGGTCATTTATAAACATTAGCTTATTGGTAACATAGAGCCAAAACATTGTGTACAAAGAAAAGTGGCTTTGAAGAAAATAGAAACAGCAAACATCTATTATAATAGTGTTTTTGTTCTTTCAGCCATTTTATGATAACGTTAGTTTATATTACGCACGTTATTCACAAATTAAAACAAACACGGGTATTATAGTTTAAATTGTATATGCAATACACGTATGGATAAAAACTGAAGTGAGAACGGTGAACCACAATAAAATGAGATATTACAATAATACTATACTATTGAGAAATTATTATAAATTCAAAAACTAGACGTTCAATAAACGATATAATTATAGGTATATAGATATTATTATGTACAGAAGTTCCTATACACTTGTGTATGTTATACATAATATTAAATTGTACCTACTATTTTTACACAATAACCATATTATTTTACTATCGTATATAAACCTAAGAAAATAGCACACCAAGAGTAATGTTTTAATTATTTATTGTTCTACCTAATCTAATTATTATTATCATTAATCATGTATAATAATGCAGATAAAAATGAATAATTATGTGAATATAATAAATATAAACACGCCTTGATTTAATAGTAATTAAAAACATACTTAACAATTAGATTTTATACGAGAATAATATAGTTAATACAAACCTATACAATATAATATAACTATATATATAGTTACGGATTTAAGCAATTAGTTATCTATATAGCCTTTATTTCAAAATATGTACATAATGCAAATATAATATTCATATATTAGTTTATTATTAAAATAGTAAAATAAAAATAAATATACTAAATATACTGCCAAATAAGGTCGATCTTGTGTGTCAACCCTTTCACACACGAACACAGCGACGGCCTAAAGCGAATAATTTCACAGCATATGAAATTCGAACCGAACAAACGGGATGAATGAAAACATACAGAAACGTCCCTTTCGCCCCATTTGGCTAGTCGTCAAAAAATAAATAAAATAACCTCATTTATACAATATATTTTATGGATTTTGACTAGTCGAGTACTCCGAGCAAAAGCATGATGCTGTACACTTACGGGTTGGGCTTTTGTCGCATTCCCACTGCATCATACGTGATAGTCATCCAACACAGCCTTATAACGGACATTACATAATAGGATTTACACTGACACACATTCAAGAACTAATATTACTCAATAATTTCAACTATTAACCGTTTACTTCGCGATACATGACACATTATTTCTGTTTAAATATTCCATGCTGCAGCAAAATGACTCATACTTGTATAACCGCAATGACATTTTTTTCTTGTTTAAAACTATTTGTTTATTACTATATTCAAACTGAACGACTAAAAACTTGCATTTATTATTATTTCTATGTTTCAATATTAATTATAATAAAAAAAATATAAATATATATTTATATTTATATTTATATATATATATATATATATATAAATATTTATTCATTTTCAATATAAAACGATAATCTTCAAATAAATCAAAACTTTTATGAATGCGCCCGTATAGGAGAATAAGTAATAACACACGGAGTAAAAAAAAAAAATTATCTTAGAGACCATAAAATAAAACTAAAAGAAAATAACTTATAACAGCATAATGCGTATAAAAAAAAAATCGAATTACACACACGTAAAACTCTTATATATTAGATGTAAATGTGTCAAATTTACACTCAAATTTAAAATTTTCTACAATTATTACAGTTCACTACAGTTACTATAAGTACTTCCATCCAACATTTTTCACAAATAATGAACTGTCATATTTTGTTTTATTTAAACTATATTATTTAAAAAAATATATGTACAAATATTATATGAAATATAATTAAAACGATATATTGTGATTAATATATAGGTATACTAACGCCAATAACGTCATAAAATTTTAGTTTCTCACGTATTTTTCTGAACAGATACAACTTATACACTGATTTTTTATTCTTGAAACAACTATATAAATGAAAACAAATTGGCGAGGATTTAATACAAGATTTGCCTATAGATATTTATTACTACCCACGCTACTAAAGTACCAAGAGAATAATAATAAAAAAGCATATAATATACGAGTATGATATTTATGAAACTTAAAATATATTTTTAATTTATGTCTATCATAATATTCATGAATACATTTTAAATCTTGAAAGTTATTTTTTTATAATTATGAAGACTTGGAGGTATTTCACTGTTTATGTTAATTTTATAATATAAATAATAAGTAATTTCTACAGGCAGAATTAAAACCCATACAATTTTTAATTAATCTTATTTAAAAAAAAGGACAATGTAGTTTTATAACTAATTTATACCAAATTAACACTCGGAATTCATTAATTTGAGTTAAAGTAAAAGTTTCCCTTTTACAATTATTTTTGTTTTTATATCTAAATACATGTTTAACAAGCATTTATTGATTTATTGAGATTTCCTAAATATACAGTACTAATCATGTAAAATTTTAACTTCAATAAGTAATAAAATCATATATCATATAATTAAATGATATAAATAATGAAAACAAAAAAGTATTAATATCATTAAAAAGGCATATTAGATAGGTATTAGAATTAAGAAATGTCAATTGTGATACAATAAACTATATATATATAGACATCAAAGATGGAAAATTATAAAATAATTTATAAATATCAATATTACTATATAATAAAATATTTCTTCCAACAGTCATAAAGAATATAAATACTATATAGAGTGAAATGTAATTTTACTAAAATATATATTATGTATTAATGTATTTATATATTATAAACAATTTCCATAAAAAGTTTTGAAAATTCTATAAGATATTTTTCAATTTAAAATGTGTATAAATGTTATTTGATATTTTTAAAAGGTATATAAATATTGTCTCTTTAGAAGGAAAAGGTACCTTTGTCAGAAAAAAGTAAAAATAAAGATTAAAAAAATTATTATTATAATAATAATATAGTAAATAATATTTAGATTTTGACTTGAATAATAAAAACACCAAATAAACATAACATACCTTTTCAACTAGGTATGGAACCTCTTCAGTTTTTATATGGTCCTATAACAAAAAATAATACTTTTAAGTTATGTATATTAGACATTAAAAAAAAAAAAAAAAATAATAATAATAATAATAATAATAATAACATTATATACAGAATTAATAAAAATAATCTTAAAATACATGTTCATAAATCACCCTTTATCAGTTAAAATGCATATTCGTCTAAATAACAAGTTGGGAAAACAATACATATTAAATAAATTAAGATACATTTATTATCCTATAAAATATTGTTAGAAACCTTATGGCTGTAGAATTCATGTATAATATAAGAATAAATAATAACATCTAAACAAATAAATAATTTGGATTTTATTCTAGGTTTAATTTGTATCATACATTAATAATAAAAGTTTAGTTATGTACACAAATTTTGATTTACTTTTAATTAAAATTTGAACCATAAAACAATAATATTTATTTGTTTTTTAAGATTATTAACAATTACTATATTATATAGGTAGTTCAAATTTTCCAATTTATTTAATGTAATTTTATTTTCATTTTTTCACAGTGAATTATAATTGTATACTTACAGCTGAGATTTTCTTTCATGAAATATAGAATAATAATAATAACATGCGCAAACTATAACAACATTTTACAAAGTTTCTGACATACTTATATATTTAGCTATGGTTACGACTAATAAAAGTAAATGTTTTCTTATGTCTTGTATAGATACTTCGTAACTATAATCTAATGTATATTATAAAAAATCGAATCACACATTGTTAAAATTGTATCGTTTGTGATAAGTTTAGAGTTAAAAACGCTTCATCAAACTATATATACAGAGTGGAGCGGTTTCACATATATTGATATCAAATATATTTTATATATTTTGCCAAACGCTAAATAACAATAACAATGCGATAATTCGCGGTCCTACAGTTTATTTTCATCTTATATTGACTGTGAATTCCTACAAACGACTGCAGTGCACTGCGACCAGCGATAATACTGCAAAAAAAAAAAAATATTAATACTAATAATACTGCGAAAAAAGCGGGAAGTTCGACTTTGGACGTTCCTTCTTCGTTCTTCAGGCCTCGGAAAAATTAGCGATTTATAATAATTAAAATCTGAATGTAATGCTATTGCATTAGAAAATACGATGCTGAGCAAAACTCATTCAGATGTACGATATATATAAGAATCCGGAAAGAATCTTACTAAAAATCTGGTCCAAAATTGTATCACTTTTTTTAGTATCTATCATTTTTAAATTTTATTATAGGATTTTGGTCCTCGAAGGATCAATTTCGCTGGTAAGTCCAATCGTGTTTGGTGATCAAGAGATAGAATCCTTTTGGTAAAAAAATTCAACAAAAAAAGTCCAACGGATCAATCTTTTGCCGGCCACTAATTGACAAGGACCAAGATCTTACAAAAAAAAAATTTGTAGTATTGATAACAGATTCTCTTGTGATCACTTATTTTTCTTACCAACTATTTCAAATATTCAAACGTTTTTGTTTGTTTAAACTTGTTTGGCTACTGCTGTTCGTTTTTGGACATCATTCATTTTGTAACGTTAATTTTTTATTAATTATATTATAATAGAATAGAGCAAGCCTAACATAAGTGACTTATAGATCATACTTATCTAAAAGAATGCTTATTGAAAATTAGTTTTAAAGTGTATAAAAATATGAACTTTAAAAATAGAGAGTGTACCAAATTAGTTGATTGTACTAACTAATGGGATAACGCAGCAATATATTATTTTTTTTTTTAAATCTTAATTTCAGTATTTAAATTTCCGTGATCTTTTAAGGCTTACTTCAGTAGATCTAGTCCTTTAAAAAATCTAATCCATTTTTATGAAAGGATTTTTATTTTCATGTTAGTGGATAATACAGAAAATCTAGTCCACGGACCAGATTCACCGATTTAATCTGTCAGACCAAGACCTATGGAAAATTTACTAGTGTATAGCTTGTTTATATCAATGTCAATTTATATCAAGTAAAACAACTAGGAGGAGCTTCATCCATAGTATATGATCTAAGAGGTAATCTATAAAATAAACCAATGATTTTTGTCATTTTAATTCTATATATTGTATCATAATATTAAAATATACAGTACCTATATTATATTTTACTTTTTGGTTTAATACATGATAATATTATGGTACTTTGGTAGCCTTGCCAGTAATCATTTGGGATATTCCGATTAAAATTATGTAAGTAACTACATGGAAACTGCTACATTATAAATATATATTTATTATAATTATAAGGTTATGTTATTATAGTTTAATATCTAAACCTTTGTCCATTACCCTTGTACAAACTTGAACGAATTTTTTTCGTCCTGATGGTCCGTTATCGTTGCATTCACATTTAACACAACAGATAGTTGTTCTGTTTTAATAAATTTTCACTTTAACAACTTAAATTCCATTTAATTTTATAAAAACCAGGACGGTATTCCGTCATAAAAAAATATTCACAAACAAATCCGTCACGTGACTATTGTCCTATCCCGTTCTGTTCCGTCGTAGTGTGAATCAACCTTTATTACCGTAATATTAAAAAATAACAATAGCAATGTCATACTGGGAAATTCCTGTGAAGTCTGGGATAGGGTTTTTTCCGAACATAGTAGATTACTTACGGGTAATATCTAATTATTATTGTAATGACAGCGAATGGGCAATTTTTGTAATGATCCACTGTAAAAAAATTCCAAAAAATATGCGAAAAATTCTAAAATGTACCTATAAAGTTTAAATATAAATTTACATAGAAAACCAATTATTGTTTAATTAATTAGATAACAATAATTATATATTAATCGATAAAACAAAATTTAGCATTAATACATACTCCAAGAAGTAAAATAATAAATAAAAAAAGTATTGTAGAAAAAACAAACATTTGTTGATGGGGGGAAATGGGTATTAACCATTAACCTCTACTTTATTTTCATAACAAACGCTTTAAAAAGCTGACGTCCATAATTCTTCTCAATAGACAATTAATTACCATTGGGAAAACGATATGACCAAAATAACATTCGCATACATAAGTACAATCCCCGAGCAATTATCGGGCATTATATTATATATTCGATACCAAGTGAACATGATTTGTTTATTTACACAATGTAATTAATTTATACCTAATACTCATGTATATTTGCAGCAACTCAGTACAATTCGAGAATCTTTTTTTTGGAGAAATTTTCTGTTTTTAACAAGCACGAAAAATATTAATTGCATAGACAAATTTGCAACCTACAATACAATAACATCCTAAAGAAAATGTAATGTCATTTCATAAAAAAATAGATATGCATCTTCAATTCAATTCTTTTTTTATAAATATAATTTTGTTTAAATCAAGACCTAAGTGCTACATCCATATTTCTAAATATCTTGACAATATTTTGATACATCCAACGAAAAAGGTAGTAACTTAATTTTTTTTGTTTTAGAAGCTATGACTTTTAACACTGCATTTTGATGGAATCAATATTTTAGTCGATAATTTCTTTATCGACTACGAAAATGATTGTATTTCCATCTATCTCACAGAGATAATAAAATATTATAAAAATAAAAATAAAAATTGAATAAGAAATTAACTTTGAATTTTATTTTGCTCCTCCTGAACAATTGACAAAATGGAGTTACTACCTTTTTCGTTGGATGTATCGATTTATTCATTTATTATATTATTACCTATAAATGAACTCTTCGAATTTATGATTAATATTTGAATCGCGAAAATTATGTGGGTTGTAAGTTTTAAGTTTTTAACGCCACACTACTTGTACATTACAAATGATTAATGAAGAAATTAAAATGTGATTATTTTATACATCGACAAATAAATTGACGTATTTCATTGACTTTTACATTCTATTATCAAATTTATCATATATTAGAGTAAATAACCAATATTTCGGAAACTAAATAAAACAAACGGTCTAAACCTACAACACAATATATAATTGTGGTAGGTACCAAGAAAACATAAAGTTAACTAGAACTTTGTTCATGATAAAGATAAATCGAGTATTTGTTCACATGTATGTTTACCAGATGGAAGTTTCACTTCGAGTGAAAACGATTCATTTAGTTGGACTTAACCATTTCCGCAAAAGTTGAAAACATCTAATTTTATTACCACAGCAAATAACCGAAAACGGTAAAAGTCAAAGTAAATTCTAACTACACAGTATTATTATTAATAATCGAATTTATAGTTTTCCATTTACGTTTGGTAAATATAATAAAAATTAGTGTAAGTATAAGATATAAAAAAAAATTGTTTATACGAATATGCAACTATATATAGGTACCTATAAAAATTAGTTAATAAATACTTTAATATTCATATATATATTATAACATTTTTGCGGGAATGTCAATTTAGGATGTTCTTGCTTCATCCCTTCGGTCCTCAGAGAAATTAGTGGTTTATTAATTATTAAGATTTAAATGTAATGATGTTGCAATTGGAAAATAGGATTCTGAGTGAATCTCAATATATTATACTGATAATCCATTCCAAAATTTTACCACGAGATTAAATTATATATGTAAATATTCAAAATAAATTTCAAATCACTATGATAAAAATTCAAGGAGTTCATCATTCAATCATTTCACGATTTTTAAAATATTTTGTAAATAAAATAAATAGCATAGTAGGCTTATACATACAAATTTCAAAGCTCTATATTTAACCAAAAAATCAATTAATCCATTCCAAAATTTTACGAAACGTAAATACTACCTAACCTAACCTATGTAAGGTTGGTTAATGTCTATACGATCAAAACTCAATTAGTAACCAAGAAAAACAAATTTAAAATAACGGAATCCGTAATTTTGCCGATTTTCCGCTTCTCAATAAGGAAAAACTTTTGAGAAATTCAAAAAATGAGCTAAATAATGTACCAACTAGATCAGCGGTCGCCAACCTTTTAGACCTCATGGACCACTAAATCCATAATTCTATATATTACGGTCCACTTATGTCTTATACTCATATCTTAAATATCAAGTTAAAAAAAATATAATTTACGCGTATTTTATAAAATATCAATAAAGGGTTTTATTATTAATAAAAAAATTATTTGTTATTTTAATTATTATTAATTACAAAAAAATTGGCTTAATAAAACTGTTAAGTATTAAACAAGTTTTAATGTAAGATTTATTCTTGCTTGTTTTGAATAAGTTTGTACATTTTTAGATCCAATGAGTAAGACGAAGAGTTCTATTTATTTCAAGCGTGATCTACGCCGGTCTAAGACCGGTACCGAGTTTTAATAGCTGTGACTAATGAAAATATTTTTTCGCATAAATACGTTGTTGCAAATTGAATTAAAATTTTCATGGATTTTTCACTCAGAAACAGGTATTTGTTTTTAACAGAAAGCCAAAATTAAGATTTTGTTGAGTTAACTGAAATTTAGTTTTAAATGTGATGTCGGATGATGAATAAAAGTGGTTTTCTAGTTCATTCATATTTAAATTATTATTTCCAATATTTGCTACAAATGCTTTATTATCCACATATTCCATGTCTAGGATCTTCTTTTTTTGATAAATAACAATCAAAATATTCATGAAAGATGTCTATTATACAGCGAAATTATACACTACTTTTCTATATTACGATTATAACTAACTCACAACATTATAAATAATGTTCAAATTTTTTTGTGGACCACCGGTTGACGACCGTTGAACTAGATGAAACTTGGTACGGAAAGGGTACCCTATTAGTGGTAATCGGACTATTATTTCTACCCAAATAAATGTTTTCATAAATCAGAAAAAAAAATAATAATAAAAAGCCTAAAAAAAAAAAAATTGTCAGTCACGATTTTCAAAATATTTTGTAAAAATAATAGGTAGTACATGATTAGGTTTCTATAAAATTTTCAAACCGATAAACTTAAAATTGAAAGTAATATTAATTTTTTTGGAAAAAGTTCAAAGCTCTATATTTAGCAAAATAATCAACTAATCCGTTCCAAATTTTAACAATGCATGTAAACTACAAATGTGAAAATTAAAAAAAAATCGTAATTTTGCCGATTTTCCGCTATTTTTTGGAAGGTTTTCTCCTCACAATGAAATAAAGAAAATTTTCAAGTCCCTACGATCAAAACTTAATTAGTTATCATGATATATAGAATTAAAATCTACGGTAATTGTAATTTTGCCGATTTTTTGGTAGATTTTCCTCTCCTAAGGAAAAACTTTTAAAAAATTCAAAAAATGAACTTAATAAAGTACCAAGATGATATGATTTGTTACCTAAAGCATACTCTATTTATGGTAATCGGACCATTGTATTTCAATGTATACATAAAAAAAAAAAAAATTTTAATAAAACATCTTTGTAGGAACTTGCTCCGCTCAGAATTTAAAATAAAAAATAAAATAAATTGATTTGTAATACAATAAGTACCTTAGTTAATATAACTGTAGTCATTTCTATGACACAATTTAAATATTCTAAAATATGATTTTATAATTATATTTAATTAACTAATTTTAATGATACATAGAAATAAAATACAAAGTAATCAAATTTTAAGCTGTGAAATTGAAATATATTAATTACATAAGTGTCCTATTTTTAGTGCACAACTCAAATGACAATATTAAAATATTTTGAGAATTAATAATGTCGTCTACACAGAAATATGATGTAAAATAAACCATTGCATTTATTATGCTAAAATCACATAATAGGTTGCAATGTATAGTATATACAACAATAACTAACCACTGTAAAACCAACAATAATCGAATCAATCAAATTTACTATTACTCGTATACATAATTTAATCACAAATCAACTCGAGACCCAAACTAAAGTTTACTTTACTGTTTTAACACATTTAAACTAAATCAATCTTGCAATCAACACCCACAAGCCACAAATATGTAATATGTCCAATGTCCATAATATAAATGGCAACTATCAATATTTTGAAAATATAATTATTATATTTTCTTACTTTTTACATATTCATTCACTCAAATTCTTCGTTCCAAATGCTTCGTTTGTAAACTAATAACTATAATATCAATTCTTTCTTTTCTGAATGTAAATTATTTAATGGTAATTATTATATAGAGTCCGGATTTGCATGAACTAAAAATTAATAAAATAATATAAATAATATGCATTTATGAATCAAAAACCATTAAAAAATAAACCTAATAAATGCTCTTGAATTTTTTAAAAATTTGCAAAATTATACTCTTATGTTAAAATGTATAAAAAAATGGTATTCAATTGTATTTCAATTATTTAATGATATTACAAGAAAAGCCGCAATATATAACAAATACATTTTTGAATAAAAACTGTTTTTTTTTTTTTTTTAAATAACTTAAATTGAACAAAAATGTAAAATTAAATATAATTATTAAATAATATATATATATTGTTATATATTGTATAATGCAGTCTTTTAAATGCTGAAAATAAGAAATATAATATAAATTAGTTAACAATAAAATAATAATATTATACAATATTTTCATGAAACAATTTATTATACGAGTATATTGCACACAATTTCTAAAAAAATCGAGGCATAATAGAATAGGAATTAATTTTTATGAAATTTTTTATAAGACAGAATTAAATAAGCCAAAACTTTTAAATATGCCGTTATCCCTAATTATGCATTTATATACACTATTAACTTTACTTAATGTATTCAATATGACGTAAATAGTCAAAAATTCTTAATCTCATCGAACTGCATACTCCCAATACAAATATGAAAATGTATATAAATCCGAACTCTATAATATAATAGCCATTAGTAATGACTGTAGTACATTACATAATTGTATTATACGAATGATTCTATAACTTGGGCCAACATGATTATATGATTACGATTATAAATAGTAAATATTAATTTATAATCAATATAACCATAAATAATCTAGACATCGAGTTAATATCTCACCACAATTGAGAATGTATTATAATAATTTTTATAAAACAAAATAAAATACAAAACAATTTTAGCTTTAATTTTTTGTAAATACTAAATATTCAACATTTAAATAGATTACAATAAAATATCATAATTCATAGTTATATATAGAAAAACACCTAATAATAACATATTACGTGCCATAAAAAGTCTGTATTATTTAATAAATTTCGAAAATTCTGACTTACATCATGTAAATTTAATATTTAACAAAGACGACATATGAGATAAATATGCATAAATTATACGCACTTAAGAATTAATTACAATATATAAGAATAGAACATAAAGTTCATTTACAGTTGGTAATTACGAGTAAATTTTTATATGGGAGGAGATGCTTGAATATTTTACCAACACATTGAAATGACGTAAGAATGGTATTGTCACGCGAATTCGTAAAAGCCACGCAAATAATTGGATGTTTTTAGACATAAAAACAATGGTACTAATATATTTTAGTAATTAATAATACCTGGTTGGTAACGCTCAAAGAAAAGGCGTGAATTTCCTGTACGACTATGGGATGGAGGAGACGCCTATTGACGGCAAAAGTTAAAATCTGATAAGAAAAATCCAGAGAATAGCGATCATAAGGGGGAACTGAAGAACTCAACGCCTTAGAACGGAAGCTAAAACAGCGCTTAATTTTGGTTAACCCATTTAAATTTATAACCACAAAATATTTTGTTATACCATTATGGAAAGTAATAATAATTGCTTGTATATAACTGAAATTTTAAAATAAATGTATGTATTTTAACAGAACATAATATAAAATAAATCTAACATAGCTATTTAAAAGATTTAAGACATGTACCATAACTATAGGTTTGCAAATATACTTGATTTAATATCTTCAATCATATAATATGTTAATATTATAGTATTTAATATGTGGATATAAAAATTTACAATACCTCTATTTATATTTTATATATTATGTTAGTAATATATTTATACAAATAATCACAATTATAATAAATTTCAAAACAATTTTAAGGAAGGAAAATAAATTTTACTGTGGAAATGAACATAATATTATTATATATTTTATGTAAAATTTTAAGTTAATATTGACGTATTATTAATTTTAAAAAATATAATATGTATTTATTCAAATAAAACAAGTGAAAACATAATTGAACGAATAATACGACTTTTACATTAGATACTTTACATGTAAGAAAAAACAGTGAAGTTAGGTCTTTATAACCTAATTTAGTTTTTATAAGACTTATTACTTTAAATTTGATTAACTATAATAATTTATCCATATAAAATATAAATAGACTATATATAACTTATCGTATTACAAAATTATATAATAAATTTATGTTCAGGAAATTGCGGATTGTAACAAAACAATTCAAAAGATGAGCCAAATAACAATAAAATAATGGACAGAGGCATTCACATTTGGCACACTGTATAGAATTTTAGAATAGGTATTAAAATATAATATAACAATAAAAGATAATATTATTATATAAATTATTTAGCGTTTAAAAAGAATATTCTTGACGAATGTATTTTTAAAAATAATTTTCAATTTTATTTTTTTATATTCTAAGCGAAACAAAGATTGGTTTTTTAATTGGTTTTACACAATTGATTTTTTTATGTCTGTAGACACTTTTACGGGCACAATTAATGGTCCGATTACAAAAAGTAGGGTATTTTTTTGGTAAAGAATTTTGTATAAATTGTTTAATTTATTGAAATTTTTTTATAAAAATAAATATAATCATTATATTTGACGAGTTTTGCTTAGAATCGTTTTTTTCGAATGACAAAATATTGCATTTAATTTTTATTTATAATAAAACACAATAACATTCTACCACTAATTTCACCTAGGACTGATAGGATGAAGGAGGAACACCCAGAATCGATTGCCCAGCTTTATTTTTATTAAAAAAAAAAAAAAAAACAATGAAATGTATGAAATAATAATAAACTTTAGGACTTACATAACCTGACTTGACCAAACCTTATGTATATAATAACTATAAAAAGTAATTATCAATCATATATAATATATAATAAAGGTCTAAATTATTTAATTAAGGTTCATTTGAAATACATTTTTGACTTAGGAAAGAAAATTAACATATTATTCGACCTTACACAATGAATTGAACAAAACAAAATGACGTAATGTACCAATTTCAAATATAAAATATGACTGACTTTTTAAATTCTTTTGTAAATTTTCGAATATAAATAAATAATATATATTATTATATTGTACAAATTATATCTTGGAATAAATAAAAATGTTAAAAATACATTATATTTAATATATTGGGTATCGATTTTTAATACAAATTATTTTTTGTCAAAAATATCATACATCATTAAAATAATTTACTGTATATTATAATATTCAATAATGGTACCTATCAAATTTTCAAATAAAAATGCATTAAAAGAATTTATATAGAAAAAATTAATTAGAAATTGTACATACAAAGATAAAAACTATACGTTTACGCTATTTTTACTTAAATTAATATATTGTATCTAAATAATCGAAACTACATTATAAAAAATATAATTTTATTCGATAATAACATAAAAGTAGCATTATATAAATGATAATATATTTCTGCCTAGTTTTTATTTGCAATCATACCCACATCAAAATTGATATTTTTTAAGTGTAACTGTCGATTCGTCAGTTTATTTACACACAACCTCATGTAATACTATATTTCTTGGTGCGAGAACCGAATTTCCGATGGATGTGATTTTTCTTCACCGTGTACGACGATGTCATCACACTGCATCAAAGCTGTGTACTCGCAGAAAAATCACCAAACTGATGACCTGAAGTTTGTTATTCCACATTTGTCTATTTCGGTTGCACACGAAAATCTAACAAATATAGAATAAAACCTTAGAGAAAAAGAGTGAACTAATTGCGTACTATAATTCACACGTCAAAAAGGTCCTATGAAAAAGTTTCTAGTTTGATTAAAAACAGTCGATAATGTTGAATAAGAATAGACTATGCTCACTACAAACGAAAAAATCGTAATATTCTATGAGAATCGATGAATTTATACTACCTAATCTAACTGACATAGATATTTTTCATATAAAAATAATATTAGGTATATAAGATATAATATGTAGTATTACTCATCGAGACATATAAATCACGCAACTTAAACCAAAATAACTCGCTATATTAAAGTAAGCATTTTTCAAACCATCAAAATGTATAGAAAAATAAACCGAAAACCACATCTTGTATAAATAAAACACCCAAACAGCTTGTAAAAAAAATATTTAATGTTTTGTAAGCAACTGGAAGGCTATACGTTTTATGTTATATTTTTCTCACAAAACGCGTTTCGAGAATTAAGTGTTCTGTTAGTTTTATAGAGCCTTTTCTATCGTTTAGAAAGTGGACACAAATGATACTTTATAGAGGTTATATTTCGTAAATATTCAATTGTTTTTCATAGAATTTTTTTTTTTTACAAGAAAAACCAGGATATTTGATTTACGTTGTTTTAATTTTTTAAAAGACATCTTATTCGTTTTTTTAAAAATACGATTTTTATTAAACATTATTCACAAATGCCAATATAACAATATGAGGTTAGGTTAGGTATGTAACAATGCCTAGATGCTGAGGGAAACTACTTTGAAGGTGATAAACATTAAATTGAAACATTTTAAAAATAAACCACTTTTATTAAGAAAGTCTCGTTATTTTTGTGTCACACCTCGTATATCTAACTCAGTAATACCTACTTATTATATATTTCCATATCATGTTTTTTTGAGCACAATATATATTTTATGATTTTCGTTATTCGGCACATTGAATGTACATAAAAAAAATAGTATATTAAATAAAATTCCACTTATTTTAAATATTTGAGAGCAAATACAGTTATTATTACAATCACGAAAAATGACAAAAAATAAAAATATTTTGAATTTTTAGGAAATAATGGATGCAGTAATTTGTAATCTCCATAAAAAAGGCGAACCTTAAAATAATACTTAGAGAAACTTATAGCTTAGAATACTCAAAGATAAATTATAAAAATCCATCAGTAGATAATCAAATAATTACTAAGGACGGAAATGTAAAAATGTTTACACCATTTTCAAATTTAAACTATTAGAAGTTTTATAAAAACAATAAAATATTTCATATGCCTAAAGTTAATCGTTATACAGGGTGGGGCACTGAAACGGCCGATTTTAAAAATAGATTTTCTCAGTAATAATTAAGGTAAGAATTCTCACTAAATATTATTAGTTCAAAGACAACATGCCATTTAATAAACATGGAACAGTGGAGTGGTAAACAATGTGCTTATGCGATAAAATCGTTTTACAAAAATAATGACAGTTACAGAGCCCCAAAGCGTGAATTTCGTCTTCATTTTAATCTTAAACGCCATGATTCGGTATCATCGGCTAAGGCTATTAAAATATGGATAACCAACTTTGAAGAAACGGGTTCAGCATTTAAAAACAAGCCTGTACGACAAAAAACCATTCACACATCTGAAAACGTTGCTGCAGTCAGAGCCGCTCTCATAAAGAGTCCGAGACGTTCTGTACGAAAACATGCGTTATCGTTAAATTTATCCAGTAAAAGTCTACGTCGGATTTTACACAGCGACCTAAACTTTCAGCCGTATAAAGTGCAGGTGGTTCAAGAATTAAAACCTGCAGATCACTATAGCCGCATGATTTTTGTCGAGAAATGTTAACCCGAATGAACGAGAACGCAAACTTTATTCAAAATGTTTGGATGTCTCATGGAGCACATTTCCATCTTGATGATTTTGCGAATAAACAAAATTCCAAACGACATCTTGAAGACATCATTTTTAAAAAATAAATGACAATTTATGTACTTCATTATAATAAATAATAATTAATTTTTATTCGTTTTTTTATTTTATAATTTATCTTTGAAAATCAGCCGTTTTAGTGCCCCATCCTGTACCTTAGTACTTTAAATTAATTACAGAAGTCGACATATGATAAATTTCTATTGCATTCACAAAATATTTAAAATTACATACATTTATATTACAGAACCTATAATAATTATAGTCTCAATACGTACCTATATTGTTGATTCAGTAATACAAAATATTTATATAATGGGTATAATATATACAAATTTGCCAGAATTTTCAAAGACACTCGGTATATATTCTTGCCATTGGGGATGATGTATTATACACGTTGAATGATGGAGATTTTAAAAGTCGTGAAGGAGGGGTCAAACACATGCGCTCATTGTACTTAAGCTATATCACATATATATGTACTAATAATAATAAAATATGAATGTCAGTGTAATGAATATTATATATATTTATTATTTATATACAGGGTGAACAAAATGTCATGCTACAATAGCGGTGGGAATTACATACGTTCTCAATGTTATCTCCTTTATTTTATAAACAAAGTTTTTTAAAAACCCTGTATATGGCGTGTGTAGAGTGTAAAAGTCGACTGGTACAAAAAGCATTCAACGGGAATAATACGTGACCGACACACGTCGTTTTATTGTTGCAGAATGAGTAGCATTGTTATCAAATATACATATTTCGCGTGGACAGTTTGAAAATGTCAGTCAAATAATTTAGAACCATTTCAAAACATCGGGCTAGGATAACACAACGTATGTATAAATGAATCTTGGCTGAAAGATTTAATAAATGATAGTTATTATTAAAAGCATTGATTTTATATTTTAAAACCAATGCTGTTAAAACTGAAGTAGGAAATTAATAAACTATAAAAATTAATAAATAGGTTTAATATATTATATTAGGCTTTTAATATTTATCAAAATTTACAGTTTCACACAAACTATATATAACTTGGAATTTCTGTAATAAGTAAACGTAAACATAATGGCATATTTAAACTTAAAATTTGACTATGTTATATAAAGCAAAATTAGCATAATTATTAAATAATTAAAACTAATATAAGAATCAAAACCATTAAATATCATATCCATCATTGTAGTTATAGGTTAATACCTTAATAGTGAATAAAATTATTGAAATGTCCATTTAATACGCACAATTAAATAAAAAAACAATGAAATATAAAATTAATGATGAAAGTGTTATTCGCAAAGTAGGTACGTGTGTATGTAGCAGCGGTACAAGTATTTTATAATTAAACAATAAAATAAATACATTATATATAATTATGCGACTAGTATGTACAAAATATCAATATTTTTTAGTCCACCATTTTATCACATAAACGTATGTTTTTAATATTACTCTTTAGGAATGTGCTTACAATCAAAAAGACAGGTGCATTTATATATTTTCTAGCCCTTTCATTTATTCAAAAACGAAGGGTGCTTAAATACATGCATCAACTGCAATATTATATAATAATATAATATAATGCATTTTCCCTTTAAATTATACTTTACCATTATATTGTCATACACCTGGTAAATAATGTGTTTCATAGCCTGTGTAAGTTATATCTTATGTGCTCATATAAACTATAGAGTATAGACTGAATGGTTCGAATACAATAGACTTTTTTTTTTCTCTTTCTCATCTGTGAGACTAAACCGTGTGAATGAGTGATGTAGAAAACCAAAATTGGCTAATCTCTAAGCATAAAAGATGCTGTTATAAAAATTAGATTCTTATATCTATGAAGGTATAGGTGTAGATTATTACACATCAATAATTAGTAATTATTATTGGAATCAATGTGAAAAAAATTAAATTAAAGTAATACGAGATAACAAAATATAACTCAATTTATATTAAAAATATTTGATGCGGGAGAGTTAAGAAATAAATTGTATATAATAAAAGTTAATATTTCATTAATTCGTATATAATATCGAAAAAAATGTTCAGTTTTTTTCATAGGCACGGCCTATTTCATGTCATTTAACAAAATTTATCTGATTTTATATTTGTATGTTTCTATATTTGTCTTATCTGAACTGAACATAGATAACCTCTTTTGATCATACTAGTTAGGTATAGTTAATTACATAATTTTATTATTCGACTTAAACGTTCAAGACATTTTGTTCGAATTATATGAGCTGTATTTTTTTATTTTCACTAAATAAATCAAATTAGTGATAAATATTAAACATACAAATTGTATTTAACAATTAACATACAAAAATAAATTATTTATTACACATAGTAGGTTAGTAAAACCTATACAATATACATTCTATTAAAATAAATGTAAATAAACATCATATATGATAAGCATAAATAATAGACATGTTCAATGATAATAATGAAATTAAAATAAAAGTGAATTATATTATTAAATTATCATAACAAAATTTAATTGAGTAAATGAGTTACTAATGTACAAATTTAAAATTAATATCAATCAAATTGCAATTTAAGTACCCAACTGAAAATGAAAAATAAAATAGTATGTGTAATTTTACTAATACAATATAACTTACGTATGAGTTCTTCAAAGAAAAATAGAAAAATTAAATTAATTTGTTTTAGGTATAATAAGACATGTTATATTAATGTTCACATTTACTGATAACCTTTATATTATGGTCATTAAATGTGTAGGTAATAAATATGAGATCGCAGAACACGGGAATATGTTTTCAATTGATATGATTTCTTAGTATTTTATAACAAAACCAAGAATCCAATCTTCCTAAAAAAATTTGTAAAAATTTCTCTTTCGATTTAGTATATTTATCAACTATACTAAATTAATGAATACATTTAATTTCTATGTAATCTAGTCAATAATATACTATACACCTTAATTTATAATCTCTTTTAGATTTCAGAATTTTTAATATTTAAATACACAACTATAATTTAGAAAAATAACAATTTACAATATTAAATTAACATAAATTCAAATAATAAGTAAACCATTTAATGAGTATTAATAAAATAATTAAAATTTATAATTTATTAAGTAATAATAAGTATACAAATTACTTGTTACAATAATAAAAATCCCAAATAATTACATTATACTATTAATAATTATCTTGTTTATGGGTGAAAGATTATATTGTAAAAGTTATATACAAAACAATGAAATATAACGTTTTCTAATATAGATCACGTAATTGTATATGTCTGGGTAATACACAATAAAAAAATATAGAAATATTAAGGTGCGTTTACGTTAGAGCCCGAACACGAACGAACGCAAGCGAATGCTACCGAACGAACCAATGTAAACGACGAGGTCGAACGCATTCGTTCGCGTTCGGTCCAAGAGCGGTACGATCAAAGGATCTCTCCGTTCAGTTTAAACGACATTCGGCCCGTATTGCGTACTCGCCACTTCGGTTCGAACGATTAATTAATAAACCAACTAAATATGTATTTAGGTATTTGGGAGCGAAGATTTTTGTAGAAACGAAGGCAGGCGAACACGAACGAACAATGTAAACGGTTGCGGTCGAATGTCTAGCAA